>ML675648.1:4992110-5330669 GCA_007922155.1 Mesoclemmys tuberculata
AAAGTGTAATCTGTGGATACCTGGGTTCTGCAGGGGAGAAGGGTGGCTTGAGCAAGTATGAGAGGAATGGCTTCTACACAGAGTTAGAAAGGGGATGACGTTTCCCTAGCCACCAAAATGGAAAATGACTGGAAGCAGAAATGGATATCATCGTAAATGACTGACTCTCTTTCTCTAGATGGAGCAGCCATGCGGGCTGGGGTGCAGACAGGTGATCGAATCATCAAGGTAATGGCGCTTAGTGTCAATGAAACAGATCGCATGCATTAATGAAACGTGCAGTTCAGTGGTCCCCATTAATAAGTTACATTTGTCAAAGGTGAATAGGAGTTACTGCTATATGCTAGAGCTGAGAAATCATCTGTTTTCCTATTTCGAGACTAGCCAGTGACTGAGTAATGTCTGTTAGCAGAGGCTAACTTTCCAATGGAGATGACTCTCTTATTTCAGAACCTCCCCTTCAAGTTTATGTACCTCAAATGGTTCAAATTTCACATACATGAAAAGGCCAATAAATGTGGCGTCTGGGAGAGGGAGAGCCAATTGAATTGAAATACACTTTGATTCCCTGAGTATCCTAAATCCATGCTCTCTGTTGGTCACAAACAAATAAGAAATCTAGGTATTTGGCTGTGAAATCCTCCAAGGAACCAGTGCAAAAAATCCTGCTGTCATTGAAATCAATGGCAAAATTCCCACTGACCCTGATCCAGCTGGAATTTCAACCCAAGTGAATTAACTAGTGAGTTAAATGAGCCAAGGCTAGATTTTTCCCCTGCTTCCCTGACGTTCTCTTCACCCAGATTTGCTCTAGTGCACTGGGCCTCTGCTCCCTGTGTATGAGATTTATTAGAATAGGGGATGCATCCCATTTCTCCTTTCAAACCAACACTGTGCGTTTTTAGCATGTTTACAGGGAGAGGGAGGGCTTATCAGATTTTCTCTGTAGCGTGGCGGCCAAAGATGGGAGTATCCTGTTAGTACATTAAAAAGCATGAAGAAAGTGAGACCAAACATGGGTCTAGTTGCTTCTCTCTGAGTTTGTGTTGAGACACGGTTAGCCAGTTTCTCCTAAGGTCAGAGACCAGAAAGTTTAACGCTCTTCCTTCCCCCCCAGGTGAATGGAACTCTTGTAACAAACTCAAACCATGGGGACGTGGTGAAGCTGATCAAGTGTAAGTAAATGCATGCTATTGCTTACTTTCAATGCACTCCGTGAAACCATGAAAGGATGACTGACTGTTTCAGAGGTCAGACTACCAGTTTAGCTATCAGGCAGTTTGGTAATGGAGGCTAGCTGTGCTATTGATCGTTATTTCACCTGTCTGATAGCACTTGGATATGTTCAAAGTAGAGATAGTAAAGGGGAGTTTGATCCTCTCTAAGTTCAGTGCCTTTGTACATGACTAATAGTTGTCACTCAAGCTGTATCTCATAATGTGCCTGTAGGCAGTTGGGCCTGAGTAAGGGAAGGAATAGGGGAGTTTGGGCTGGTTCCTTCGTGCGGGAAAGAGATGTTACTAGTTCCTCCCAACGTAGTTCATTTTCATTCTTTGGTGACTACAGATGTGTACCTTAAACGTAGATTTGTGTGTAGTATTTAGTCACTGCTTAACTGATGATGACGATAGATTTTTGGGCTACCTCAAGTTTAAACAGAGATCTTTGCAGCAGAGCTAACAGCATTTTCAGGCTCTTTGGTGTGAGTAAATAGCATTTGACAGATTAACAGATGATGGATAGTCTGCTGCTTGTCTCTTGGTGACAGTAAGGGCCATGAATAGGCAAATGTAAGTGTGTCTGAAATGTGAATTGTTCTTTCTCCACACAGCGGGTTCCTATGTAGCTCTCACTGTGCAGGGGCGCCCACCAGGGTCGTCCCAGATTCCATTAGCTGATTCTGAAGTAGATCCAGCCACATTTGGGCACATGTCTCCCACCATGACGTCTCCCCATTCGCCTGGCACATCTGGAAACATAGAGAGGATTACTAACCCGGTGTTGATGGGGGTAAGATTCAGAGGGCCTTTTGGAGCAGGGTTGGTTGTGCAACGGGAAAATACACCAATGTTCAGTCTCCAGGGACCTGTTTTCTATTTCTGATCGGATGGAGTTTGTGTTCTGTTCAGAGTGGACGCTTGCCAATAGCAAAACCTCCATTCAGCTAAGCATCAGGTCTATGTGGAGAGAGCAGGGCTAGAACAGCAGGGGGGCACTGCAGTCCTCTTAGAGATGTGCCGAGAGAATCATATGATGGACATTTGCACAATGACTGGCTCTAGCCATTGCCGTCGTTCCATAACTTTTATCAGCAATCACATTGCAAGAAACACAGGCTTTTGGGGACGAGAGAAGGAGGAAATGTGTCTGGTAAATCCTTTTTTTAAAAGGAATTGTGGCAGCGATGTTCAGAGACAGAGGCAGGTGGGTACAGTCATTGTAGGAAATTGATTGAGGAAACTTCTGAGCCAAGTTGAAAGGGTTTGTAGAGACCCTAGGTAGGGAGTGAGTATCTCTGTATTTTCCTCTCCAAGTTCATTAACATCTCTCCATTTTTCCCAGGAGGAAAACAATATTGTTCACAGCCAGAAAGTGGAGATTCTGAGAAAGATGCTGCAGAAAGAGCAGGAGCGGCTGCAGGTACTGGAGGGTGGGGACTGCAGAGAGAAGACTTGAAAATAGAGACCAGCTATTGAACCCTTCATTAGTACTGTCTTCATCGATTCCCTCCTGGTCTGTAACATGACCACCTCAGAGAGTGCCTCTATACCAGTGCAACAGCAGAGACTTGTCGAGGTGTTCATGCTTGACAGTTGAATGCTTGAAAGAATGGAGGAAGACTTCACTTTGGGAGCCTTATGTGTGCATCTCATCCCCTCTGGTCTAATCCTGAGCGATGCGAGCATCCGTGAATCCTGTTGAAGGAAACAGGAATTGTGGTTGCTTAGTACCTCTCAGGATTAGGCTCCAAATTTGCATGCTTCAGGCAGTGGTAGAAGGTGCATCTCTTTGGTTGAGCAATTATGTGAATAAGCCTATCACTGGGAATTTTTTCTTATAGTTAGGTGGGGGAGAAGAGAGGGGAGAGCTTTATTAATCTAGGTGCTGTAGTACCCAGTTGTGATAGCAATAGGTGTACAAATAATTCCGTTTAATGGCATTTGTGATGAGTATTGTCAGAGACATGTAGATGGTATGAAGATTAGTCAGTGACTGCAGTTCTAGGCCTTGGTAATGCAGGTGATATTTCACCAAATGCTCATTAAACTTTTCAGTCCTTGCAAGAAGATTACAGCCGAACACCCACACCCCGACTGTTCAAGGAGATACAGGAAACTAAGAAGCACATCCCGCAGCTGCAAGAGCAGCTGTCCAAAGCCACGGGCTCAACTCAGGTAATGGCATTGTTGAGAATCCTCTCTCTCTACTCCAGCTGGGCATACTATAGGGAAAGCTATATGTGTTTGAGAGCAGGGTGTTTCCTGCCATGGTTTTGCCAGTTTCCACAAGCAGACCTGCACCGCCTACCTGCAGTAGCTATCAAGCACGCACAAGTAATTCATTTTTTTTTACTTGTAACGAAGCTCCCAGAAGTAGATAACATACAGAGTCTGTATTTGGTGAAATTACAATATTTAATCAGAAGTTATAAGGCACAGTTGCCCTATGTCCTAGGAGGTTGCGAGAGGCTGTGCTTAAAGCAATAAGGTATAGTTGTATGACAACGATGATTTGATCTCTCTATGTTTTTCTATATCTTTAAGTAAAAAGGAAATGAAATCTGTACAATTGTCCTTAGAATTCAGAATAACGTGAAGTTCAAAAATGGAAAAAGTGTCTTTTACTGAAGGAATTTTTCCCCATTGCCTATACACCTGTAAAAGCACATTTTTTTTCCATAACATGTTGTTAGGTTGTACATTAGCACTGTGCTCTTGATGCTTTTCTAAAGAAAAGCATTCTTCCCCCACCCCTCTCTCTCTAAAAAAAAAAAATTAGGAGTTTTATAGATTAGTCTGATCAAGTCAAATTTTGAACCTGCTATCATCCTAAGTGCTCTACTCCTTAAACATTCCATTTCCGCCTCATTGCCCAGCTTTGGGCTGTCTTTGAATGCATTTTCTCTTTCTTAGGATGGAGTTTTGACCTCCAGATCGGTGACGGAGTCGCTGCAGATCAGTGAAGTAGAAGCAGAAAGTGCGGATGGGCTAAGCAAAGCAGACTACAGCAGTGGTGACGGCTCCCGGCCAAACAGTGACATTGCTGATGTGAGTATAGGCTAGTTCTGAAGCTCCACTTTTATCCCTTCAGGTTTGTTTTTCCCATCGTAAGTTTTAGGTTGACACCTTTGTCCTCTGTGTTTATGCATGTGTTCTCTTACTCACTCACAGACTGTGCTAGTCTTCGCTGAGATACTGGGAAAGGAAAAAACCCGTGTTTTTCAGGGTTGGGTTTTCCTGGCACATTCCGTTACTGGGCACAGAAAGATGAATGCCCTCATCTTACAGAAATGAGAGGCAAACTACAGTATCTCGAAGAACACGTTAATGTTCCATTTGTGGTTAGAATGACTCAGACCGAGTCACAGGGCAAGTTGCCATGAGTGTGAGGAAAAGCCTTGCATCAGTGGTTAACCAGTAGTTAGAAAAAGCCTTTTCTTTTATTAATCCATCAGTTTACTATCCGGGTACTAATGTGGCTCCATCACTATAGCGTCGTGGCACCTAACCCTGAATTAATGTGTTGTCTGGTTAGTACAGGGGAATTGGGAATGGGGCTCTGCCGTTGGCTTGTTATATAACTTTGGGCATGTCCCTTAGCTTTTGGGCCACTTTTCATATCTGCATGTTGAGTGAGAGAGTTCTACCTTCTAGTGGGTTGTGTGAGGTCTGATAGGGTTGTAAATACTTCGATTTCTCTGCACGAAAACTGCAATGAAAAATAACCATGTCATCGGTGTTTCCAGTTTTAGGCTGATATTAACAAAACCCCATTGAAGCATGCAGTTGAAAGGAGACTTTATACAAACTATACACGAAAGCTCCTCATTATCTTTGCAGAGTTGAAATTTGATTTCTAGAGGGGGATGAAAGGCCATGGGGATCTTCCACCCTCGCAGGGGAGCTCAGTCCAGGAAGCGCAAGACTTTGTAGGGGGAACCCCTTTTTTTTTTTTTTGTTACAGCCAGAAGTAGTGACCCCCCCCCATTGTAATAAAGGTAGCAAAAGAGTTTTCATTATAGCCTTCCATTTTCACAGGCTTAAAAATCTTCACCTATGAGGTGGAAGGTCTTTGTCACTAAGGGAACTGTGGCATGGGTTTCCTTTTGTGGCGGGGAGGATGTGGGAAGCGACGAGAGGGAATTATATTGTTGTTTGATGCTTGGAGAATCTCAGTTGGCCCCTTACCTTTCTTGATTGATAGTGATGATGCAGAAGTTTAGCTGGGCAGAACTTCTACCTGCAATTAAAAATTAAAGTAAGAGGGGCCAGAAAAAAGACCAAGATTTGCATAAAAACGAGGGGGAATAAATGGCCATATAACATGAGTGAGATTTTCATTTTACGGGGACTGGGCAGGGCAAAATTACCATTTGAGATAGTAACCTTTGTAATGAAAGAAATTCTGCCAATATTACTAGCTTACTTTACTAAGTTCCTTCCCTGTGTCCTAGGAACGTATCCAGTTACCATGTTTAGATGGTATTGTGTATGGGTGTCTATTTAGAGTTTAACTTTTCTTGCCTATTTCTGGTAGCTATTTAGCAGTCCAGTGAATGTGAGCAATGTGAAGTTGGTCTGTGATGCTCAAGAACTTACTCCACAGTTCTTATTTTTCTGGGCGTGCTGACATTCACCAGAACTGCCCTCCCTTCCTTCCTTCCCAGAGTCCCCGGAGCGGCCTGAAGGAACGGATTTACCTGGATGAGAGTCCAGAGAAGAGTGAGATTCAAGATACTGTAAGTCTACAACACAAAGTGTGACTGTAGCTGCTGCTTCTGTAGTGAGCCCATTCAAATCTTTCTTTTTTTTCCTGTTTAAATTGAACATCAATTGATCTTTTGCTTTAGAACATTGTAAACAATAAGAGCCTACACACATGCTAATAAGCTTTCCAGAGATCATCCATTGACTCCAATAAGGTCTCTGACCAGTGAACAACCCTGTAAATGCCACACTGGAGTTTTTCTGTGGTCAGAAGTCGATCACAGCTTCAGGTCAGAACAAGTACCTTCCGTCTTACAGGGTTTCCGTGGGACGAAGTCCTTCCAATCCCTCTCTTAGGATTGGGGCCCTCCTTGGACTAGAGTCCTGTCCATTTGCTGCATCAGAAAGAAGGCCCTGGGACAGTTTAAACTCAGGCTATTTATCCAATAATCTTTTTTTTTCTCTGTTGGTCCCTGGAGAGTCCAGTTTGAACCAGTATATGTGAGCCTTTCTCCATGTGGTGACAGAGCTGAGGTGTTACAACCTAAGTGAATTTGCCTAACCACTCCTACTGTTCTTAATTCCTGAAGGACTGTGGTTCCCTGCCCCTATGGAATTACATGCAATCCCTAAATATGCATAAACATTTGCCTTTTTATACAATGAACTCCTAAAATACTGGAACTTAATTCAGTAGGCTTTGTCCAGGATACTGTCATATCTGTCACGCTAAGGTGCCCATCCAATAGCCAGCCACTGAGGGAGAAATTTGGGCCAAGGAGCTACTAAGGATAAAACTTTCCAAAAGAGTGACAGTTAAAAACCGAAATGTCATAATATGCTTATAACTATTGCCAAAGAGAGCTCTTCCCTGAGATATTAACTGTTCTCTGCATTTTTTTCTCTCAACACCCCAGGATTCCCAATCCAGTGTTGGGAGTCCCTCCTCCCGCATGGCACCTCAGATCATCGGAGCAGAGGATGATGATTTTGACCCCGAACAGGAGCAGGTGGATATCACTATTCTCTGTCACGAAGCCGTCTCTTTGTGTCTCTTGGCCCTGGCAAATGGCACTTTCAGAATCTCAGCTAAAATGCAATCTGTGATTCTTTCTGTTACCCTTCCTTTTTCCCCCGTAACGTGTAACCTTACCAGAAATTAATTTGCCTTATGGAACTGCCTAGCTTTAATTGGCTTTTTATCATTGCTGTAGCAATATTACAGCTTACCTTTCTAATGCCTTTGTACTGAATGGTTTTAATAAGCTGCTATGGATTATATTCTATTATGTGTCATGTGTGAAAGTGTTTTAAAGTACTGAATTGTGTGGAAAAGACCAGGAAGTCGGCTAATGCAGAGCTTTTCCTGGAGGCAGTCCATGGGTCTTGGAGCTAGGCTAATTCTGCTCCATTGCTTACCAAAGAAATGAGAAACAAATCAACTAGGATGAAGCCTTCCAGTTTGATCACAGGCCTTTGTGTGCAGTTGAAGTGGACTGTCTGTGTCTTTACAGATCAATGGGCAGTGCAGTTGTTTCCAGAACATCGAGCTGCTGAAATCTCGCCCGGCTCACCTGGCTGTGTTCTTGCATCATGTGGTGTCCCAGTTTGACCCAGCAATGCTGGTAAGATGTCACTCTGGGATAGTTCTGCTGGGCCAGACTTAGTGTTGGCCTGAGTGTTCTGGAATTGCCTTTCTCTTGTAGCACAGTCCCAGATAGCGTGGCTGCTTTGGCAGTGAGAAAAATGCAGCTCTCTTCATGCAAGGATTCAGCTTTCATGCATGCATCACAGGCTTTTGAGTAAATGAAGGGAAATGTCAGGTAAATAAAATGGCCTTTAAAAGTATTTATTCATCTCTTCAGCACAGCCACATTGCAAGCTCTTCACCAGTACCTGGAATTGTGAGTGGCTTATCTCCTCTGAACATTTGGGAGGAAATTCAAAGGTAGATTTTGGAGAGTTCTCATTCTCTCTCTGTCTTCCCTCCAGCTCTGTTATCTTTTCACGGACTTGTACAAACAGACTAATTCCAAAGAGACTCGTCGGGTCTTCCTTGAGTTTAACCAGTTCTTCCTGGACCGAGCTGCGGTAGGTTCCAGGACAGGTGTGCCCTTTTTTTCTCCCTGCAACCCCATGCAATAACCTGATTGTTCATCCCAATGTACTGGAGAGATCTTAGAAATGCTCTATACACTGTGGAACCTTAGTTCAGATCCAAGCAGGTTAGACTGAGAAGTCTGTTTTCTGAGGCAGAAGCTGTTTTCTGTGGGTGTCTTAAATACCAGAATACTGTCTGCCTCTTCATGCAAGATCCCATGACCCTTTCCGTAAGAATAGGCCAGAACTCCCCTGGATCCCCGCTCTGTGCACTTACTGTAAAGTCTTCCCCACTCCAGTTACTTGGTGCCTTACAACCCAGTGGTGCTATGTGTGCATAGCTGCGCTTCACAGTGAAAGGCACTACAGAAATGTAAAATGTATGCGCTGTTTGCTGCTGTGGTATCAAGCTGATACAGCCTTCTCTCCAGTGCCTCAGACTTCTGGTGGTTTATACAGTTTTTCATCAATTGCTCACAGCAATTGTACATCATACGTGGCTCCCCAGTATCTCTTTCATTTGTGGTCTATCAGGTTGAGATTTACTTCTACAGATATAAAATATATGCTCGTTATTTATGGATGTGTAAATGGAAATGAATAAAGGCTGAATTGGTTGTGGCATCATAGCATTGCCACCAATGCTTAGAAATCTGAAAACTGAAGTAAATTTTCAAACATAATTTAAAAGAAAGAAGTTAACTGCTGGTTCTCTAACCCAACATCCCCACTCCCTCCTCCCCTAAAGGCTGTGCAAGGGCAGAGCTGCTGCTTCTGTCTGTCTCCTATAACTACTATAGTTCCTTGTAAAAATCTTAGCACTGAATGTAAGAGAATAAAGCTGCTCACAACCTCAGGGCTTTGAAAACCCTCTAATTCACAAGCAGCATTTTCCTTGATAGGAAGTGGAATGAGTTTGACATCCGAGATAACTCTGGCAGTTGTACATTGCAGTTGAGTTGAAGTCTGCTGCTTAAATTGATGTGACTGTTGCCAGTATGAGAGTTCTGTATATCTGTTTTATTTTGCCATAATGGATAAGGCCCATGGACTGTCTCATCTGATACTCTGCCTGCAGCAGGGGTATGTACCACATGCCTTGGGGGAAGGTGAAACACCTACATGATGCACTTAGTAGCAGTGCAATGCCATCTAAAAGATCTAATCTAAGAATTATTTTGGGAACATTCTCTGGCCTATGTTATACAGAAGTTCAGATGAGGTGTTCACAATGCTCACTTCTGTCCTTTGAATCTATAAATCTGTACATGAGGAGCAGAGGGAATTGCCCTTGTGACTCCTGCAGGTGCTTAGATTTGATCAGCCCTGTGGTTTAAGGGAAGAGAAGACCCTTGTTTAGGGTGTCTCACCCTTACACTTGCTTTTCTTTTTCAGACTCTGAAGGTTCCAGTTCCAGATGAAATTTCTATAGATCTAGGTAAGGTCCTTTAACACTGGTTGTCCCTTGGCATAGATCCTATTGTTTGAGACAATCCTAACAGCTCTCTTAAAGAACTCTGTCTGTGGGTGTGTCTTTGGGTGTGTGCTTGAAACATGTACAGTGCTGTATGTCAAACTGGAAGAGAGAAGTAGCTGGTCATTTTGGTGTTTGACGGGGAAGAACATTCTATACGCTCTGGTATGTGTATGGACATTACATCTTGTATTTTTTTAGTGTGATGTTGGGTATAGCTAATGCTCCTGGTGCTTAATGCACTTTTTCACATGTTGCAAAAGGTAAAAGGCCACTGCTAAGTAGACTGAAGAGTTTGTGTGGATGGCTTTATCCTAATACAGAGTGACTGTCTGTGTTCTAAAGTGAAATCCCTCCTTTTCTTCCTCCCATCACCTGCAGAAAAGAGAAGGCCAGAACTCATTCCAGAGGAACTGCATCGCCATTATATCCAAACTATGCAAGATAAAGCCTATCCAGATGTCCAGAGGCATCTGGAAGATTTCAGGTATGTATCCTCTTTCCTGCAGCTTGTCTTGAACATTAAATTACATCCCTGCCCGGAGTTCACATTCTGTGTTGAATATGGAGGGAAGTTCAAACAACCAGGACTTGATAATTTGACTTTGGCATAGATGAATACTACTTCTTAGAAAGTCACTGTGGTCAGAGCAATTCCACGGCAATCTGATTGCTTGGAAGGACAGCTCTGGCTCTTCAAATGTCCCTTTATTGGCACAGATGCAGAGTGCACAGTGCTCAAATCCAACCTCCTCTCTTCCTTGGCCAGTAGTGCCCATCTGCGCCTCTCCCTGTGTGGGGCACAGCATATTGTACGATTTGGCTGCCTCCCTTAACCTCAGAAGTGGCTACAGTTTTGTGAAGCTGTATTTGCAGAGTTTTCTCTGTGAAGTGGCATTGGTTCTGTTTTACTGCTAGGCCAATGACTCTGGGAGGTGATGTGACTTTCCTAAGGCCATGTAGCATTTTGCTAGGAGAGGTGGAACAGGAATGCTGTGCGTTCTGAATGCTAGGAGGCTGCTTCATCAGATCACCCATGTGTGTTCTTTCATGCGGTTGTTTTCTCTCCTTGTTTAGACAGAAACGTAGTATGGGATTGACGCTGGCTGAAAATGACCTGACTAAGTTGGATGCAGAACGTGTCCGTGACCGGATCACATTGGAGAAGGAAAGAGCATGTGCGGAGCAGATAATTACCAAAATCGAGGAGGTGTTGTAAGTAGCAGCGTGTTCGAATGTGGGGTTAACATGCAGCTTGTCTTCCAGCCGCTCGAGGCTTGAATAGAGCAGAGCAAAGGAGTTGAGAATTGAAAACAACTTGGGGTCATCAACTTCCCTCTCCTCCCTAGTTGGTTTCTGGCAGCTGTTGGATTACCCATCGATAGAATGGAGACCATAAGAAAATGATTCCAGGGTGAATATCCCCAGATAGTCCACAGTGGAATTGCTCTTTCCTGGAATACTTGTTAAATAACAGCTCCAGGGCTTGCATTCTTGGCATCTCTCATGTCAGATCCAGAATTTTTTCTGTTGGCTCAAAGAAACTTGCAGCCTCAAAACTGATTTTTAGGAAGGCTGGCTGTTACTCGCTTCTCCCTGTGGAGTTTGGTTGATGTGAGGGACACCATACAGATAGGTGCCGTCATGCTGGATTGTTTTGACTGTGAGTGTGTTTTGGGATTTTTGTTCTTTAATCTTTCTTTCTCTCTCTCTCATTTTCAGGATGACTTCTCAGCCTCTGGAAGAGGACAAGAGGTAATGTAACAGGTTTGTGGTGTTGGCATGTGGAGTAAGATGACCTCGCCAAAGAGCTGATAGTTATCTTGGCATCTGTGCCTTTGCTGAGCAGGACAAGATAGCCCTCTGCTGGCTGTGGTGGCAAATTTTGTTTTCTAGACAGTTTTGTTTTCAGAGCTCAGTTTGAGTGGAGCCGAACTCTATGGAGGCAAGCTTTACTGCAGCTGACACATAGCTGCATTGTGATGCTAAACATATAATGAATAGATTATTGCTGTTCTAGAACTTCTGGAACATTTTAATAATAATTGCTTAAAGGTTACAGAGGATGTTATCAGTCAGCTGAAATCAGGGACTAGATTTTGCACTTGCAAGAGCACAGATTCTGGTTTTCTTGTGACTGAGTCATATAAAAAAAATTAGTGCCCCAATACCAGAGAAGAATTTTAATTAGAAAATCAGTTGTTAACCTCTGTACACGTATTTCTTAATTAAGAGGTTTGCCATACTCAGTTTTTACAAATTCCCCCCCCTTTCATTTGTCTTACAGTTCAGCCATGCAGTATGTGATTCTCACCTACATGAAATATCTGGGTGTGAGAGTCAAGGAGCCCCGGGGCCTGGAGCAGAAGCGTGGACGTATTGGGTTCCTGCCAAAGATAAAGGTAATTGTGGCATGACTGGCATTTTTGGCCAACCTTCTCACACATGAGCACCTCAAGTTAAGACTCCATGCTTAAATGCCTGAATATAAGTGACCATCACTTGCAATGGAGCTGTGGGCCTGCAGCTTCCATTGACTTCAGTGGGAGCTGGGGCTGTTCAACACTGTAGAATGCTGGGTGTCTAAAGATAGATTTAAGAGCCTGTGGTTTTGAAATGTTAGCTTTGTTCCTCTCTCACTTGCCTGCCTGACTTCTCATTTTGAGTCGCGTAAAATCTCTGGATAAGGAAATACTCTTACAACCTGCTCCTCTCGCCTTTGAAATCTAAATACCGTTGTGGACTGTCCTGCACTGACAGAGAGGGAGGGATATGGATATTCACCTAGTGTGACTAGGTCTCTCCCATCTTGAACTTCTAGCAGATAAGTCTGTAACTGAATCCTGGAGAAATAAGTTACCCATTTGGGATTTTTCTTTGGTTGTGTATTAACCCCACAGCAAAGTATAAAGAAAGAGAAAGAAGGGGAGGAAAAAGTGAAGAGGAGAGGCTTCCCCAGTATCCTGGGACCACCAAGGAGACCGAGTCGCCATGACAGCAGTGCAAGTATGTTGGACCATGGAATGTGCATTCTGCTTACTAATTGTTGGTCTCTGCATCCATCGTCACCCATTGCATCCCTATATCCCAATGAGACACAAAATCCTTTCAGGTGACCTCCACAGTACACAGAGTACTTTAGATGTTGGCTAAAGAAGGCATCTGAACAACACCCTTGTGTCAGAGCTTCAGTAGCCATTTGTTAACTGGAGACTCCTTCAATTTGAAATATGACTTGAAAACACAAAGCAAGCTAATGAAATTATTCACTGAAATCTTTGTAAGGAGCTCCGTCCCTGGGCTTGTGGAGACAGGAAGGCCTCCAGCAATCTGTCTAGTCTGTCTCTGTTCAGTTGGCAGGGCCGTGGAAATGCAGAAGCAGCGCCATCCAAAGCATGTATCCACAGCCTCTTCAGTTAGTCCGGAGCCGCCAGACTCTGTCAAGATGCGCCAGAGTGGGTCCTCCAGCGATGGTACAGACACAGCATGCCCACCTGTCAACCCAATGTCTCCTTTAGCCATGGGGCCCTTTACCTCCCCGGAGGGAAGCAAGGACAATGAGACAGGTGAGAAGATGCTGGAGTGGGGAGAGTTAAAGGCTGTATTGCGGACAGGATGTGCAAATTGCTATCCCATTTCAAGAGCATTACTAACATTGAGACCCTTACACATGGTGACTCTCCATGTTCAGTGATCTGTGCTAATTTGTGTCACTGTGTTCTTGAATGTGGCTTGAAATTGGCTTCTAAATACTGTATTGTTTGATCATCCTGAGTAAGAAATAGCCCTAACTTGAGTGCTCAACTACCCACCCCCTTTAAAACTAGATGAATGCAGTGTTCAAATGCTTCTCGATTAAAGCTTCTTTCTTTCTAAGGTCAGGAATTGTTGACTCGCTTCTTTGCTGCCCCACCCCCACCCCCCACCTGCCAGGCTTCCAGAGAAAAGGAGGCTATGAATCAGAATTTCTCTGGTGAAAGGTAGTTTTGTGTGTTGATCTCTCCTAGAAACTGTTGACCATTCTCTTTTCAGGCCCCAAACAGCCTGGAGAAGCTCCACCTCTTAGCGACTCTACGGATAGTGCACCCCGCACACCCAACACCAGCTTTGATTTCCCATCCCCTCCGCTGGACCAGTTGCAAGAGGAGGAAGGAGAACTTGACAGGTATTTATGGGCACAGGTTATTTGGAGCTGGGCAGGGAGTAGCAAAGAGAATTAAGGCTGTTGCCTTGGGTTTGTAGAACAGCACTGACACAGCATGGCCTGTTTTGAATGGTACTTGGGGTGGGGAAATAGAGACACTGCTCTGAGATACTTTAGTTTTCTCCCACTGTAATTCTACAAAACTCTCTCTTCAGCATCAGAGCTAGAATGCCAGATTTGCTAGAGATGCAAACTAGTCCTAAGACTTCATTCTGGAGCTCTGCTGAATGGTGTGAAATCTCATTACTCAAGCTATTTTTGTAATGTGTTGTGTGTTGGTTTTCCAAATTAGCTGACTTAGGAACAAAACCTGATTTTTGGGGGGGGGGGAACAAAACCTTTCCGCAAGGGAGTATAGATATGAAATAGTTGGCACTAAAGACATTACTTTATAGTAATACCTAGCTCTGAGATGGCGCTTTGCAAAGAAAATCAGCATCATTATTCCCATTTCAGAGACAGTGGAAACTGAGGCACAGAGAAATGAAGTGACTTGACCAAGAGCACCCAGCAGGCCAATGCCAGAGCTGGGAATGGACCCACGGTCTCCTGAGTGCCAATCCAATGAGCTATCCACTAGACCACAGTCTCTTATAAAGTAGAGCTCAGTGGTGTTAGTAATCTGGCCCTATTCAAAATAGTTTCAATGACCTAGGTAATTATCCTGTACTTAAACAGTACAGATATGAATGACACTCTGATATAGTGCAGTGTAATGGGGATATTAATACCCAGGTTGTGAAGTGCTGTGTGATGTCCAGATGAAAAGCACTAATTTATTATTACCACTGCTTGTAATGTTTTGTTTGGGAGTCAAGAATACTGGGTTCTGTTCCTAAATCTTTCTGGTGTATCTGCAGATAGAGGGAGGAATTGATTTTTTGTTTTTTTTCTCCCACCCCCTTCCATTGACTTACTACTGTGACCTTGGGCAAATGACTTCACTTCTGTGTGTGTCTGTTTACCCATATTGTAAAACGGAGATTATAAAACTTAATGCAGAAGGTGTTGTAAGAATGGGCCCTAAGCCTTAAAGGTCTCTGTAAAAGGGCTAAGCACCAAACTGCATCGGGCAGTCTCCCGTCGTAACGTTTTACAAACATGTTTTTTTTCTCCTTCTGCCTCCACTTGGACATTTCCTTCCCCATGTCCCGGCCCGCATCAGAAGACACCTGACTGACGTTTTCTCTTTCTTCAGGATGGACAGTGTGGGCTTTGGGGATGTTCAGAGTGAGGATGAGCTGTTTGATTTTGACACAGAGACTGATCCTCCCAACTGGCAGCAGCTGGTGAGCCGAGAGGTGCTGCAAGGGTTGCAACCCTACGAAATCAAACGCCAGGAAGTGATTAATGGTGAGTTTGCATGTTTCTCTTTGCTGACCTTCCAGCCCCTGGAACCTACAGCATCCTGAATTTAAAATGAGCCCTTTCTTCATCTGAACAGCTCACAGTTAGGAACAAGCTATAATTTCTGGCCTGCAAACTTCAAGCATGTGAAAGCTGCTGGTAGGGAGTTTGTACATACCAGTAGATAACATGCAGAAATGCTAGACTGTCTCAGTCCCCAAAGCAGCAGCGAGCAGTTTTCGATGGCAAAACAAGGGGCAACCTAACTGCATCCTGGGAGAATGGAAAGGGGCAAGGAGGACTATATGTGGCTTGCTGGAAAAAGCATGATCTAAGGGAGTGGTTTCTATCCTAGCACGCTCACGGAGTCTTTACCTTGATCTCAAATCATACAACTCTACGGAGCTGTGTGTGACTGAGTGAATAGATAGGTGTTAGCCATCTACTTGGGGCAAATTGTAATTCAGTATCAAATTTGCTTCCCTACATGTTCCTATGTCTAGGGTAGCAGAACATGGTTTCTGATTCCTTAGTACACCAGAACTTGGGCCAGTAAGGAGAGCACAGATGGGGAAGAGATTTTTACAGTTTCACATTCCTGATCAAGGAATTAATATATGCTCTCTAAACTGCTTGATTTATTAAGTAAATCAATTGCTGGAAGATTCTGGCTTCCTGCTGTAAACTGCGTTGGAATCCACAGTGTTACTGTGTTAAATCAGTAACAATCCTGCATTTCTCTTCCTCCTTTTCAGAGCTGTTCTACACTGAGCGAGCTCATGTCCGTACCCTGAAGGTTCTGCATCAAGTCTTCTACCAGCGTGTGTTCCGTGAAGGCATCCTGAACCACTCTGACCTGCGCAAAATCTTTTCAAACCTGGAGGATATCCTTCTTCTGCATAGTAAGGGCAGATGAGGCACCGTTCAGCTCTGCTTCCCAGTAGCACTCATAGATGCACACATCTGAAACAGACACATTTGCCTCAGAATACATGTATAAGTGCATCTACAGATAGTGGACATCCACATGAAGCACTTTAATTACGTGCACCCAATAATTTCACACTTGGTTTGCAAGCATATCTGTTGCCAAGGTGCCAGATACACTCTTGTTCTCATCCACATCCCCAAGCTGTCTTAACATGATGTACACCCACTCGTTCATAAACGGAGCAATACTGACATGAACACTTCTAGGCACATGCAAAAAAAGCTAACCAGACAGGTACGGCTCAAGAAGATAATTTGCAGAGAGCTCCTAAAGGCAGCAATGTGCATTTGGATCCTGACACTTCTGAAAGGCAGGGTTTCCTAGTGGTTTGAGCAAGGGACTGTTTCTCAGAATTCCAGTGTACTCCTAACTAATCGCTGTGTGACTTTGCAGGAAGCCACTCCCTGTAACCTTACTGTGTCTATTTCCCCAAATTTTAAAATTAGAATTCCTTGTGAAGTAGACAAAGTAATGTTGGAAAAGTTCTTGGAGTAGTTATTTATTGTTCATTCTTATTAGTCATTCCTGTTTATCAATGTTCGTTTACTCTCTATCACTTCCCTGGTCTTTTTTTTTTCAAATCCAGTCTCCTTTTTGGGTAGTTCAAAATTGGTCATTTATTTAAAAACGAGACCATATTAATTATACCTCCTTTTGCTTTTTTTCCTCCCCCAGCTGGGTTAAATGATCAGATGAAAGCTGTCCGTAAAAGGAATGAGACGTCTGTTATTGATCAGATTGGGGAAGACTTGCTAACCTGGGTAAACTGATTTTCTTTTCCTCCCTTTTCAGAAGTGTAAATATTCCTGAAAGCGATAGTCCAATAAAATGGTAAAAAGAGCCAACAGAAACCAGCGTAACTCATATTCACTAAACTTAATATCTCAAATTATTGATTTCTGTGGTGCTAACATGGAGGTGGGGGACACAGGACTAGAGAGAAGGTGGAGGGAGCTCAACATGAAGTTTGCTGACTGCTTTATTCAGTTAAAGATAAATATGTGAGTCATTTCATTTAAAGGTGACCTGCTTAGAGAGGAAAACTTGTCTGCCTTTTTTACTTCTTTATGATCTGTAAAGGACAGAAAGGTGAGGGGGGCAGAGAGAGTTTTAAGGGGATGGGGAATGGGCTTTGCCAGGTGGTTGGACTACTTAAATTTTTACCCGGGAATAGAAAGTATTGTATTCCCCATGTTTTTGCTGGAGGATTTCTAAAATGACTAGAGAACTGGAGTTTGTCTCCTCAACCCTGGCTAAAAGGCCTTCCCTTTTCCAATTGCTCCGTTTTTAGTCTCTTGTGCTGTGTTAATCCCACCAGTTCTCCAATCCTCCAGCCAAAAGAAGACAACATGGACCTGATATGTCTGATGGAGGAATCCCCGAACTTTTCAGGTCTCCTCTGCATATTGTAAAGAAGCAAAAAATTGCACGCACATTTGTTTTTCCTTTGCATGTCACCTTTTAAAGTGTGTGGATGGAAGGCTTGGGATGTCAGTAGGCTGGGCATTGTGGACCAGGCCATTGCAGTCTCTTGAGCTTTTTTAGCTGACTGGTCAAACCAAAAAAACAGGAATCCATTCCAGGAGTAGACATTTTCAGGGAACCATAGGCTGTCTCAAGGAGGAGGGGGGTGCCAAGGAAAGCAGATGAAGGGGTTTGCAGCTACTTGCACGGTAGCCACTTGCAGACATCAACCCAGCTCTTTTTTTTTTTCAAAACGCCACCTGCCATATGTGTGTAGAAGTTTGGGGCAGGAAATAAGATCAAGTGTTTGAATCCTGGGGGCTTATAGAAGATAGTCCAACTACATGACTTCGCAGGCAACCCTGGACTTGCATATACAGGCCAATGGTCAAGTGACGTAGGCCCAATTCATCCCTCGTTTTTTAAACAAATCTAGTTGTACCTGCTTACACCAAGGCTGATTTTGATCCAATAGCTTGATAAACTAAGCAATGGCATTATGTCCTGTATCTGAGTCAGCAGTGATCTCAGTGCCATGCCGTACTTTCTGCCTCTTGATGTTGACAGAAAGACAGTAGTTGTGAAAAGGAAGTTGTGTAAAAGCAGGCCTAACTGGAAAGCTTCTCAGATGCAAGGCGTTTCTCAGAGGGCTGGGGTGAAGAAGCCTTAAAGGCCGCCTGTATCAGTTAGAGACGGGGATGTGTAAACATGGCTATTTTTTGGGTCCGAGCAACTTCTTTGAATTCTGAGAGAAATTCAGTGTGTGGCAGAGCTCATGCCGGCATGGGCCCAGTTGGTCTCTGTCTAAATTTGGTTGCTTTGGTTTCTTGTCACAGTTTAGTGGAGAAGGAGAGGAGAGCCTGAAAACCGCAACAGCCACCTTTTGCAGTAACCAGCCTTTTGCTCTAGAGGTGATCAAATCCCGGCAGAAGAAGGACCCTCGCTTCCAAACCTTTGTACAGGTGAGTTTCACTCAACAATTGGAGCTGGCACCAGATTTGGCTGATGGTCAGTAAAGGATAACCGGGGGCTGTAAGTAAGATTAAGACAATTAGCAGGATTATGTCTAATATTGCCATTGGATTGGGATTATTTCCAACACCAGATTGTCTCTGTTAATCACATCTGGACAGGTGACCCTTTTAAAGCTGAGGATTAAAGATAATGTGCTGATAGAGGGAACGTGTTTAGGTACAGGACTTAGATATAGATTCCTATTACACTGCACGTGCCCCATTGAGAGCAGGTGTTCTGTGTAGCGCAGCACAGCAGGGCAGAGCAAGCAGTTGGGTGTGTGCCATGAGCGCAAGAGACGTGGTGCACCTACCCCACTGAGAAGGACCTCAGCATGTGTGGCATCTGGAGAAGAGAACATTACCTGCACTGCCTCTGGATGGGAACTCTGGTAGTAAACAGACTGAAATAATTTTGAAAAATGTAGTGTAGTTTCTCCAAAGTGTGAAAGATTAAGCTGATGTCTTCCCTATATGGCAGTGACTGAGATTGATTATGGATGGTACCAGCCCGTGTGAAGTAATGAGGGAAGGAAGCCACTGCTTTTGTGATGAGCCTTTCCTATATGTACTTGCAAATGAAACAGGGCTGTGTTGTCTGAGTGATAAATCTAGGGATTTCTTGTCTTGTATTTAATTACCGGAAATGTGAAGTAATAGACATTTATATGATGAATAGATGGTACATGTTCAGGTAATTATAGTCTTAATAAAAATGACAAATGCTATTATTACGCTGTTTAATTTTAGGATGCTGAGAGCAATCCGCTGTGTCGCCGGTTGCAGTTGAAGGATATCATTCCCACTGAGATGCAGAGGCTGACTAAGTACCCCCTTCTGCTGGATAATATCGCTAAGTACTCAGGTAGAGCATTTCCACTAGGGAGCCATTATCTTTGTGCACAAATCTTAGCAGTTTTGCGAAACAAATCTGATTCTTAAAATGTAAGCATAATAGCTAGTTTGCTGCCATGGGTCAGTGACTTTTCTCAGCATGACTGGACTCCCTTCTGCTGAACAGCAAGCGTCCTCCACCCGTTCTGATGCCTTTTCCAATATCCCCTCCCTATGAGAAAAGCACTTGCACTCGGGAAATAAGGTTCAAAATAGGCTTGATGCCAAAAAGCTCAAACATTCTGTCTTAAGCATTTTTAATGCATTTGTCATGTTAATATCTAGGTTCTGGAAATAGTGTGAATGTTGCAGAGGTTCTGTCTTCACACTGGATGCTGATAGACTTTTAATCTAATATTGCTTCTCTTACCACCCTTTAAATCTTCCAAGGGTTGTAGTAACATGGACACACAGCAGCTTACCCATCCTTCACTAAAATGCGCACAGTAATTATAGTTGGGTGAAATATTTCCAAATGAAGTTTTGATTGATTCAAAACTATTTTTGAACGCATGTCTACTTTGCTGAATAGTTTTGACCAAAGTGAAAATTATAAACATTTTGGTAAAGTTGAAAAAAATATTTCCTTTCTACCCAATTAGAAAAAATTCATTCCAATTTTGGGCAGTTTACTCTCTAGCATGATGATTGTAGCACTCAGCTAGGAAGTGGGTGACCCATGTTCAAGTCTCTGCGCCAATAAATATTTTTTTCTTTTATACAAAGTAGAACATCTTCACTGGGAGGAATTAAGAAAGCTCCGTACTAGAATATTCATAGCCCAGTGGCTAGGGCATTCTCCTAGGATGTGGGAGACTCAAGTTCAGATCCCTTCTCCATGTCAGACAGAGAGCAAAGATGAACTCACATCTCTCTCATCCCAGGAGAGTGCCTTGACACTATTGACATGTTTGATTGTAAGGGAGTGCCTTCTCCTTCGTTTTGCGAATCTCAATCTCCTTTAATTTTTGTCAAAATGCCTGAAATTGAAATGATTTTTTTTTCAAGTTGCAACAAATAACGTAAATCTCCAAAATACAAGACCTGGTAGTAATGGGGAACTTACGTAGACATTGTTAGAAAAGTAATATTGCAAACCGCAAAATATCCAGTAAGTCCTTGGAATGTATCGGGGACATCTTTTTGTTTGAGGAAGTAGGTAGGACAAAGACTAAGGAGCTTAATAGGGCTAAGCTTAGTAGGCCTAAGCTTAGTAGGGCTAGTCAAGTTAGATGCAAGGAAATACTTAACTATAAGGATAGTTAAGCTCTGGAATAGGCTTCCAAAGGAGGTTGTGGAATCCCTGTCATTGGAGGTTTTTAAGAACAGGTTAAGCAAACGCCTGCAAGGGATGGTCTAGGTTTACTTGATCCTGTTTCAGCCATGGGGGGATGGACTAGATGACATCTTGAGCATCCCTTCCAGTCCTGCATTTCTCTGAATCAATTATTCTGCTAAATGAAATGTTTTGTTTACGCCTATTTGAAATTTTGACTTAGAAAATTTTCAAAAAATTGCATTTTGGGTTTGGCCAAGAACAAATTTTTTCTGGTTGCCAGCAAAATGAGAAATCCATTATTCACCCACCACCACCTGCAAACTGCACAAAAGCTCAGTGATGGTCCCATGTGCATCCTTCTCAACAAAGGTTTAATAAGAGATGCTGGTGACAGTGAGACCTACTTCTACTAATATTTCATTACTTGTACTTAATATAGATGTTCTTGTGTACAATTCACACATTATAAAAACTAACCTAGAGTTGGCAAAAATAAATGAGCATTTTGTGATCCCTTTTCCTTGCTGTATTTGTTTATTTGCAAATTAGCAAAAGTCACTGATGGGTCACAGACCTTTCAATTAGTGAGACTCAGTAAGGTTCACCGGTATGTATATACAGTCATGGATCTGTCTTCAGTGTTGGATGGATTGGTCTCTATTTTCTGCTCTCGTACAGGTTGTTTGGTAATTTATCAAAATGAATGTAGCCTGGGATGTTTTAAATTCAAAATAAAATAAAATAAAAAGCAAGATTGACTTGGTAGGAAACCAAACCATCACTTTCAAGTTGTTTGCACAGAATTTTTTTTCCCTTCCCGTTTTAAAAATGTTTGTCCCTTCTTAAAAAAAAAAAAAAAAAGACTGCAGCTTAGAGACTGCAGTTTTTTTTACTCTATTTTTTTAGTCATGTTGCCGTTAACAATTTATCACTTTCACATTGGTTTCAAAATAATGAGTAGTTTTATCTGATGTTACACATTCTCCTCTGAGCCAGCTCCTCCATCTTTTTAAACATTAGACGGCACATGAAAAAAATGTTGTTGTGTGTCTTTCCTGTTTTTTTTCCTGCCCTCAGTCTGCCCTGACCAACCTTCCTAGGAACTAGAATGGAGATCTAGCAAACTTCTCACACAACTCAGAATTCCTTTTGGCCAGGACTTGATGAAGTGGAGAAATTTTCTAAAAAATCTGAATGTCCCTGTTCTGGGGGTTTTATATAATGCCATCTCTACTATTTGATCAATATCCTGGGCCTGTGTTCAATGTGGTCCAAACCCAGAACTCTCTGACATAAAGCTATATTTCCATCCAGCTATTTGCATTCGATAAAGTGGGTTCCTGCCCACAAAAGCTTATGCCCAAATAAATTTGTAGGTCTTTAAGGTGCCACTGGACTCTCACTGTCTTGCTAAAAACAGACTAACACGGCTACCCCTCTGGGACTTATTTCCATCATGAATTTCTGAAATGCTGAATGCTAATTGAATGTTTTACAGGGTCCAACTCCCCTCTTTGAATTTGGGGCCAGTGTGTTACGTTAGGTACGGGACCATTGGTCTGACCCAAGATGGCCATTCTGATGTTTTGATGTTCTTAATAAATTCCCCTTTTACCCGTCCCCTGGAGAACACCTCTTCATTTCCTTGCCCTGTTGTAGAATGGCCTGAGGAGAAGGAGAAGGTGAAGAAAGCAGCAGAACACTGCCGTCAGATCCTTAACTATGTAAACCAGGCTGTCAAAGAATCCGAGAATAAGCAGGTAGGAGGGGAGGGAATGAGAAGGCTGGGTGAGGGTGGTGTATGGGTAGATCAAGAGAAATAATCCTGAATCGCTAGCACTGTGGTTCAGGGAATGAAAGGACTGTGGTGTGTGCCCATACTACTCCTAGAGCTGGAATCCCAAGCCTCTGTGATCTTGTTGAAGTTCTGATGGTCACCTGCACTTATTTTCTGACTCTTTCAAGTTGCCCCAATCTAGTATAACTTCGTCTTCATGTGTCTTTCAGCGTTTGGAAGACTATCAGCGTCGCCTTGACCTAGCCTATTTGAAGCAGTCTGAGTACCCTATGCTGGACGAGCTCAGGGTGAGTGAGGAGCGGAAGTGATCATTGAGCTGTGATAGGGACCCTCTGTAGTTAGGTTTGTGATGCTTTCTGCTATAACCTTCTCTTGTAAAATCAAAAAACCTCATTCTCCTTGAGATGTCTTGTGAAGAGTCTCTGAGAGGTGAATTTATTTTATGCAAAGGTTAAGTGGAACATTTATTAGATATGAAAACTTGAACCCTTGGTTTTTCTTAGAAATTCTCCATGAATTTAATCTCTCGAATCTTCCAAAGCAGAGAGTGTCTATGAAACTTACAAATATCATGAAACAAAGAGCTATGGAGTACTAGGTTACTCACTAGCATGTCGTGAGAGATAACTGGTTCACAGCCTTTGTATCCCCTTCTGCAGAACATGTGCACCTCGTGATGGGATAGCTCTGTTTTCTCATACTTCAGCGAACTAAAGCTTAGAAATTCTGTTGGCTTCACAAGTGGAACTTGTAGCTATGCCTGTTTCACGTTGCAGATCAAATGGTGTAGTCCGCTGAGCTTCTAAATTCTGTCTTCAACTGCTATGTTCCATGTCTTGTTTAAACTCCAGCAGGCCTACCAGTGGCGCTTGTAATTTTCCTGATATATTTTGGTTTAAGGGAAGAGGCACAGACGTATTGGGTCAGGGCTGCACCTTTTGATATAAACATACAAAAAATTGTCAGGATATGCATGCTCCGTTCATCTTTTCATAGTTACTGTCTTGTGCACTGTTATAACTTCCACATGATCACGAACATGTTGTTATAGCCAAAGAGTTTTTTATTTCAAGGATCATGGAGTTCACTCTAAAGCTCTTTTGTACAGTCTACCAGCCTACCAAAAAAAGGCTTGCAAACTCTTTAAGTTATGAAATGAAGGACGCAGGGAAGTCATGAAATCTGCCATTTTATTATAAATGCTGAGACTTGGGAGGAACAGCTAGTGAAAATTAATAAGTCCAGCAGATCATTAAAACAATTCATTCTTCAGTGTGTGCGCTGCGGGTGCTCTTAACTTGCAGCCCACATTTTGAAGCACTAACTAACTAAAATATATAAATTGTATAAATTGTTGACAGAATACTGCTGGAAAACGTGGTCATTGCCATGATAATGCCTCAGAACGGGATTTAAAAGAAATTCCCCTACAAAATGTCTAAGATTATGTAAGACTGTACATAAAAATCCCTCATCCAAACAAAACCTCATGAGAATGGTGGAGCTTGAAGACACATGTCAGAAAGTCTCATAAGTTTTTACTTTCATCCTGAATCTAATTTTTAAAACCATAGGCCACAAGATCCAATCCAACTATCCCAGAGAATTCTCTCCATACAGACCTTCGCAACTGCCTCCTCTACTGAAAATCCTATAAATCCACCCACTACTTGAGGCTTAATCCAGTCATCAAATACCCTTGCATTTGCCAGTCTCTCTCTCCTATTGTCCTTTACCTTGGCTACCCAGGATCTTTCACTGGCCACCACCACAATATGCCTGGGGCCACCATTCACCTTCCCAAAACCGGCTTGCCACAGACAGGAGATCCCATGTTACCACATTTACCCTACACATAAAGCTTCCATTGTCCCATCCTTTACAGGCCTGACATTCCCCCTGTGCCTAATAGAGGCTGGGAGAATCATATCCTTGCACAACAGGGAAAATGGAAGTTTCTTTCTTAGTGCACCTGGTTGGTGAGTGCTGAAGAGTGACGCAACCCACAGGTTCTGGGTTCACACACATACCACAGATTCTAAATCTCATTTTACCTGGCTTTGGATTCAGCTACTGGTCTCCAACAGGAGTGCCTTTTACCTTTACCTCCAAAATTTCCATGCAGTGAACCCACTATGAATGCTACTTCTCTCCCCTTCCCCCCTTGTATTGACAGAATTTAGATTTAACCAAGAGGAAGATGATTCATGAAGGACCTCTGACCTGGAAGGTTAATCGGGACAAGACTATTGGTGAGTCCTATTCCATCAGCCAACTTAAACTTGGGTTTGTGACCGAGGGGGGGAAAAAGATGAGACACATCTGCGATTCCCAATTAAAATTGTACTGCTACCTATGCATGTCTGCTCCTCAAGCTGATTCAGTTATTCCTGTCAATTCTGAAATGTGCTTGAGTATCATTAGGACCATGCAGGGGCACTGCAGTCAGTTGGGAAGTGGATCCAATCCCATCTGTAGCCGTCTGTTGGGGTTCTGACGCGCAAGATTTGCAAGCTTTGCTTAGGCTGGTACAGCACTGACTATTGCCCCTGCGTGTATAATAGAAGATACAGCCCCCTTTTTTTCCTGTGTGCCATGAGGTGTGAATGTGAGGGAGTGAGTCATTTACGCATTCCCGGCCTGTTTTCACCTTTACAGATCTCTATACGCTGCTCTTGGAGGACATTCTAGTGCTATTGCAAAAGCAAGATGATAAACTGGTGCTGAGGTGTCACAGTAAGATCCTGGCATCCACTGGGGAAAGCAAACACATATTCAGTCCTGTCATCAAGTTGAACACCGTGCTGGTTCGCCAGGTGGCGACAGGTCAGTGCAACCAGTGGGCAAAACTTAGGAGTAAGTGACCTTGTCTTTGCATTCAGTCTGAGGAAAGCAGTTTTGCCTAGGATTTGGAGCAGGAAACTGGGAGTCACGACTCATCGGTTTAATTATCAGCTGCACCTCTGACTGGCGTCGTTACTTTGGATGGAGCCGCTTAACCTTCCTGCATCTGTTATCAATCCTTAATATGGGGTAATATCTTTATAGTGGCAGTGTGATCTTTAGTTAATGTTTGTAAAGTAAAGCACTTAGAATAAAACCCCTTTGCGTTTATGGAGTTTGCCTGGAGGTTTATTTCATCGAATCTTCCTGCAGCACACCTTATTGGGTAATAAAAGAATATGGGTATCTGCTTGGTTGCAGTGAATTTCAGATGAAATTGTTCAGGACCAGACATCCAATTTAAGTTACTCTCCTTTCTGTCTCTCTCCAGATAACAAAGCTTTCTTCGTCATCTCTATGTCAGAAAACGGTGCCCAGATTTACGAATTGGTGGCACAGACTGTTTCTGAAAAGACTGTGTAAGTAATGGGCTTGGTCTCCTCTGCTGTTGTGGAGTGTTTAGCTTCTAAAGAGAGACAAATCTTAAGTCCCACTGCCTGAATAGTAGCTTCACTCTAAAGGGACTTGTGAATTATCTTGAGCTTATCTCACACACAGAGCTAATGTCCAAGACGCTCACCCATCGCCCCATCGGGAGTTTCCCTTAATTCTTAAAAACAACAGCTATAACTCTTTGCCAGCTCAAGCTGTTTCTGTTGATGTTCCCTGTCATGCCTCGTCTCTCACCCCTAGCCCTTCTCTTGCCTTACAAGTGGTTTTTTAATCCTTATGAGTCAGGATAATGAGACCCACATGGTTTAACAGTCAAATGGATCAATGGTATAGCCCTGCATCTCTATTCAGAGTCCTAGAACGTCCCATCTGTCCCAGGTACCCTCAGGAGTCTGGCACATGTTTTGGAGTGGCAGGGAATTCTCACATGCTATAATTTATGAATTCCAGCCCCTTCCTGAACTGTTCTACGCTCTGTCTTTGGTAGAAGTGCTTTGCCTCTAGACTGTGAACACCTTAAGGCGTGGATTTGTCTGTGTGGTATTTTACCCATTGTACAGTGCCATGTACATCAGCAGTGTGTAATATAAAATGCATGGTCAATCGGAAGAGCCAGGCTTGCTAGCTTTGGTACAAAGAAGATGGTGATACAAACTGCTCGCATGCATGGAAGCTTGAAACTAGTTGCATCAATAACATTCGGGTACCCCATCTTGTAACCACTGTAGTTAGGAAAATACAATCCTAGGAGATTTGATGGTTTACTGGTTGGTAATGAGATTAGTGCTTTCTTCCATTATACAGTGGCTAAGTGGCCTGCATTATGTGAGATTAGTTGGTGGATCGTACCCAAGTTCGTTGTGGACAGATGTTGCAACATGTGAACTACTAGCAATTTTGGCAGTAACTGGCCACTGTTGTTGGCTCTCTCTGCACAGAGGCCAGAGGCTTGACTGAGCCAGGGGGCTGAACTCACCCCTTCCCTCTAGAGAAAATCCATCCAGAATTGGGTTTTTAAATGTGTGTAGAGGGGTAGTTTTCACTCATCCTGTCCCTGTTGTACTTGCTCTGTGGCAACAGAGAATTTTCATTCCCAGGATTGTCAGTCCGGCATCTCTTAATTAGCACTGCAATTTCCTTTAAAGGTAAAACATTAATTAGAAGATTTAAATGTGCGGTATGAACAAAGACATTTTTGGGTCCTTCCTTCAAGTGAGATATAATTAGGGTACTAAATACTTCTTCAGTGTCACCAAGCTTTTTGTTCATTGAGTTGGCATCTCAAATGGAATATTAAATTCTGAAGTGCAGAACTCAGAGCTCCTTTTCAGAATGTGTGTGTGCTCAGTGAATTTTCATTTAAAAATATCTGGAAACGAAGCCAAGAAGAAGTCAACGTGCTTCTAGGGCTATATTCAAATAATTGGTTTCATTCCAGTAGGAATCCTGTAGCACGGAACTGTATTCTGACTACAGAAATCCCTCCTCCCCCCTAAACTTTCTTATTGTATTTTGTTACCTTGAGAACTTTATTTAAAAAAAATTAAAATCGTTTTTCTGATGTTCTGTGTAAAATGACAAAATCCCAGGCACCTGCGCTTCACTGCGGAATAGGTTAGCATCAGTCCATTCCATACAACGTTCTACTTCTGGCTTCGTTTGTTGTTGCTGGATTGAATCTTCCACTTCTGCCTTTGTATGGTTTCTGCTGAGGTCGTTGCCTTCGTTCCTTAGGGCTGGAGCATCTGCCTTGTATCTGATGAGGTCGCCGTAGTTAACCTGTGGAATTCAACTTGCTGCCCCAAGATGCTGAGGCAAACAATCTAATAGGATTAAAAGAAACCCAGAAATACCTGTACTTTTAAGAATATCCACAATTCTATTAGCTGGATTAAAAAATGTTACATGTTTTATGCTTCAAGTGGCTTATGTGTCTCATTTTTGGCTCTCGCAGATGGCAGGATCTGATAACTCGGATGGCAGGGACAGTAAAAGTCAAGGTATCCAGAAGGCCAATTCCATTACCACAGTCGGGACCTGATGAGTAAGTAAAAATCACCCTCGGCTTTGATTTTCCAGTCGCTTTTGTCCATTCCTGAACGGGATAATCAAAGCTGTGAGGATGCTGCTAGAGTGGTAGAAATGCATGGGATTGACAGAACTGGGTCCTCTTCCCCTTCCTGCAGTGAGGAGCGTGAGGAAGAGGAGCAGCAGAAGCTGAAAGAAGAACCACAAGATAACCCTGCCAGCAGCATGCAGATTCCAGGTAACAGCATAAGTAAATGTCCTAGATGCAGTATAAGAACGCTGGCCATGGCTTTCACATTATAGGGATCTTTCTTTACTAGAACCCCTGTGGCGGGGAGAGACCCAGTCTGCTGAGGTATATACCGGCTAGTCCTTCCCAGCTACCATTAAACGTCAAGGAAAGGAGATACTGCAAAGGTTCAGCTACTTAAAAATAATAGCCCAAATCCCCAAATTGTCTTAGTGAAAGAGAGTGCCATGTGGCTTAGTTCTCATCCTATTGGTAGTTCAGAATATATGGTGGGATAGTCAACTTAATTTATATCTTTCCTGTTATCTAGATAAAGAATTGGGACTTGAATCTCCCTTGATGCTGAAGGCTACATGTCCTTCAGCAATCATGTCTGAGAAGTCTGAGGTAGAAGAGCTTCTTGTGGCTGAAAGACATTTCGAAGACGCGCAAGGGGCAGAACTAACTCTGAAAGAATCCTCTGCACGCTACGAACAGGCAACCCCAAATCTGCCTTTCCAGATCTCAGAAGAGCAGTGGGCATTGGATGCACTAAGGAACTGTGAGTAACTATGATTCTGCAGGCAGAAGTGGCCGTGGTGAGTTGTGGTTTGGATCTGGGAATTTTCAAGTCAACAATTTGATCCCATAGGCTAAAACGGTATCTTTTGTCGGTTCATAGTAGAAGCATTTGTCCACTACAGGTGCTTTATGCAGTGCTGTTTCAGGCACAAATATTTTTTTATACAGCATACAATTAACCTGTGGGACTCTCTGCCACAAGATGTTATTGAGGTCACCAGTTTTCATCAGTACTGTATTCAGAAAAAGGTTGTTTATTTGGATAATAAGAACACCTACAGTTTAAATGAGTAGGGATTTGGAACAAAAGAGGAGTGTGGTAGCGATACAGAGCTTCAAGCCCTAGGTGGTAAACCAACCTTTAGCTAAAGAATTTAGGAAGAATTTTCCTTATGGGCAGGTTATTCCATAATTTCTCACTTGAAGATGTCTTGCACCTTAAGTCTGGTACTGGGGTGTGTCAGAGAGAAAAGATAGGACTCTATAGATCGCTGATCTGATCCAGTGTGGTCATTCCTATATTCCTAAATACAACCTCCTAGTTACCTTACTGCTGTTCTGGTGACAAATAAACACACTTCCTTGGTGACTCTGAGATGGATGTGGTGCCTCTAAAGAAAAGCTTGTGCTTCCGGAACTGGTCTGTATCGCTGCTTTATTGGCCCTCTTAGTTCAAGGCATACACATGCTTTGGCTGAATTTCTTGCCTCATCCCTCTCTACAGGAGATGCAAGTTCTCTTCTGTCTAACAGGTTATCCTGTCTCCTGATCCATCTTATATCAGATTTGTACAGGATTCAAAGCATTGCTTTAGCGCTGGGTGATGTAAAGTATTTCTAGCGCTTGGTCTCTGATGATGATGTTAATGGAAGCTCATTCTGTTCGGGGAAGGAGGATGTAGATAACATCAGTGACCTAATGTCTGTGCTGATAGCTAAGATTTAGGGAAATGCCTTCTAGCAATTATACTAAAAGATCACTTTGTTTCTGCAAGTATCTTCCATTCAATTGAGTGGTTGCTTCATTTTAGGAACTGATAGCGGTCCTCAAATTGTGAGTGTGAACTATAGCACTGCATTTATGCATTGTTCTTAATATGCTTCCTTGTTCTTCTATGTTGTTGTTTGAGTGTTTTGAGTGAGAAATAAAGGGTCATAGGACAAAGACCACATAATTATCTCCGATACAATTTAGAGATTCTGAATGTTTTTGTAGGGAGAGTTTGCATTCCAGCGTTTAGGACTAGAAGATGCCATAGAAAGGTAATTTCCCTTGAATCTGCAGGAGGATCTTTGCATCTGTGATGTTAATGTTCTGATAACTTGAACACTCATCATATACCTTTACCTCAGATGCGGGTGTTCCCCCAGCAGTGGCAGCATTATATAGAGGTTAAGACTGGGAACTAGAAGTCAGGGGATTTGGGTTCTCATCATGACTGTCAGTGCTTTGATGGGTGATTTAGCTAAACCCCTGACCAATCTGTGCCTTAGTTTCCCCATCATTAAGTTGGAGATAATCCTCACCTTTTGAAATGATCTGAGATCCTGTGATTTAAGGCACAAAGTAGTATAACAATGCCCCGACCATTTCTTTGTATTCTTTTCCCCACCTTTGCAACAGACGCAGTGAGAGAGCTGGTCATATAGTGTACTCTTTCAAAGAGAGGCACCCTAACATCCATCTAACTGAGAGTACAATGGAGATGGCTTACAAGGCTCAGTGAATGTTCCATGTTTCCTTTCAGTGGGCTTGCTGAAGCAGTTGTTGGTGCAGCAGCTGGGCATGTCTGAGAAGGGGACCCTTGAAGAGCGGCAGTGTATCCCTCGGTATAGGACAGTTTCCCAGGGGGCCCAGGCAGAGAGCGGAATCCAGGATGGGCAACAGCATTCTGACGACAAGATACACCAGCCTGGAACAGACCAGATGGCTCCCAGAACAGTAACTAGTGAATCTGCACCTTGTTATGGCCTCCGGACTTCAGCCAAATTCCCAGCTCCACAGGATGCTGTGCAGCTGGGATCTAGAGACGCGAGGTCAAGTAACAATTTAGTAATGGACCATGTGAGCATGAACCTGGAGACCCCTATCCCGGAGCTGGAAGGGGTGGGTACCGATGACAATGGAGAGCATTTCTTTGATGCTCCTGAGGCCCACAGCAATGAGAATCCATCGGAAGGTGAAGTAATGGAGAGGAAGGAGGAGGAGGAGGAGGTGCACTTACGGATCTCAGGTGAGCATGTTCCACTTTACACAGTATACTGAATTATGGCCAGTCCAGTGCAATGGCCAGAGACTTGATTGTGTCCAGAGACCAGAAATGAATAGGAAATATGTTATTAAAAAAGAAGCACAATTATGCTTTCCTGAGGGAATCTCCCTTGCTGATTCAATACAGGACACTTAAAAATAGCTCTTCCGGTCTTTAGAAGCACTTTTAGTTTTGAATGTGTCATAACAGCTAGTACTCTACACTTTAAAAGTACTGTACAAACGTGAACTAATTGATTCCCACAACACCCTGATGAAGGGTGGCTAATTAAAGGAAAAAGTGAAATACTAATAAATTAATGGCTTACCATATGCTACAGCTGAAGAAATTGGGACTTCCTGACTCTTGCCCACGTGCATCAGAAGGGAGCTCATTCCATGATAGTCTGCATATAGCAGCCATGCACCAAGGTCTTCCGCAAAGCTGTGTCCTCCCAGTCTTCCACTTTAAACTCCCATCAAGAAGTGGTGCACAACTCTACTCTCCAAAGCCTGGCAACATATCCTGGCTTCCCACTCTCCCTCTCCGTCCAGTACCACCATGGGGACTGGATTGAATAACCAAACTTACAAAATAACCTTCTCCTTGAATGTGGTGATATCACTTCCTAAAATGTTTTTCCACTATACCCCGGAAGTTCTGACTTTGACTACCTTCTACACTGCAGCTGGGGATGTAATTTGTAGCTCATGTAGGCATAGCCAGTTTAAAGCTAGCATGGGTAACGCACTAAAAATAGCAGTGTGGACACAGGTGCAAACGTCAGCGTGGGCTAGCAAAACGAGTACGCACCCTTGGGCTTGTACAGCCCTTGCGGAAACCCATGTTGCTGTGTCCTCACTGCTCTTTGTAGTGAGTTAGCTTTAAGCTATCACAGGAATGTCTACGCAAGCTGCAGATTGCACCCCTGGTTATGCAGAAGTAACCTATGAAGCATGACTACATGTATACAGAGAGCTTTCTGGAGAACTTACAGAAATGGTCAGTGGACTAGAATGTCACATTATCTCTGTCTCTTGTTGCTATATAAAAATATGTAGACAAACCTGGGGCAATTTTTCTGCAAAGAGCAGGGGACTTATGGTTTGGTGCTCTCCGATGACTCTCTCAACAATGCAGCATATACAGGGCTGGCACTTTTTAAATATGACTCCTTGGGATAACTGTGCAGGGGGATTTTGTAGTTGTGTGAGACGTGCCACTTTATAGCCATCGTTTTGGTTTCTCTTGTCTGAGCTTCATAAAGTAACGCTCTCCAGTTTGGCTTTGCTTGGTAATAGTCTCCAAGGACTCCCTGTAGTCATGTCTGAAGCTCTTAAAAGCTTTTTTGTTTATATATCGATATAAATTCAATGATTTCCTGAGCAGCAGATTTTGAAACAGATTTTTTTCAGCCATGCAGAGAAGCTGTACGAGCTTGTTTCTCAGTAGAATGCTAGTCCAAGATGGCACCTGCAAGTGTTTTCCTTGGACTTCGCAGGTTCTGTGGTGAATGCTCCTGTGATCCTGCTGTACATCTGAAGTGGTGGGGCTGTACTGAGTTAATGAAGATACAGTTAATTTGTCACATGCATGTTGCAGTGCAAATAGTTGTTAGACTTGAAACACCTTACCCATAAACGTACTTTATTTAAAAATTGGACTTTGTGGGAGAAGCTTATTTCTGACTGGCTGAATGTCGTCGTTCCGTCATATGTTGAAAATCGTATTTCTTTTCTGTTGTTAAAAGTGAACCAACATCAAAACCTTAATTTATTTTTCACTTCTTGTACTGTTTACTTTTTGTGTAACTAAGCAGGGATTTTGAAACTAGACAGACCCGTTCTGATCAGTTTCTGCTTCTGGTTTTCATGGCCTAGCTTTGCCAGATCCGTGTGTCTGATTATTCTATTTACAATAGCTTCAACAAATTGCCTAACACTGAAGTCAGGCTTACTGGCTTGTAATTGCCATGGTCCCCTCTGGAACTTTTTAAAAAAATTGCCATCACATTATTTCTATTAATAATACTGCATGTTTTTCAGAACCTTTTATTACCAACCTAAGTTTGAGCATCACCTAGCTGAAAATATCTCTGAAACTGAATAGTGAATTCCAGTTAGACACTCCACAGTATGATTGCTGGCTAGCATGGATTCCATTGTTGTAATTAATAGCAGGCACACAAATATTGTTAAGATGCATTCTTATGAGAGAAACACAGAACGAGAGAGCCCAGTAGTATTTTTTCTATCTAATCCTCTGGTTCTCAAACAACAGACCCTACCTACACCTCTAGTGGTCTGTGAATCCCCATTCAGAACCAGTCTAGTCCAACCTGGTTTAGGGCTGGACCTTGCAGTGTTTTCTCTGACGCTTTATCTAATCCGTTTTAAAAGGTTACAAAAGATGACGCTTTCACTGCTTAGCTTTTTTAAAGTCTAATTAAACTGTCTCTCTAGTTCAGTGACTCTTGGCAATTGTTGACCTGATGGTGCTAGTGCAAAACTGTTCTCTTACCAGGAAATTATTTGATCCTTGATGGATATGGAACTGTGCAGGAGAGCTCTACAGATGAGGAGGTGTCCTCACTCGTTCTACAGTGCACTGCAGGCCTCTCCTCTTTGGGCTCAGCACACCAGCAGCCGATTTCCCCGCGAGATGCCCAGTCGGACGAAGGCAGCTCTCCGTTTGTGGAGGAATTTATGGCCTCGCGCTGGGGGCCAGTGGACGAATTGTGCTCCGATGCACCGAGCTCCCACTTCTCAGTAGAATCACGTACCCAGATGATGCTGTACATTCAGAAGATAGAGGCTGACCTTGAACACTTAAAGGTAGAACACATTTTTATTTGAATTATTCACATTTCACCTTCACTGGTTTTTAAAAGGAGCAAATTTGGGGGGAAGAAAGCAAACCAGGAAAAAAATGCAGAATTGTGAATACAGGTGCTTGTGCGTTAAGACCTGAGTATGTGTGTATGTATGTGTCATTGAATGGTCTCCATGAAAAGATTTGAAACAGTTTCCCTTGCTCTAAATTTCAGACTGGAGAAGCCAGGAGCTCAATATAAAATATGTGCAGATGTTACATATGTATTTTGTTGCAAACAATTTGGAGATGTTCTCCAAAGTTATGAGAAATAGAAACGAATTTAGTAGGTGTTAGAGTAAAGCTGCAAGCGTGGGGAGGTGGGACCCAACCCTTAGGGAATATGAATAACTGACCTGGAAATGCTTACCCAATTATTACTTATTGATGCTAATGTAAAAATAGTGTCAAAAGTCCCATTGTACCAATAATAATTATTTCAAAGTCACTTTCCCTGCTTTCTGGGGATTCTGTGTCCTATCTCGAGGGTTTTTCTTAGCTCATCACAGCCACCACTTCAGCAGGGCCTGTAGTAGTCTTACCTGAAAGCGATGCCTGCTCATTTTTGCTTCGTTTTAATGTGACCAAGATCCAAAAGGAATAAGGAATTGCATAGACTTTTCCCTATGGAGGAACTTCTCACAGGTGCCAGTGATGGTTTGAGAACTGGTGATGGAATGTACTTAGCACTGTGTGTAATTACAGTCCACTCAGCTCCATTAAAATATTTCCTATTCCTAAAGCTCTCTCTGGAGGCTCACTAGGAACAGAGATAAAGAGCCACATGGGTTTTGTCTTTCAGGAAGTTGAGGAAAATTACACCACTCTCCTTCGCCAAAGGCTGGCTGGATCAGCCCCCACAGATGAGCATTCAGGTATGTGAACAGCACATCATCCCTTCTCCCAGTGGGTCTTTCAAAATGGTAATGTATGTTAAAATATTATTGGACTCTGGCACCAAGTACAATGAACAAAGCTGGTTATTAATCTTTCAAACAGCCTTCAGAGATTACATTATGGCTTCAGCCTTTTGGAAGCTGCTGGTTTGACAACATCGTAAATTATGCCGATCAAGTCTTGGATCTGCTGACCATGCCTTGCCTTCTTTGAGGATGTCTGAACTTAGAGGCACCTCTCTCTCCTACTTGCCTTTTTCCCTTACAATCCCCATTAATAAGGTCCTCATCTTGTCTTTCCAAGGGGTTTGAATCCATTGAAGTCAGATAAGTCAGATTGTGAGATCTTCTGAATAGGCCCCTCTCAATTTTGTGTGTAAACCACCATGTATGCCACTGACACCATATAAAGAAGCCACCACAGCGCCCTTTAAATTTGGTTTGAGCAGATCCCTGTGATACCTGCAACTCTGTTCCCCAAGTCAACTGTAGCACTGTGTTATCCCCAGGGCTGTCAGAATTGGCTGGGCATTTTCAAGTGTTTGGGGTGCTCCCTTCTCTTGTGGCTTGTTTTTGCCCTACCATCTTTTTCCTTTTCAGACAAAAGTTAGTCACGTTTTCTGGAAGTGGCTGAAAGTTGGATGAGAGTGTCAGCCTCGCATCAGCACCTACTAGCTTCCATGCGGACTCTTGAGACGAGAGCGTTCTGTCTGTGGACCATCCAAGTGCTAGCCATGCTCCAGCAAAGTGGGGATGGGGTGCTTTCCCTGTGGGGCATCTGCACTAGTTTGTCAGTGAGGGAGTCTGCCATTCTCTCCTCCTCCTCTTGCTACCGGAAATTAGTTTTTGATTCAAAACAAAAAAGAAAAAACCAAACCAAATGTACAGAGTTTTGGGTGTAGGATATAAAAATGTATTTAGACATTTAAAAAAATCAATGTATTTATTTGACTTCATTCCGTGTATCAAAAGCACATTTTAATTTTTTTATTTGCTTATTGTTTTAATTCGGTAGTGACAGTTCTAGCCCTTTGAATCTAGTGCACCCTGGATTCCAGTGCTCCAGAAGCAAAGTTCAGATCTGAGAAGGGAGGGGGTGTGTATTTGTATCTTGATTTCACTGGATTGGCCGCACACTCCCTGCTGGCAATCCAGCTGCCACACACAGAGTTGCTTACAAAGGTGTAAGCAGGAATGGGCAGCCTGTGAACTGGCTCTATTTGGAGCGAAGGTCTGTTCTTTGTAGCTCATATGCAATGAGAATTCTCCATGCACTAAATAACCAGGCACTTGAAATTGGCAAACCATTTTTTCCCCTTTGGTGGTCTCCTTCGTTGCTTTGGGGGATCTGACAGGAAAAGGAGAAAGTTGGGTTTAATTTTTTTCTTGACTTTATGTTGGCCTTATAATTGTCTCCTATTTATAGCGATAAACAATATTTGGAGCTCCAGCACTTGTGTAACTGTTCACCAGAGCAAGCAGGAAAAAATGCAAATCCAGTAATATTTCACAGCGGTGGGGCAGATGCGGGTGTCTCACTAAATCACTACTGAATGAACCTTGGCTACCATTTGAGTTAGCCGCTGGTACTGCTGATTATAGGGCCAGTAAATGTTAGTACCTGGAGGTATGTCTTGCTGAGTTTCATTGGGGGGGAAGTGGTGTTTGTTTTTATTTGGGGGGGGCGTGTTTTGGGGGTTGTTTTTGCACTGATTGTACCAAAGTGCTCTCAGATTGGAACAGAGAGGTGCACAGGAGAAAAGGTAGAACTGCTGGAACCAGACACAGTTCTCTAGCACTTCCTTAGGCCAGCTTCAACAGTTTGCTGTTGGAATTCATTCCAGACTAGGCGAAAGACTGACCCTGCAAAATGCAAGCTGATAACAGAACTAGCACTGGATGCTCCAGCCTGATGATTGGTAGTGCTTGCTCCAAAACTGATACTGAGATGGGCATGACCTGCTATGGAACAGTTGGTTCAGGCTGATCTTAGCCTCACAAATTTCTGGAATCACAAACTGATCATTTAAAATGTGTGTGACAGTCTTTCTGCACCAGGTACCCAAGATATAGATCATTTTACCAGCCAGAACTGAATAACGTGCCAAACCTGTAAATGCTTGTAGCATGTTAGAGCCATTAAAAGAAAGTGAGCATTCCTGCATGGACCATGACGTGCTGAGAATATCTTTGGTCAGCGGAAAGGTCATTCTCCCTGCTCCATTTTCCCTGTAGCTAATGACAGAGAATCAAAATTGTTTTTCCAGTCCTGTGAAGCAAAAAGCCAGTTGTCCTTTTCCTTAAAAAGGAAAAGAGAGCTGATTGAACAGAGAGGATTTGGGACCCACTTTAAAAGTTGGGGGCTGTGGTAGAGCAGGGAGGGTTCTCTTGTAGAAGCCAAGTGCATGGAGCACCGTTCTTCACCAACAGGATCTCCGCGTTTCCAACGCAAGCCAAAACATCACCTGCTAGATTGCCAGAAGCGCACTGGTGCCAGCCTAAGGGCCCCTGTGTTACTCCTGTATGGACATACTACCAGCATGAGTTAAGGGCTTCCAGTATCAGACAGGCAGGAGTTCTGCACCCAGCTCCTGCCATATGGTTCTGTTAATTTAAACATCTAGACTTGCTCTAATGAACCCTGAAATTAAACTGTTGTAACAAATGGTGCTTGACGCCATGTGAAGTCTCCCTTTTACCTAATCCTGCCACAAAGATCTCTTGGTCCATGACCAAGCTTAGATTTTGATGCTCTTTTCGTTTTATAGCTACTGTTTCCTCCCTTCTCCTCCTCCTCCTCTTTATCAGCATGGTGTGTGTCTCTTACACGGATGTGTGGAATTGCTGATTTTCCCGCTCAATGAATTGGAGCAGTTGCTATGGCCTTACTGCACTAACCTTTATAACCCATTTCCAGCGCTGTCCAAGCCACGGTTGAGTGTAGATCCCTCCCTGCCTTGGACTGCATTTAATAAACAGAGTAAAGATTCATTTTCCAAACACACGTTCCAAGTCCAGGGAAGATGGGGCCTAGGGGGACACCATTGCCAAGCTTTTTGCTGTTGTGTCTTGAGACCAAGTCCTGAGATCTCCAGCCTCCTTACTAGGAGCATGAATCACAATGGTGGTGGTGAGCAGCATGCCACGTAAGAAGTGGGGAGAGAAGTGTGCAATGACGGCCTGATGGGGAGTGGTCTGCAGTTCCATGTCCTTGTTTGACTCGTCTGCACTGACATCTGGGGGCAAATCTCCCACCACTCTCTTAGCGGTTGTGCTGCTCTGCCAGACGTGGCGATGGTGAAAGGCGAGTGAAGGCAGAGCGCAGACGTTGACCTTACCGTGTCATCTAGACCCGCGCTCACATTGCCGCTATTGGAGCTGCAGGAGTGGGTGAGTTCTCCTAAGAGGCTCACGTTGCTGTAGCCTTTAGTCCAACAGGAGGTGGGATAGGCTATTGCCTCTGCAACCCCTCCAGGTGCACAAGGGGGAAACCATTGACTGTCCAGTTCTCAGCCACAGTAGTGGGTGACCATGAATCTTCAGGAGGATTTGGGTGGAAGGAGTGGGATGGAAGAGATAATGGGGATCTTCTTGGCTGAGAAAAGAAGAGTGAGCTACTTCGACCCTGCTTTATGGAAAGTGAAATGACGTACTGTGCTGTGCTTGGTCCTTCTTGTTTTTCCATATTGATCTATCTCACGTTAAGGGCATTATTCCTTTCTCTAGGAAAAGATGGTGAGGGATAGGGATCCTTCCTTTCCCCAGCACCGTTACCTGAGAGTACTTGGGATTCCATTTCACTCCCTAGCACATCTACTGTATCGCAGACCCCAGGCGTGGTTCATTTTGAAGGGGAGGGGCTGAAGTTCAAATGCACTTTTCAGTTTTCTCATTTTTATTTGCTTCAGTAGCTATGGGTTATCCCTTCTGTAAATTCCAGTTTCTAGCCCAGCACGAGGTGACCTGGCCTCTTGATGTATGTTCCCTTGTTCAGATTGGACAGCAGGGCACTGTGTATCTTTGATGTGATTCTGTGTGCTTTTTGAAATAAAAAAAGATAACCCAGGGCTTCTCGTCTTGGGAGTGAGGAAAAGTTGCTACGGTGCACCCTGCCGTCCCTTCTGTGAAGCGTGTTCATCTGGTGTGACGGGAACTAATTCGTGGGGCTAGAAAGAATTGGTTGTGTGTGTTTGTTACAGACAGTGTCTTGTCCCACAAAAAGGGGCACAATAAAGATGGCGACACTGTTTAGGCCATTTTGCTCAGGTTTCTCTATCTTGCTTTCTCTGTAGGGAGAGGAGATTCAAATGTCCAAGGGCAGGATCAGATAGGAGGATCAGGTGTGAAAACGCAAGGGTCCGAGTAATCTAGACACCCTGGTCAGCTTTTACGCCATCTCCCACTGCCTAGTTCCAGTGTTTCCAACAGAAACACAACAGAGATAAAACATAGTTACTCGCTGACTCTTACAGAAACTGCCCCTTTGGCTGGAAGAGGTGTCTCAGTTACCTATGCAGGTGATCCCTCATTAGAGTCTCAGTGCAAGTTGTAATTGGCATTGTGTTTTGCCTCTTCCGCTCCCCCAAGAAATCCCTTTTGCTTTCCCAGGTGCCAACTGACAAGCAGATGTACTGCAAAAGGGATACTGCAGCCAACACACTGCTGTTTTTATTTTGAAATAAGTCTTTCAAAACTCTCTTCCTACTAGAATACTTTTATTTTCTTGGTACACCATACAATCATGTACTCTTAACAAGAGATTTACTTTAAAGAGAAGAAGAAAAAAAATCTGGAAATATTCTTTAAAAAAAAATACAAAAAAAATCTTTATTAATAATCCTGTATTTTTACTGATCATGTTTGAATGTCTAAAAAAGACTTTATTGTTCTAATTATCCAGATGTATGTTTGTAAAATAGCTCTTTTATGACTTAGCTGATAAGGTTGTATGTTTCTGGAGTTAAATATTGGTCATTTAAAAATATTTCTGTTTTCAGGAGATGGGAAATAGAAAATTTAAGCATTCAAATATCATTAAATAAGCTTAAAAGAACCAAGTCCTTAACTGGCTGCTTTTTGTTTGGGGTTTTCTATTGCCTGGAGCTTGGCAGGACAAACTGTTCCACAGTGAAAGCTTCAGGGCCAGTGGAAGCTTTTATTTGGTACAAATAACCTATCCGAGTCCATTGATGCAATTGCTCGGGGAGTGGATTCTTTCTCACAGTTAACACTATCGTTCTTATTGATTAGTAGCTCTTCCCTGCAGAGGCCCGGGTTGGTATCGTTACAGTTTAGATATCCTGCTCCACCTAACCCATTTCTAGACGTGATGTGCACCCTGGCCGTCTGGAGAGGGGTGTGACACTGTTCTGGTAAGAGACCATGCTTTCGAAGCCTACTCAAAGTGAAAAGTCTGACTTGACTGTCGTTGCAGATAGAATCCTTCTCTCCCTGATGGAGCTGCCAGCACATCTGGTCCATACAGGCAAGTGTCCCCTGCTGGTTCCATAGAAATAAGAGTTCAGGCTAGGTGAATTACTTTCTTGTGTTCAGTAAGTTCACCTTCATGCCTCACCCCATATTTAGCTCGCCTTCACCCTAAACGTGTAAGCGAAGTTACCGACACCAACATCTCTCTCCTGGCAGATCTTTTCCCAACATCCGCTATCAGTGCGGATCATTTGTGTGTCTTCTCCCGATGTCTGTGGTCAAAGACCCTTTTTTAACACAGGCCTGATCCAAACCCCTTGGAAGTGTATACGGAGCTTTCCCCTGGGCTTTGAATCAGGCCCTATAAGTTTTAGAATTTGTCTGAGACGCCGATACCATGGAAAGGGTGTGGCATACATGGAGGCACACATTATTCTGTTCTCAATTGCCTGCCTGTGGAATCCACAGCACACTCCTTGCCGTGGTGCCAAAAATTATACAATGCCTGCAAGATCAATTGATTCTCTCCCCATTTTCGGAGCGTGTGGTTAGAGTGGTTTTTTTGCTGGTGTCCTGCTTTGCTGTCAGATAATCTTAGTGCGGTACGAATGCCCTACAGCTTTTACTAGCAACATATTTTTTGGTTCTCCACACTACCTAACCCTTCACACTCCTTTCTCACTTGACACTTGAACCTAACCCCATACAAGTACCCCCTACGAGTAGTGAAGATAGTCTAACCCCAGTCCAGATTTGTATGCCTTTTATGACTGGGGCGTCTGTAGCTCACGTAGTTCCTGATAAGACAAACACTACCTTGCTCTTAAGTGAAATATTTCTATGCGTTCCAGTGAATTGCAGTCATGGAGCGTTTACGTTTCCTGAAGCTTTAATTGAGTGAGTATAACATGCTTGTCAGTGTGTCTTGATAAAGCAATGGAGATTACATTGAGAACAATCCTGTATCAGATGGGGAATGGACAAGATGATTTGTCAGGTCTTTCCATTCTTTTCTATGATTCCACCAAAACATTTTTTAATACAGATCACGGGCATTTAGAATGTATTTTTTTTATATACTCTGTAGTGATTAACGAATGCTCAGTCTTGTTCTAAACCCTTTCATGGCACACTCCCACACCCCACAATATTGGTTACCTTATGATTGGGAAGTGTATTTAATGTTCACGTGCCTGTCATATCATTGGCTCGTGGTTCTTTGCTCCTGTAGGCTCAGCATGACAATCTCAATGCAAAGTCCACATATTAGCTGTTATGGTCTAATTGGGTCAGCAGTAGTAAAGCGTGTCCTCTTATGCCTAAGCAAAGGGAAGCATATGACATAGGAAATTAACCACTCTCTTTCACACACGTAACATTGTCCTTACTAGAAAGGATTACCCTTGGTACCATCATTCACTGGCCAGTGCTTTTTCAAATTGCTTTCTTTTAAGGCAAGGAATATACCTACACAGAAAGCTGCTTGCTCAGCACAGAATAGTGTTGGACTTTCAGGCACAAAAACACTGCACCGCAGGCTGTAAAGCGCTGATTTATACTGCAGGAGGGTCCTGATGGTGTTGCTACACATACCTGCAAGGGACCCATATCAGGTTGTGTTTGCGGGAGTTAATGGGCACAAGGTGAAGAATTTTAGGGTTGAGCGTAGCCACTTGTAATACTTTACCGGAAAGTTTTTGTTTTTCACCATTTCCTTCCCTGTTTCACTACTAGCAACTTAATGAACACTTCAGACACATGGACGCTCCGGTCAGTTTGGTCTGAGTTGACTGTGAAATTTAAATCAGTCAGTTTCACTTCCTGTTTCTAGTCAGTTACAGGTTCCCATACTCCTGCACTTAACACATGAGGTTTGGGTTTTCAGCACTGCAGCAGGATGTTTAAATCCAGCCAGATGCATTCCCCAGTGCAATTAAATGCTTGGGGGCTTTATTTAAAAACTTCTTTTCTCATATCTTTAAGCAAAATCAAAATGTTTGGGCATAAAATACTCTGACAGTCAGAGGCCTTTTAACAAGGTGTTGTAGTTAAGGATTTGGCAGTATATTCATTATGAAAGTCTTTTGGACTATGTTTTTCCCCTTATGCATAGCTATGAGCACTTCAGCTGTCTTGCTGAAAGGCTGAAGCTTTATACAAAGTGTCTGTCAAACCGTTTCTCAGGTGGCTATAAAACTCCATTAGGTCTTGCGTTATTGCTTGTTTGCTTCCCCCAAAGTGAATCATCATCTGTTGGATCTTTCCTATTAAACTTAGCCCTTCATGGAAGAAGTCAGCCATGTTCAGAAGTCCTTTAAAATGGAGCTCTCCGGATTGCTAACAAAAACAGCAGGGCACCTAAAAGCTGTTATGTTCTCTCTGGGCATGTCCACGCTGCAGCTGGGAGCGACCCTTCCGGCCTGGGTAGATTGACTACTGCAAGTGGGTTTGAGCTAGCACGCTAAAAATAGCAGTGTGGATGGCACTGCTCCAGTGGGGACTCAAGCTAGACACCTGAGCTTGGACCCAGGGGATCAGGTTGAGAGCCTGGGCTCCTGACTAAGCCATGAGGTCCGTGCTGCTATTTTTAGCAGGCTAGTTTAAGCCCCACTAGCATGAGTCTGTCTGCGTGGGTTGGGAGGCTAGCTCCGAGCTGCAGTGCAGAAGTAATCTAGGTTGACAAGATCACCCCTATGTTTAATTCCCCAGCTCTGCTCTTTCCCCTTCCCAAAACTCTTTCCCATGAGTTTGAACTTTTTCCCTTGCTGTTGATTGTCCTGAACTCTTCTTTTCAAGTTGGGGAACATTGGGTACATCTACACGGCAGTCCGAGGGGAACACTGCAGCTCAGGTGACCATAGCAGTTCTAGTTTTACCTGTGTTGGCGTGGATAAAAATAGCAGCATAGTGGCAATGGCTTGGCTTCAGCTCAGGATATATATAAGCGTGCTTCTACTGATGGCTGGCACTGAAGCTCACCTACACGGCTGTTTTGAGCTGTGCTCGCATGGATATGTCCCTGTCTGGGATGTAACTGCTCACTGGATTGTAGCATAGACATACCCTGAAGACCTACTCCCATGGTGGAAGCCACGTTACAGAAGACTTATGTCTATGCATGGGAGTGTTTTAAGCTCTGATTTATTTTTCCCCCCGTTTTTATTCAGTAGTAGTTTCTCCCTCCCCAGGATCGAATAGAAATGTGAAGGGAAGCAAAATTTGAACTTGCTATTGAGCACACTTGCAGTTTTTAGCAGTGAACATCTATGCTAAGATTGTTGTGCCAGGGCCTGTCTTTTATTGTGTTATCTGCAGAGGGTGATCTACATACATGCTCATTATTTAGTGCTGTGCCTTGTCCCCCCTTTTGGCTTCCATGGCATTTGACATTCTGTACCAATCCAGATAACGAATCTGTAAAAGCCAAGTCTCTGGTATTTTTTCCAAACTTTGGGAGTTCTTTCTCCCTTTCCGCAATAGGTATATAAAGCTCCTTGAGAATTGCTTTATTATAATTGGTAATCTGAGCTCTGTTATGCTTTCCTAATGATGATGTTTGTGCTTTGCCTATTTGAATGTTGTTTTATCTATTCCCTCTACTGCACCATTGTAAGTAAATTATTCAAAATAAACAAATCAAATGCTGCTCCTGTGACTTCTCCCGCAGTCAGTGCCCTTGAGCCCAAGTAGGGAGCGAGGAGGACTCTAAAAATTAGAAGGCGCTGTATCTTTCAGAGCTCTTTCAGCTGCTGGATCAAGTCTCTGGGATACATCACCCTGCTTGCTGTCTACCGTGGTTATTTGAGTAGGGAAATGGAGCACAGATTTGTTGGACTTTGGACAAGTCTGCATAAATTCTGTGGTGCACTCTTTGTACCGTTACAGCAATGTAGCCGACCCTCCCGGGCTGCGCTGGGGCTTTGTTAATATTTATTATTTGTATTGCAGTAAGGCCTATGAGCCCCGATCGTGGACCAGGACCCCACTGGGTTCGATGCTGTACAAACACACAAGAAAAAGACAGTCCATGTCCCAAACAGCTTGCAATCTCAAGTTTTGCATATTGCTTTCAGATCCTTTGCTATAGACGTGCAACGGGCTCTACTCCCAGCTCTTTCCATGGGACCTTAAAATTATCCTTCATTTCCTTGGATTTTTGCCCCCTACCTTTCTTTGCATCTTAAGTATTTCCTTGTTCTCAGTAAACTGGCAGGCAGACAAGTGCTGCTTTCCAAAGAGCAAGGGAAGGATTTCTATGCCGTCTCGTTCCAGTGAAGATCTTGCATGGGGGTGGAGGACCTGTGCATTTCCCCCAGCTGGGCTCTCGATGACCTTTTCCCTTCATCAGCTAGTCGATGCAGTTATTTTTCCTAAAATATTTATGAAGGTTGGACTAAAATGAAAGCTGTCTAGTCTCTGGCATGTGATCCAGCCAGCTGGTCTGATGATTGTGTGAGTGAATGCATCATCAGAGAAACCGGTTCAGCCATTGAGAACATGTCCTGCAGAAGTAGGAAGCCCTCATATCTCCAATTTAAGCGTGATCAAATATTTACAGACTGTAACAGCCCACGCTAAGTGGGAGGGGTTGGAGAGGGGCATCCGGTGTGCATCTGCATTTTGATGATGGCAATTTCAAGCTTGAAAACTTTCTAAACGCCTTTGATTTTTATTTTTCTTAAATAGGAGGAAGGAAAATCCTCATTCCCACTGGAAAGTGCTGCGGGTTCTGTGCCTTTTACGTTGACCTTTTGCCTCTGGGCTCTTTTTAGTAATGACCTACAGCCATGGTCCTTTAAGATTTCGCCTGTCCTTATAGAAGGGAGAGGGATTCTTTGGAAAGACAAACTTTGCTAGTCAATAGAAGAAACCTTGCAGGACAGGAGGGATTTTAAAGGGCCAGGACTGTGCATGCAGCTGAGGAAGTCTCTTTTCCTGTGCATTGGGAGGAAAGTAACGAAGGATGAAGCCATCCGGTGTGAAGTTCAGGGTGCAGGAGTTTGTTAGCAAGGGTGTTATAAGTGCAAAGAAAGCTACAGTGTCATAAAATGTGGGATGCATGGCTGATCTGTCTGTCTCTCTCTCTAACCGCAGGGTGAGATGAATGCCAATCAGCTACATGGCAGGTTTTTATGGCTGCTGAACACAAACTTCCATCAATTTTTATCACAGGATCTGGAAGTACAGGCAAAACTATTGGGGTGTTTTGTTTTTGTGCTTATAGGCAGCTCTCAGATTCCTGCCTGTTGCCATCATAGCCCATGTAATGTCACAATGAGGGCACCCTGGTTACTGCGCTGGAATTGGAGAACAGAGACCATGTCCCCTGGACATTTTGTGACATTCATTGGGACATTCTGTCCCATTTTCCTGCTGGGAAAATTTAAGGGGATTTCTAAGAAAGGGGATAAATGGAGCAATGCATCAGCTGGAGCAGTGAGAGCCTCAGCATTCCCTGGGGCCATGCAAATGATCCCGGGGTGCCCTGCAAGTCCCTTTCAGGACAGAGAGCTTGGCAAATACGTTTGGAACCCCATCCTGCACCCTCCCCTTCCTTGCGGGACATGACTATTTGCATAGCTTCGGTATTGTATTGCTCCATGAAAAGCAATAAACTGAAAGTTGCCTCCCTCAGTGTCTTTCCAATGTGAGAGCACCTATCTGTCCCCCCACCCCCTTCTGATATTTTACAGCTGCAAGTCATCAATTGGGCTTTCAGTGAAATAAAACACCCTGCCTCTCTCCACTGCTTTTTTTAAAAGTGTCTGTTTGTTTCCAGATGTCTGTGGCTTATTCAGCATGAAGCATTTTCCCTGATCAGTGTTTTAACCTTCTTGTTGATATTTACTGAAAGCTCCTGAATAAACTGCGTTCAATGGAGTGCCATGGCTGGGAGAGTAAATCTACATTTCTGTTGGCTCTCTGGAGGTTTTGCAATAACTCATATTATGTGAGGTTATTGTTATACTAAGATATTAATCAGTGGGGGGGTTTCTTTGCCTTCCCCTATTGAAGTTTCAGTACAAGTTCCACTTCCTAGCCTGAAACAACAGTCTTGAATTAATGTGCAAAGGAAAGCTTTCTATTCTCCATTCACCTAACAGCTTAGAAACTGGAAGATTTAATGGGGGAAGGAGGGAGCAAAATATATCTTTTTAAAATCTAATCAGTTTTGTCAGTCTCATGAGTTTGGAGGAGGAGGGTATGATTGTGGAACGTTGGGGGTTGACCTTACTGAAATAATAAAGGAAGTGTTTTGATCTAAATATTACACAATTTAGTTTTGTGACCCCCAGCAATAATCAAAGAACCAGTCAGGAATCGTTCAGATAAACAAGAGAAGTGGATACCATAAAGTCAAAAGAAGTGTAGATTTTACAGTCACAACTGTTAAATGACTCATTGCCAAACAAAATGCTATCAAACGGAAGTTTCCTTTAAAAATCAAGAGATCTGTTTCTTTATCTGGTGGTGGTAGATACTATTAGGACAATAGCACCTTTTTAACAGCCCCATATTACATTGTTTGATATAACTTAGATGGGGATGTGAAGATGGGACCACGTGGTGCTGTATCTCCTAATATGGCTGCTAGTGCTTAACCAAAAAAACCAAGGGCCTCAGGCCTTCCAAATCTTGGCTCTCTAGTGAAGTCCATTTCATTCTTCATGCATGGTTTGTCCTTTTGCTGGAGGGTTTCTCTTTTTAAAGCCTTAATCTGATTTCACCACATTTCAAAGAGGAGTGTTTTTCTTTAATGACTACTTTTATTTTTCTTTGGGACTTTAGTGAAATATAGAGGAGAAAAAAATTATTTTTTGATGGTAGTAATTGCAAGGGAATGAACACCAGCACAATAAAGAATCTGATGGATGTGAATCACAGAAAACACTTTGCAAACAGCAATCTGATAGTTGGTTTTATTATTGTAAAAAAAAAGAAAAAAATCTTACGGTTAATGTATTGCACTGGGCCTTCAGCGATCTGAGTTCCGTTCTTTGCTCTGCACAAGCTCCCTGGGTGACCCAAAGCAAGTTATGGAAACCTAAATCCGCAACACTATTTAGGCACCTAACTCTCACTTGGAATTAATGGCAGCGAGGTCCCTGCATAGCTTTGAAGATCTGGGCTTAATCGCTGTGTGTTCCAGTTAATGTATCTGTGCCTCAATTCCCCATCGGTAATAGGGGGATAGCAACCCTTTCTTTTGCTTGTTCATGACTTGTCTATTGATATTATAAGCTAGTTTGCATACAAACAATTTCCTTGTGGCTATGGTCAGCCCCTCCACGCTGTAGCCCCAGTCTCCCAGTGCTATTGGAATAGAAACAAAGGTAAAAAAGAAGAGTTTATTCAATGGGTGATTTTCAAGGTAAGAGGGAGAGGGGTGGCGCGCCCCCCCCCCCTTTTTTTTGCAACTACCATTATGTAGTTGCAAAAAACTAAACTTAGGCCGAACTAGTTATGTCCCTCAGTGGGTGTGAAAAAAATCACAGCTCTAGGTGAGGTAGGAGACATAGTTAAAATGACTTAAGCCCCACTACAGACACTTAAGTCGACAGAAGAATTCTACCATTGACCTTGCTACCACCTCTCGAGGGGGAAGACGTTCTCCTCTAACAGAAGAAACCCCTTCTGTCATGGTAGGAAACATCTATGCTGCAGTGCAACAGCTATTGTGTCACTATAGTGTTTGCAGCGTGAGCATGGTGATGGGTGGCCTTAAAAAGACACAGGCTACGTCTACACTACAGGGACTAAACTGCTGTAACTATGACTTGTATATGCCCGTGCCGGGGGCTTTTCTGTCAGCACAGGAGCTGCTTCTCTCTGAACAACATAGGAGAGAAGCCCAGAAAACGCCATCAACATGGCTGTGTCTACACTGGAGGGTTTGTTGGCATAGCTACGTCAAGTCGGAGGAAGGCTTTTTCACACCCCTGACTGGCAGTGCTGGGCTTCTATAACTTTTCAGTGTAGACCAGGCCACAGATAGTGGCTTCAGTCAGAGACTGTTTGCCCAGCTTTCTGTCTCTGGGGCAAGGATCGTCTGTCTAGCTAGCACTGCACTTACCTCTCTTTGTATGGCCCCCCAACCCAGTTGGCTCTCTCTATGTATATAATGGTAGCATTTAACACCAATAATTTCCCTGCTGAATTATCCTAGAAACATTTCTGCATCCCCACTATTCAATGCTGAGGGAAAGCTCTTCAGCTGCTGTAAAGTGCCAGAGCTTCATTGACCTCACTGGAGCTAAGCTGATTTGCACCTGATGGAAATTTGACCCTGAGAGTTTCTGAAGTCCAGGCCTTGTATTAGCTTTCAAGCTCTGCAGGCATCTATTTACAAGCATACTGACGAGGCGGAAGCTCACAAGAACATGTTGAAAGACTTTCTGCAATACCTAGAATGGATCCATATTCCATACAAAAGTACGACACTAAGAGACCACCCAGGTTCCAAAGCAAACCACTCCAAAGACAGAAAATGGCAAGATGGGTGGCAGGGACGTGGCCCTACAGCATCAGGCCTGAGCATAGAAAGGGACTCCCTCCTGACCCTACAATGGCCAGTTTATGCCCTGAAGCATGCAGTTTTCATTCCTCCCTATTTTAGCCTGTTTAAGTGCAGAAACTGTTATTCATCACAAAATTATCCAGCCTCTACTTAAAGCCAGGCTCATTTGCTTTCCTGTCCAGCACCCACCCTGTCACCTCTTTTCCCTGTATTCAGACTCCAGTGTAATGCCCCACTTTCCTCTGCGCTGCCACTCACACAACCACGAGTCTAGGAGCCTGGGGGGCCATGCTGAAGCAAAAGTGCAGTCGAGACGTAGGGAAATGCTCTCTCACGGGGAGAATAATAAATGCTTTGCTTGGCCCCTGGGGCAGGGTCATTGGTGCAAAGGCCATGGATCATTCAAGTAGTAATTGACTTGTCACCATTGTCCTAAGAGAAATGAGGTGTAAAAGAGATGAGTTCAATGCACCTTGGTGGTGTTACCTGTGGATTTTATGAGCAATTCGTCTCTGTGGTGGAGCCATCCCCCCAGGGGGTCCTTTTTCCCTCTCTCATGCTTTTTCTTCCCAGCAGGAGGGGCGGATGAATTTGTCGGTAATAGCTCATTGCTGTTAATGCACAAGTCCAGTTAATTGAAGGTGTAAAAGCGTTCTGTTTCTCCCCATCCAGCACAACTACAGCAGCATTGCTCCAAAGGGCTGTTCCCAGCCCTGTTGCTAACTACAGCCAGCGACTGACAAGCCATTGCTGCAGGAAGGTGTTTTTGGCTCGGGTGGAAAGGCGCCCCTGGCTTCCCGGCGCTGTGTTCTGGGGGCAGGAGGAGACGTCAGCCTGGCCCATTGGGGTAGCCGTGAGCCAAGGCGTTTAACCCCGTCCTCCCCCTCCAGCAGGAGCGAAGGGGACAGCGTCCCCCCGAGAGCCCACCGCCTGCCCCCGACCCGCCCGGGCTTTGCAAAGCGCTTCGTGGCGGGGGGCGGCGCCGGTTCTCAGAGAGGGGGCGCGGCCCCCCGAGCCCAGCCCCGCGAGAGGGCAGCAGGGGGCTCCCCCCGGCCCTGCTGAGAACCCAGCCGGGACCTCGCCGGCCACGCCGGGCCGGGGTCCCGCAGAGCCGCCCGCACCGCCCCGCGCGTCCGGCCCGGCTCCAGCAGGGGGCGCCCGCACCCCTCCGCTCTCGGGGCCGGGGCCGGCCGGGCTCCACGCGGCGGGCGCGCTCCGCGCTGTGCCCCCTCAGCCCCGCCCTGCCCCCTCAGCCCCGCCCCTCCACCGCCCCCCGCCCCCGCCCCGCCCCCCCGGCACTGCCCCCCGCCCCGTGCAGTTCCCCCGCTCTCCACCGGGGGCCCCCCCGCTCCCCGCGCGCTCCCCGCCGGCGCGGCCGGCCCGGCCCCGCTCTGCCGGCTGCGGATCGCCGAGCGAGCGCCGCGCAGCCCCGGGGAGAGCCCGGCTCCCGCCGCCCCGCTCAGGTAAGGACCGCGGCCCGGCCCGGCCCCCCGCCGCGCTCCGCCGGCTCCAGCCCCCGCCCGGGGCGGTGGGCACCGAACCGAATCTGCCGGGCTCTGGGTCGGGCTCGGCAGTGAAGCAGCAACTTGCCCGGGTCCCGGGGAGAAAAGGCGTGGGGCGGCGGGGTCGTGCCGTGAATCTCTTTGGAAGAGGCTGGGGAGGCGAGAAGCAGGCGCCCAACTCCCCGGAGGGGACCCCCCCGTTTCCAGCAGATCTTTCATAAGAATTAAAAAAAAAATGGGTTAAAAAGAAATTCACCTGCTCATACAAATATTGTGCCATATATCGCCTGCCCCCCACACCTTTCGGGGAAGAGGCAGGGCTGGGAGGGTGCTGCGGAGAGGGATGGGGGAGGAGGGTGCAGGGGGCAAGTGCAGTTGTGGGGGTGATGGAGGGGTGGAATAAGGAGGGACGGGAGGGAGTTTTGGAAGGAGAAGAAGATGCAGCCGGGTGGGGTGGTTGGAGAAGTGAGTGGTGGATGGAGGAATGGCATCTGGTGGATGGGGGAGATGTGGAGGGATGGCGTGGCTGGCTCTAAAGTCATGGTCACTTATAAAGAGTCTTTCGACAGGCATCCGTTTCTCTAAGCAACTGTCTTCCCTCTGTGGCTGACCTGTGGGATGTGAGCAGTGGGGGGGCACCTCCTGAGATCCTCTCCCTAGCTCCGGAAAATGTCCCCGTCTGTGTTTCCTGCAGAGGAGCTGCCCAGGAGAGTTCCCCTCCCCTGTAGGACTCTCGCGTCTTATGTGGACTCGTAACGAGTTCACAATCTAAACCGTTTTCAAAAGATTTAACCAACAAAAATCTAACATTGCACGAACGCTTCCCAACTGCATGGTTGTTACCCATTATATCATACGTTAGTTCTTGCAAAGGACTCTCCCACCAGCCCTTGCGATGGATTATTTGTGGGCACAATACTGTAACATATCCAGTGTTGTAAATAACTGAGCTCTGTACCCCAGCCTTCAACAGGGCTGAAACCTGAGGAGAGCAGGAATAAAGTACAGTACCCAATTCCTGTGCTTTACCTGGACGTGACTTCCCTTGTGTTATGGGTTACCTGGAAGCACATGGTAGTCTCACAGAACGGGAGCAGAGCTGGCTGAAATGGATGCTTGGAAGTGGCTATTTTTGTGCTTGGAGTTTGCAGTCACTGGCATTTTCATAAATACCTTTAGGGAGTGATTTCCCCAATGTCTTTGGGTTAGGAAGAAAGGATCCAAATAATCTGTAATGTAACGCCACTGAATTCAGTGGAGTTACACTAGGGGCGAGTTTGTCCTGCAGTGATTTTAATCTGGGATGCTTCATTCTCTCTGTGTGTGAATGTTACTTGGAAATGCAGGTCTGGCCCTTGTTAATCAACACAGTGTAGCATTGCAAGGTGGGGGGGGGGGGAACGGGATTCCAAAAGCCTCCCTGGGCCCAGCTTTATTTTGGCATAACAGACAAGCATCGTATCAAGCTGGCCCTGCAACGCTGAACGGGAGCCTTTGGGGTGGGGAGGATGTTTGCTCTAGATACTGCGTATGGCTCATCATTAATCAGGTTTATTATTTTCCCAAACTGGCAGGATTCATTCCTCAAGGTCGTGACCCTTGGGAGAGTTAATCTAATATGCACACATTACTCAGTTGGGGTTTGTTTAATTTTCAGCTCTTTGCTCATTTCCTGTTGAGGAGCTATCTGCTGGGCATAGGGGAGCTGTGTCTTGCCTCCAGGCGTCTGGCAGGAGGCTGTGTACGATGCCCATGTCTTGCTGCTGTAGCGTTCAGGGCAATCTCCCTGTCCAGCCTCCAGCAAGAGCCGGTGCCCACATCCTGCAGCATTCGCATCCAGGCTAGAATTGCCCCTTCTAGCCTCCAGCAGGAAATAGTTGCTTTCGTCTGGAGAAGAGAAGACAGGGGGAGATGTGATAACAGTTTTCAAGTACATAAGAGGTGATTACAAGGAGGAGGGAGGAAAAAATTGTTCTCCTTTACCTCTGAGGCTAGGACAAGAAGCAATGGGCTTACATTGCAGCAAGGGTGGTTTAGGTTGGACATGAAGAAAAACTTCCCAATTGTCAGGGTAAATAAAACCTGGAATAAATTGCCTAGGGAGGCTGTAGAATCTCCATCCTTGGAGATTTTTAAGAGCGGGTGAGACAAACACCTGTTGGGGATGGTTTAGATAATACTTAGTCCTGCCTTGAGTGCAGAGGACTGGATTAGATGACCTCTCGAGGTCCCTTCCAGTCCTACGATTCTATGAGTCTCCTCTTCTGAAATGCATCAGGAGCCAGTACCTAGTGTTTACATGCTGATAGCTAGCAGGGCAGAGCCTTTCTATTCTTGCTTCCAGCAGGCACTGGTGCCTAATGCTCACGGCCTGCTGCAGAATCCTCCCTTTTGAGCTACTAGCAGGAGCCAATTCCCTTAGACACCCACCCGTAGGTATGTGCGTGCAGGCAGGAGGCTGATGTTAACAAAACTTGGTATTTTTATGCTGGGCCTTTTCTCTGGTACCTTTCACATAAGAATAGAGAAGTGCTTTGTTAAATGAATCTGCAGCTAGGCTCATGCAGCGTTAAGGCAGGATGCTTTAAAAGCTTTCTTGATATAAGACAGTTTTAACGTATGCATGTTAGTGTAACTGCTGTATTTTAGGGGAACTGGCTGGCTGGGGAGAGCGGTAATGAGCTACTGAACCTTTTACCTGTAGGTGGCTAGTTCAAATCCAGTCCAGATTAATAATGACTGAAAATTGTAAAAGTGCTGTGTGGTGGTGATGTGTGAAAAGAAGTGTTAGTCTTAGTCCATTTCCTGGTGGACAGGCTTTTACAGCACCAGGCTCATAAATTAATACCCCTCGAAGAGAGCAGTGGATGAATGGACCATGGAGACTGAACTACTGAAGTTAGAGATGGCGTGGAGGAAAATTGTACTGTCAGTGCCTCCGTTCTGGGGATAAAGTGGGTTTTAGGTTGTCTGTCTGGAACCTTTCAGCAGCACAAAATGAAATGCATGAAATCCTTGGCGAGAGATGTTTTAAAATGTAACCTGTTAACCCGTCGCAAAGTAGCTCCTAACACAGAGCCGCCCTGCCGCTTCCATTCTGAGAGGCAGGTTCCACGAAAGGTTGAAAATCTTCAAAATAATGAGCCGTGGGCTGAGATGGGGACAATTCCAGGCTGCTCACCCATGGGCTGGAAGGGAGAGAGGTGCGTCTAGATGAGCAGGGGGATCTGTACAGGAAAATCTCCTCCCCTCCAGAGGACGGGCCGCCTATCAAGCCTTGCTGTGTGGGTGAGTATTGCAGTGCCTAGAGGTTGACTGTGTTGACGTTGACTGGAGGTTTCTTGCTGAAGATTTTCTTTGAGCGAGAGTGTTTGTGTAAGGGGAAACGGAGCTGAGGGTGTCGATCATAGTCATGTGCCCTGGCAGGAGCACATTTAAGAGAGCTGGTCTTCAGAGAACTCATGGAAGGCGGATCCAGGCAGGTGTATGTATTACTCCCTTTGAACTGCTTTGTTATCTATATGCTAAAGTTGTCAAAAAAAAAAAAAAAAAAAAGCAGCAGCCCCATCTGCACAATCCCAACAGCAGAGCCATCGGTGAGCAATTACCTGTTGAGTTAAAAATCAGCCAGGATTACGGGAAGATCCCTTTTGTTGGCTCTAGGCAGTGTTCTTTTGGGAGGTAGAGACTGAGGAAGAACCACAGAGTCTGTCTGTCTGTCCAAGAGCCTCCCTTTTATGTTCATTGCAGCCAAGTCTTGTTTCTTCTGTATCACAAGGGATGCTTCAGCCCAGTTGCTTAACAGTCCTTTCTTGGGCAGGGTGTGTGGGTAGGGGAGTGGGACGAACTGCTTTCTGAACTGGTAAGGACCGGAAGAGAAGCAGGAAGGGCATCCAGTTCATCTGGCTTGATGGAAAGTTGGATGCTTCTGCCAGGGACCCACGATGAATGTTGGTTCCTTTGGGAGTGGCAAGAGATGGCCAGTGTTGGGGATGGTTCCTCCTGTCAGTGAAGAAGTGGGGAGAATAGCAGATGAGAAAGCAGAAAGGAATGGAGCGAGATGGAGCTGAAAGTGACAGAAATGAGAGAGTGCAGAAGAGGAGTAAATACACGTTTAGAATCAGTTAGCATTAAGGGCTTAAGTAAAGAGGAAAATTTACTAGGATAAGAAATCGATAAAATAGGCTGGTTAAAATTTAGGGGGAAGCCAGTCGAAAGATAAACAGTTAATTAAAAAAATGTTTAAATGAGCACGTTAGTAAGAAGGCATGAGGTGTAAATGCATTGAGCTTAGCGAAAGGGGGTGGATTTTCAGATGGGATTTGAAAGCCAAGAGGGTGGGATGGAATGGAGGCGAATTACAGGTAAGGGGGACTGGGCCCACGTCTCCAGTTCAGAGGGACAGTACTTGCCCTCTGTTTTCATTCTACTTTAACCATTGGAAGGGAAGTCATTCTGCGTTTAGTGGGCACCATGGAAGCAGCTATGGAAGTGGGAGGAGTAGTGATGTTAACTGTTTATTGTCCGTAGAATGGACTTCTTGGCTTGTTGTTATTACTGATTAGTGGTGCGGTAGCCCCCAGAGGCCTCAATGTGCGGGTTCTGTACGTAGATGGAGTAAGATAGTTCCTGCCTCAAAGAGCACTCGCTGTAAATAGACAAGGGGTGTGAGTGTTTGGTGATCCCCAGGTTACCTCGGGGAACCGAGGCAGAGAGAGCGAATGAGGTTACATAATGAGTCTGGCAGATCTGCAAATTGAATTCGGGTCTCTTACATCCTCGTCTCCCATGCCTGACCAGAAAGACTGTCCTTCTCAAGTTGATTCCCAGAATCCTTGTCTCTCTTTGTATCCACTCATGACGAAAGAGACTTTGGCAATTGACTCCCACAAATGCAAGAGCGAGTGCTGGGTTCTGTGTGTGGAACTGGTAGTTATGATGCATTCTGGTCTGGTAGGGAAAATGAAGTCCTGAAAGCTAAAGAGCTGACTCTCAAGAAGTGCCAAACACTTGTAAAAATCTGATCCCAACTTTCTTAAACTGCTAGACATAAGCGAAGCTCCTTCATTAGCCTATTCAGAAGTGCCCCCCATTTCATGCTGGGGACGTCTCAGGCAGCCATAAAATGGTTAGATTCTGTGCTAATACAGAACTTCCAGTGGAGAGCAACTGAAATTCTTGTTCTCTTCCTTAAACAACATAACTGGTATCTCTTCGAGTCAGTGGGCTGATAGAAATCTGTGGAATATTGCTGATTCCTTGCTGAAGGGAATGGGAAACTCAATTCTCAGAATGGGGACTTACTGTATACAGAAAACAGATTCTAGATACTATTGTGAGGTTATTCCAGTGCGGAGGAGGCCACGGAATCCAATTAATTCAGTTACAAATCCCCGTTAGTGGAAATATTATCATAACTGTAGGAGTGCAGCATAGGGCATCAGTTCAGAACAATAAAGAAGTTGGTGTGTTAACAGAGATAAAAGAAGTTGCAAAATCGGATGGAAGCTAATGAGCAGTTTTAACTACCCCAGTATTAATGTACTGTATAGTATGTTGGGCCTGGATTGGAGGAACAATTTATGGTATTAATAAACAACTGCTTTTTAGAGCAGCATGTTTCGGTACCTATGGTAACTCTTGCTTTAGTTTCCTGTAATAGACAAGAATGTAAGTTTAGCAGCTCCGTTGGTGAGTCTGACCATGGCACAATTATGTTTAATGTAATCTTAAGTGACTCCCTTAAGGGTAGTGCAGCGATGGCAAACTTTAAGAGGGTGAATTTTAAAATGATGAGGAAATTGGTTGACTGGAGGCTGATGGGGAAAATGGAGAAACAGACCAAGGTTAAAAGCCCCACCAGCAGCCCAAAGGCTATTTACGGATGTGGCAGTAGCCGTACTGTAGATCTGAGTACGAAAACAACACGGGCAAAGGGAAAGCAGCGGAGTTTGAGTGAAGAATACCGAGCATCTCTGTGGCACTGTTCATACACCCATCTCAAAGTAATTTACAAAACAGGGTAAGTGTCTTTCTCCCCCTTTTACACACAGTGAAATGGGAGCACAGCGAAGGTGAAGTGACTTGCCCGAGGGAAGCGAGCCAGTGGTAGAGCTAAAAATGGTTAGAACCCAGGAGCCCTGACGGGCTGTCCTCTGCCTTAGTTGTTAATCACTCTGCCTCAACTGGGCCAGTTCATTAGGCCTGGAGAAAAAGCATCCTTGCAGAGTGGAAAGCTTGCCTGAGGAGCAGAAATAAGACTGGAATGCAAGGGCAATCTCAAGTGTAGGATGCCAATGGTGAGTGAAGAGAGGTAAGAAAGTATGGACCGGATCCCCAGTGGTTCTCAACCTATGGCCCAATCAGCGCACAGCTGGGGTTCATGTGGCATCCTGACAGATAGTTTATATGTTGTGTGGATGCGGCCCACATAACAGAGAGAGAGCTGCATATGTGGCCCACAATGGTAAATAGGTTGAGAGCCACTGCTCTAGCCCTGTAGGGCCAAAAGCTGTGCAAGGAGCAACTGAAAAGGAAAGTGAAGGGAAGAGGAGGGTGAAAGTTGGAAGGGTGATTTCTTTGCCTCCGGAGGCTGGAGCAATTCCAATTCACAGGAAATTAACAGCAAGTGAGTTCTCTAAAGAGGACGTAATGAAGCGACTTGAGAAACTTGGGTGCTGTAAATCAGCAGGACCCTGATGGTTCATCCGAGGGCTCTGGAGTAAATAAAGTGTGAAATAGCAGAGATATTAACATTGGCTCTGCAGTATTAACTTTAAAGTGGCAACTCTTCCTGAGGCTGGAAAGATACTAACGTGGGGACCGGATCGATGGAGCCAATGGCATTACAGCCAGGATGACTTTGGCCCATGACGCCTTGAAAAAGGAAAATAAAAACAGAAGTTCCAGGAAATTAGCCCAGTGAATCTCACTTCTGTTCCATGGCAACTGACAGTCTAATTAAGGCTGAAATACTTGGATCTGTTTCATCTGCACGGTCAAACCAGCATGGCTTTTGTGAGGATGGGTGGAAATCTGTCACCTTTAACCTGGTAAAACTTACTGGGCTAGTTAATAAAACAGGAGCTGATGATGACCCAACAGACATAATTTATTTGGCTTTTCATCAAGCTTTTCATTAGATCCTTCATAAGAGACTGTTAAACGAAATAACAGAGTGAAGCAAATATATAACCAGAGGTTAAGGGGCAGAGCCTGGTAGTGGCTTAACTAGGTAAATAATAGAAAATAGAGCTGTAATGGAAGGCTGCTGCTTGGAGGGCAAACAGGTTATTGAGGAGGGAGTGGAGTCCTTGCATAGAGACTGGGGCTGTTTATTACATTTAATGATTTGGAGGCGGAAGTGGACCAACACGGGGGTAGCAGACAATTTTGCTGTTGAAAAGCACTCGCTTTGGGTACTAAACTCTGAGAAGATTTAAGAGGCACGTCAGCTAAATGGTGGCTGGGGTTTAACTGGACTAAATGTGCAAAGTAATGCACACCAGCAAAACCTGCCTGAATCTTCTCTCAGGGAGGCAGGTGGGCTGTGAATCTGTGGGATCTTCCAAGGAAAAGAGACATAGGAGCACTCGGCAAGAGAGCTCAGGGAAGATCTCCTGTTCCGCGTGCAGCGGTAGTTTAAAAGGCAAATTGGCTGTGCGGGAGCACTATAAACAAACGTTAGTATGGGAAGAGATTCTTGCCTTGCAGCAGATGGCCTCATTTGAAGTAGAGGCTAGCCTTGGTCACCGGGTGCAGAGTGATATTAACAAAGCCTAGAGGATGGACATAAAGAGAGGGAGGCAGCAGCATCTAGTGGATAGAGCACTGGACTAGGAGTTCTGTTCCTGGCTGTGCCACTGACTTGCTATGTGACTTAAGGCAAGTCACGTCACCTTCCTGTACCTCAGTTTCCCCATCAGAACATCTCTTCCCTGAGAAAGGGTAGGACTGTGCAAATGGCTGTTCTTTGTTTTTCGTGTGCTGGCAATTCAAAAATAAAAAATTCTGGTTTGACCCAAACCGGAAAATTTTTCGTGACCCAAAAAGCTGAAAAGAAATTTGTAAGACAGAGTTTCATTTTGGTTTCAAGTATTTTTAAAGATTTTACTTCTTTAAATCAAAGGGGGGGATTTTAAAACTGTCATTTTGCATCAAAAAATGGAAACCTTTCAAGAACGTTGCAATGTTTTGACTTAAAATTTTTTCTTTTCTTTTTATAAATCTTTGAACGATTCACGGATACCTTTCAAGGATGCTGAATCTGCATTTTTCCCCAGGGAAAAGAGAACGTTTCAGCCAAAAAATATGGCCTCTGTAGTAAAGAACACCGAGCTCTCTGCAATTGCCCTAGGTATTAGAAGGAAATTCCCACTCAAAGACCACCTACAGTGTTGCAGATAGGTAAACACATTACTGGGGAGCACCAGACGGGTTCCTCTGACACAAAAGAGGCTAGCTACTGCTGTTGCTTGATGGAGCTGTGTATCCCTCTCTCGCTGCTCTGCTAGGGTATCGGTACGTACTTAGTCTGTTGTCATTAGTATGGCAAATCCCACATGCCTTTTCCAGCACTCTCTCCTGACATGGAGTACCCCTCATCTTGGCTTCTGCATAGTGTGATGCTTTCAGCGGTGGAGAGGTGGGTCCTCTGAAGCTGTGAACTGGACAACTGATTGTGAGTTCAGGGGGAGACTCTTGGAACTGCACTGTTCCCCTAAATGTTTCATTGCCAAAAAGGTGGGGGGATTTTTACAGCATTTACATTTTTCTTTTTCTGCTCAGCTTCAAATCCCTGTATCAAATCCCGGCCAGGTGACGGGATGGAGTCGCAATATTTAATCTGACTGTCCTTCTGCAAGGAAGCAGCTGCATAATGTAATTTCCAACCAGAGTCTTAAGTGAGCACCCAGTGGGCCCTCCAGCATGGGGAGCTTTGCATCTCTACTGAAATCTCGCTGCTTCAATGTCTGCAGAATTGATTTGCATCCTTCATGAGGGAAAGAGCCAGATACACGGGTCCTTTTTTCTTCCATCCTCCCACCCCTTTTAGTGTATTTGGTTAGCTCAGCATCCAGCATAGCGATGTGGAAATAAAGCAAAGGAGCTTTGTCTTGACTTCATTTCATATGTATGCCTCTGTGCATAAATAGGAAGAATATGTCACAGAGGCAGTCCCTAGCTAGGCTAGAGTTAATGGAAATGCTGCTGTGACCTTATATACCCTGCTTTTTAAGGCTTTATAACAAGTCTACAAAAATTCACTCTGGGCACAAATGAGTCATGAGGTCTTAGCCCCTTGGAGCAGATTTCGCCCTCTCCCCCCACCCCTACCCCGCCGCCCCAGTTGCTTGAGCATTCACTTCAGTTTGATAAGGATTTTAATGCTGTTACAAGGCAGCTTTCCCGTCCCGTCACTGTCGTGTGATTTGGCATCAAGAAACTACAGGAGACAAATGGATCGGTTCATTCATCATCATGTGGAATGCTTACAGATTGCTGCGTCTCACACACCATTTATATCTGTGAAGTCACTCCTGACTGCACTGGGGCAAAGGAGGGGAGCATCTGGCTCCTACACCTAATTTTTTTGGGGTGCCCAGCCTAAGCTAGCCATCCACCTCTGATGCGCCAAAAAACCAGGATATCTGGGATGATTCTGAGTCCATAAAACTGGAGAGCTGGCAGTGTGTACCGAGCACACTTACAGATTTCCTGGGGGGAAAAAAAAAGATGGTCCTGGGAAAACTGGGGTAGGTGGCTACCCTAGCTGGGCCTGGTTTTCAGAGGTTTCCAGTGTGAACTCTGTCATATCCTGAGACTGTCGAAGCTGCTTTATAAAGGTTATCTGTGTAAATGATGCCTGTGTCTGTGAGAACCAGGGTCTGTATGCTGGCTGGTTGACGAGGGTTGCTTAGCTTCATCCAGGAGCTAGAATCAGTGGCGAGTAATTACTGCTGATCATCGTGGGACAGCTCCAGCGCCTGCTGGGGTGAATTTCATAGACTGGTTCAGACAAGGGTCAACAGATCCAGGAGACAAAGAGTGGGTGGTATAACAGGTCAGTGTCAAATGGTTAATGGGGCCCTCATTTTGGTTCAGCAAATTGGGATGAACCGTTAACTAAGAGGGACAGACTCTGCTGAAGGGCTTGAAGCCTGGAACTTGCCAGGGTTCCCAGAGGAAAGACCAAGGGACCTCTGGTAAGTTTAAGTATACGTTTAGACCTTTTATGCCATGTTTTCTCTGGAATGCTTGTGTCCTAGAATAAATGTACTGCGCTCTGTCTGTGTAAGGCTCTCCAGTATACCACTATCTTAGCTCTTGAGAGGGAGAGAGCAAAACTGCAGGGGTTGAGCTAGGTGCTGGAGGCTGCAGTCCAAACTCGGGTCAGGAGGGGGAGAGATGCGGGTTCCAGGCCATAAAGAGGTGACATCCTTTCAGCAGAGCACGGCGCAGGTCACTTCTCTCGAAACTGTGACACTCGGTCGTGAGAACACCTGTCTCAGCGGGAGCTGAAGGTGCTCAGCCCCCAAGGTCTATAAAGTTTCAGGACCAAGACATCCCAAATCAGTTACCATCTGAGGGAAGTGTTGATCTCATTGCTTATTCAGAGCTGTAGAACTTCAAAGAACCTGTTTGAACACTAAAGAATTCTCACAACTCTCCTGTGAGGTGGGTGGGCCAGAGAGATTAGCCCCTCAGAGTGGTTAAAATATGATCTTGCTCTGGGAAATGACTGTGTAAAATAGACTGGCTGTGTGGTGTCTCAATAACTCCAGAGCAGATTTTCTCAGTTTACAAGTAAAAAGATGTTGCTGGGTTTTTGGTCCTTTTTCCCATCTTGACAGCCCTGTAGAACTCACCCTGGATTGTGAGGGACCATTTGGTTCTGTCTGGCTTTAGCACCATTGATCGTAGGAAAGCGTTCTCTCCCGGGGCTGTGTTGGTTCTGTAATGGTAAACACTCAGTCTGAGCACTAAAAGCAGCAGTTCTGACTCTGTGCACACGCGAGAGGTAATATTCATCCCTCTACAAGCTCATTGAAGAATTTTTGTTCTCCTTCCATGGAAAATTTCAACTTGTTGTTGAAAACCAAAGAGTTTTTGGTTTTCCAATGAAAAGTTTAAATTTATGGAGGAAAGTGGATCCTCCGCCCCCCCCAAAAAAAAGTTCGAATGGAAAACTTGGCCAGCCCTCACTCCCCCGTTCAGAAAGCATCACTGATGTCCCACTTATGCCCCGGTTTGAGAGTTTAAGGAGGATTCACATAGACTCATAGAGTTTAACGCCAGAAGGGCTCACCAGATTATCCGTCTGATCTCCTGTACATCACAGGTCACGAACAAGGTGAGCCTTGTGCTAGCTCTCTGCACTGGGATGAATTTCACCAAAGATGGCTAAGAAGGAGTCATAGTGGCTATGGTAGAGTAATGCTTTAGGTGACTTGCCTAGAGCAAATCACTGAGTTGATGACAGAGCTCAGATTAGTTCCTGGGTCCTGACACTTAACCGTGTATCCATTTATTCCTATGGCATTCCCTCCTTATTTCTGTTCTTCCCAAAGCATGAGTAGGTTGCTTGTGGTGTTCCGGATAGCAGGTGTGGACCCAATCCATCACTGCTCTGGACCTAACATTATCATTTACACCAGTGGAAAGCAGGAGAGAAACACAACCAGGGTAGAATAATATTTCGCCATGTTGCACTAACTCTTATAGTAAACTGCTTTTTAATCTAGCAGAAAAAAACACAAATATGGACTGTCCTTGTAGTGGACTGAGACATACACAAGAGAAGCATCAAAAAGAGGCTGGGCTCTGTGTAGAAATGCGGTGACCCCTTTTAGTGTGCTTGGAAGAGGAGGGCTCCGCAGCCAGCAAACCAGAATCTTTTGTCAGGTTCTTTTGAATATTAACTTGATCCTGACTAAGTTAATATGTTAATGTGTTATTGTAGCTTTGTCTTCCTTTTAAAAAAAAGGCATAAAAAGATCCAGTAGTTGGAAGCTGAAGGTAGACAAATTCAAGCTGGAAATAAAGCACAGTTTATTAACAAGGAAGGTAATTATCCATTGGCACAGCTTACGTAGGGAATGTGGTAGATTCTCCATCACTTGCAGTCTTTAAATCAAAGCTGGGTCTCTCACTAAAAGATATGCTATAATTCAATAAAAGTTATGGACTTGCTGCAGGAACCAGTGGGTGAGGTTCTCTGGCCTGTGTTATACAGAAGGTCAGGCCAAATGATCATAAAGGTCCTTACTGCCCTTAAAAATCAGTGAAAACCTTCAACAGGTGTAACTGATGCAAGTGATGTCTGCCTCAGTTTGCAGAGAGCCTGAAACCTTAGCTCTGAGGTATGAAATGCCCTGTCCACTTCAATGGGGGCCGACTGCGATGCCATTCAGGAAACTTTGATTATTAGCAATTAAACATTGAAAGATAGACCTTTATCAACAGGTGATGAGGGCTCAGATTTCAAGTTTGGGAAACGTAGCCTTAGTGTGAGAATATTGTAACAGTAGAAGTTTGACAATGGACTCTGGAGAGAGCTGGTTTTCTATGAACTGGGTTGACATGCTTGTGTGTTATGATTCCTGGCGAGCATTAAACAAGATTTTAATCTTCCCAGTCACTGTTTGGTTATGGAAGAACATTGCAGCCAATACAAATGTAAACAAAACTGTCTGGATATTTGTTTATGTAACAGATCGTTAAAAGCTCAGTGAAAAAATATCTTGTTCTGGTCCGTTAGATAATTAATCTGCATTTTAAGAATTGTCTAAAGACATATTTGCAAGCAAGTCCATTGAGCTGCTGCTTATCCAGTCAATAATCCCCATATTTAATAGTCCCTCAGAATGTATTTCCATAATGTGTTGCAAACAGTTCAGAAATCTGCATCTTTTCTGTTTTAAGATGTCACCACTCAACATATTTTCTATGACAGATTATTTCTACCAATGGAAAAATTCAAAGACATTAGCTTCCCACTGGTAATGCTAAGACTAGGGATAGAGAAGTCCCTCAAAGCATACCCATGGGTCTAAATACCTCTAAATTCTGGGCGTATTTGCAATTCAGATCTGGAGCCAATTCCAAATGTTCTGGTGAGAGCCTGTAAAAGGCTGGTGTTGTTTGTCTCAAACTCCCAACCTTGTTGACAGGTCCTGCTGGGAAAGTGGGTTTTTCTGATTCATTGAGGCAGATGACTCATTGTCTCATGGATATAAGTGAAGTGGGACTAAGTCTCGGGGACAGATGATTGGGGTGTGGGCTGAGCAGCTCAGAGAGGAACCCTGGGAGCAGCCAAGCCAGGTTGGGAGGTTTGAGATAAACTTTATCTTTCCAATAATCAGCTGAATGTGAGCTCTCAGTGGGATGTGGTGGCTAAAAGAACAAATGCTGGTTTTGGCTGTGTAAGCAGGGGGATATTGACTAGAAGTAGGGAGGTGTTACTATTCCTGCAGATAGCATTAGTGAGACAATACTGGAATATTGAATCCATTTCTGGTGTCCATACTTTCTAAAAGATGTTGACAACTTGGAAAGGGCTCAGAGAAGAGCTACAAGAATGATTTGAGGTCTGGAAAGCCTGCCGTACAGAGACTAAAGCTCCATTTATTTAGCTTATCAAAGAGAAGGTTAAGGGGTGATTTGATTGCAGTCTGTAAATACCCACATGGGGCCAATATTTCTGATCGTAGAGGATTCTTTGATCTAGCAAACAATGGTGGAACACAATCCAGTGGCTGAAATTCTCTAGCATTTGAAATCTTTGAATCAAAGCTAAATATTTTTCTCAGAGAAATGCTCTAGCACATTCCGAAGTGAGGGAGCTGATAGAGGAGCCACTCGCTGAGATGACCTTCCTGTAATATGCAGGACGTCAAACTAGACCCTGTGGGTCTTAAAAGTCCATGAATGTCTGCGCTGATAAAGTCAAACTTCTGGGGGAGGCTAGGCTGTGTATACAGAGAATCTTGGAAAAGGTTTTCACAGGGTCCATCTCGAGCCGCCAAACAACTGAAGGAAACTCAGGCATATGGGTATGTCCCCACTGCATTGTAAACCTGGGTCTGTGGGATCCAGGCTCGTGAACTCGTTATTTCTTAGCCCAAGCATTAGCGCCCACACTGCATTGTAAATCTAGGTTTAAAGTTGCTGGACCTGGGTCTCAGCTGTGCCAGCGTGTCCACACTGCACTGCGCAGGTCTTCTAACTCGGGTGTGTCACTTGAGTTGCATCCGTGCTGTAAAATGACAGGGGTTGGACTTCAGTCACGGTGGGTCTTGGGCTCTGACCCGCTACCCTAGGACCTGGGTCCTGAGTGCTTGCTGACCCGAGTCAAACAGATTTGTGTGTAGATGGAATTGGCACTTGGGCTCAAACCGGAGTGAAAACCCGGGTTTAGTGTGAAGTGTAGACATAACCTATAAGTGCTCAAAAAACCTATCTAATTACAGAGCCATCAACACTGTAGTGAGTTAGAGCACACAGTCAGTCTATTTACCCTCACAATGCCCCAGGCTATAACCTCTGTATTTCTTACTGATGTGGGAATAAGGCACAGAAAGATAGGCCCAGATCCTCCCAGATATTTAGGTGCTTAACTGCCATTGTCTGTGGCAGAACATGAATTGCACCTGGCTCTTCAGAGTCCCAAGCCAGTGCTTGACACACAATTGGAGGATCATAGAAATGTGGGGCTGGAAGGAATCTCAAGGAGTCATCTTGTCCAGCCCCCTGCTCATAGACAGGACTATGTAAACTAGCCCATCCCTGACTGTTTGTTCATCCTGTTCTGAAAAGCCTCCAGTGATGGGGTTTCCACAGTCACCTAGTCCAGAGCTTAATTACCCTTCTAGTTAACAAGGTTTTTCTAATATCTCGCCTACATCTCTCTTGCCACAGATAAAACCCATTACCGCTTGTCCTGCCTTCATGGACATAGAGAACAGTAGATCACTGTCCTGTTTATCTCAGTCCCTAACATATCTGAAGACTGTTCTTAGCTCCCCCTGCTCCATAGCCCCATTGACAGCATGGTTTTGCCGGCTCAAGATGTTGACATAGGCTTCACATCCACCATCTACATTTTTGGGTGCTGATCCTGGATTCCAAACCTTTTGGATGTGACCACTGCAGAGAGAAGGCTAAAGGCACACTATTATATTTGTTGTTATTTGTAATACCAGATCACATAGGAGCCTGGGTGGTGGACCGGAACCCCACAGTCCTAGGCTCTGTACAAACCTAGAATGAAAAGAGAGTCCCAGCCCTCATTTTGTCTGCTCTTGTGATGGCCTCTACACATTTGTCTCAGGCCAATTCAGGCCTACAACTGCCCCATGGTAAACTAAGCTATAGTCATTGACCGGTGACATTATACCTATATATCACCTTTATGTCAAAAGTAACCGATCTGTTTGTTTTCCCTCCTCTGACCCACTGAGTGAGCTCTTTCCCCCTTCTCACCTTCTTAGCAGCTAGAAAGGCTCCCGAGAGTTAAGGTGGCTCTGATTTTATCTGCCTGCCCCCTCCCTCGCACACCTCCTACTCCAGCCCTTAGGACCTGAATGAGGTTCATAGCTGGTACAGAAGCTCCTCCAGCGCTTGCCTGCACTGGACCAAAGGATGTTGGAAATGCAAATCCCTCATGTCATCACCCGAGACACGTTTAGCAAAGGCACGGAAGGAGATTAAGAGGCATCATTATTGTTCCGTCAGCGGCTGGTGTGTTGAGTACAGCATGCAGCGTGTTCGGGGAAGTTACTTTTCTTTAAACCATGTTTCTCTGTCACCCCTGCCCAACAGAGCAATGCAGAAATGGAAAAAAGGGCAGTCTAGGACTGGATGGGATTGTGCGAGCCACGGCTTTTCTCTCTGTCCTATCCAAAGCTTCCCTGACCATGGCTCTTGCTTTGGAGGTCTCACAGCAGGGCTGGAGGGCCCAAGCCAGAGGCTGCAGAGCTGGTCTCTCAGCGCTGTGTGTCCTGTGAGTGTGTTTCAAAGAGAGCAGCGTATTCCTCACCGTCCTCCCTCCCTGAACAGGCAAACAGCTTCAGAGAGTGGGAGAGAGCTTCTGCTAGCCCAAGATAATCTCTTCCGCTGCTGAAGTGCTTCTCCTTGGTGCTGCAGGTCCATAATTGTCTGGGACACCAGAATAAACATCACCCTTCCCACAGCTACAGTGCAGGGTGGGTCCTTGATTTATAAGACATCCATGGTCTAACTTGGTTTTGTTTTTTCCCCACTGGAATAACAAGGGAGCATGATCTTCCCCATGTCAGGGAGCTGGGGTTGTAATACAGTGACAGCTGAGAGAGTATCTTCTCCCTACACCCTTGTCTTTGTCTGACTGCAGTTTGACACATGTCTCCCAGCTAGATTATCCTGAGGCATCCTCCTCAAATCAAGTATGTTTATGTCACCAGCCTTGTATACAGGCTATCAGCAGAACTTGAACCTGCAACTTTCAGCAACAGTACAGAGACCTCAGCCCCTTGAGCTAAAGGAGTAATTTCATTAGCTGTTGCTGGTGGTGGTAGTAGGCTATTAACTTTTAATGGCCCAGCCCCTCGGGGAAGGGACACAATACACACTTTCCCAATGTATGCGTGTTACTCTCATGCTTCCTGGACCCTTCTTTATGCAGCAGGGAAATATTATTAATTTGTATTACAGTAGTGCTTAGAGTCCCCAGTCAAGATCAGAGCTGCGCTAGGTGCTGTACATACACACGATAAGAAATAATCCCTGCCCTTAAGAGTTTACCGTCTAAATAGACAAGACAGACAAAAGCTGCAAGAGGAAACGGGGGGAAGAAATGATTTGCCTAAGATCACATGGCACGTAAGTGGCACAGTTGTCAGAAGAAAGCAGGTCTCTTGACTCCTAGTCCAGTGCCCTATGCGCCAGATTACCCTGCCTCTCCATTGTATTTAGTAAATGACGACTTGACAATCATCCCGTACGCCTTCGCCATCTTTCTTCTGTCCTCTCTGCCTGGTCCTTATTTGCTGGGTCAGTAGGTGATGCACGTCAGATTGGAGTTTGATTTTTTGCAGGATGGATGCTCTCAGAGTGTTGGTAAGAATTGAATTAGGATTGTATCAATGCTAGAGAGAGATTACCAATTGGAAAAAAAACCCCATTTTATTTACGTTTGTAATATTGTAACTGTTAGTTTGAGTGATCATTGATTGTCTGTCACTTCTTTGGTGCAGTCTGTTTCTTTCCTTCCAAGTGGATGGCCTTCCACTGATTAAGCAGCTCAGTTACCATTGCATCATTTTTTTTGTCTCGACTTGGATCATTATCCCTCCCCGCCCAATGCTACTGGCTTTAAAATTAGCATCAGTTTTTTTGGCGAGATCTCAGCCCTTACATTGTCCTTGTTCTTTCTCAGCCATCTTTAATGTGTCTGATACTTCTGGGATTTTTAAGTGGCTGCAGAGATGCATTTGAACTTGATCCAGTATCACTTGTCTGTGTGGATTTAGGGTGTGTGTTTCCCCAGAAACTGATTCATTCATTAAAGCTTCTTTGTTGCTGCAGGTTCAATTATGGAAGTGAATTGTGTTTTATAGACAAAAACAATGTAATCCAAACCGCTCTTTGATATAAATGGCCAAGCAGTCAAGCAATCGGGGAGGTTATTCTGGCCAACAAATAAAAAATGTGCAGTTATATAATGCCTTTTATCAGATACGATCAAAGCACTTTTCTGCACTTCCATTCAGCCTTTCAGGCCCCCTCTGGCATGTGTGTAGGGGGGAGCATTATTGACCAGATTTTCAAATGGGTAAACTAAGGCAGAGAGTGTGGTGAGATGTCTTGGCAAAAGTCACACACTGAGTTGGTGGCAGAGCTGAGACAAGCAGTGTGGTCTAGAGGATAGGACAGCATCTCTGTACAGCACCTAGCACTAGGGGACCGTCATCTCAGTTGAGTCTTTTAGGTGCTGCTGTGATCATAAGAGCTGGGAGCAGAAACCAGAAATCCTGACTCGCAGCTCCACTGGTCTCTGATTGCTAAATGACACTCCTTTTCCTCTTGCATATCCATAGCACAACCCAACATGCCCAATGTCATTGCATTGTTTTCAAAGGATAACTCTCGTGAGATGAGATTGGAATGCCTGTGCAATTTTGCGTGTCCAATTACTACTACTGTGTCTCGTTTCACAGGAAATCTTCAAATCTGCAGCAGGCTTGTTTGACGCCATTAGCCTATCTCTAAAGTCCCTTTCTGTAGTGTGCAGCCACAGTGAGTGTTTGGTGTACTGAGTCATTTTTGAAAGATGAATAACCCTAAATATGAAATAACAGTTCACTATTTATATGGGGGGGGAATTAAGATCCCCTGCACTTTGGCATGTTTAACTCTGCTTTCAACTCGCCTGGCTTTGAATAGCTTCTAAATAGTCCAAAGGATAGAAGACTTTATTTTGGATGATGAGTTAAAAGACTATTGCTCACACATCCAAAGCACAACATTTTCAATCATTTCTTTGCTTCATTGGCAAGGGAAGAAATGATTTTCATATCTTGACATGTTTATCCTTCAGAGGCTGAGCCAATTATCATATACAGAAGAACTCATTCTGTTGTCCTAGACCTGCTCGAATATTATCTTGGTTTAGGAAAGCCCTCATGGTTTATACCTGCAGTTGCATAGCCAGAGGGAGAAAGTAAGGGATGCTCAGGAAAGTTAAGACCAATTAAGTAAAGGTGTGAAATTAAAGTGCATTAAACCCCTGGGTGATGCTTTGACTCGAAGTAAAGTGGCCTGAGGCTACGTTAACATTTAAAACACAACAGCAAGAACCAGTCTTTCTAAGCGCTTGGGTTACAGGGGGACAGTCAGGAAAAGTTAGTTCATTCATCTGAAAGGGGGATTATGTTAAAGCAAACCAAGGGCTGGGTCTTCCATCAACCTAGCTAGCTACCATCTCGCAGTGAAGTGGATGAACTACACCAATGGCAGAACCACTCCCGTGACTGGAGTGTCTACACTGAAGCGTTACAGTGACACAGCTGCAGTATTTTAAGTGTAGACAAGCCCTACGGCTTCGATTGTGGCTTTGTGGACAGTTGCCCCAGAAGCCTAATTGGGAATCTGAGGTTATGACACAGCCGGAGCTATATAGTGTAGACATTTGCTACAGTGAAGGACGAGGTTATTTCCCTCGCTGTAGTAAATCCACCCCCGTGAGGCGGTAACTAGGCTGTCGGAAGAATTTGTCCATCAACCCAATGGTGTCCATATCGGCTGGGACAGAGGTCAGCTTAACTATGTTCACACCCCTGAATTGTTCACACCCCTGCAATCAGCCTAGCTACATCACTAAGCTTTAGGTGTAGACCAGGCCTCCATCACCATCTGCTTCCCACGTCCTCTCTCTTTGTCCTGCTCCTCTGTCAGCCCTACGCTTGCACAAATTACTTTCCCCCACTGCCACTTGCCTACCAGCATGGGAGGGGAGGAGCACATCTCTGAAGGCTGCTTCTCCTCTTTTCCATACTCTGGTTAGCTGCTGCAGGTAAATAACGGGGGTTCCCTTTTGCTCCCTCACTCACCTGTGCAGCTGCAGTGGAGCTGGGGGGAAAAAAAGGCACGCCATTTGCTAGCATAAATGCAGCCTGACAGTTATGGGCTGTGCCAGTTAGAGCCATTGATGCCCTGACTGGCCTGCTTTGGGGATTAAAATACCAGAGAGGATTTACTGAAAGATGGAAGTTGTACATCTCTGAATGTGTCTGGCCTAGAAACCCGCTGTCCCTCACACTGACATGTAGAGCAATTGTTCAGATTCAGGGATCAAAGTGCAGTTAGCCAAATGTTTTATTTTAGCCAGATGCCTTTGCGTGGATGTGTCTCCAATGGCCAGAGATGGGACAGTAGATAGGCAGGGCTCAGAATCACTACAGAGAATTCTTTCGCAGGTGTCTGGCTGCTGGCTCTTGCTCACATGCTCAGGGTCTAACTGTCATCCCCACATTTGGGGTTGGGAAGGAATTTCCCCCTGCATCCAATTGGCAAAGGCCCTGAAAGGTTTCACCTTCCTCTGCAGCATGGGCATAGATGACTTGCAGGTTTAAACTAGTGGAAATGGAAGATTCTTTGTAACTTGAAGTCTTTAAATCATGCTTTGTGGACGTCAATAACTTAGCCAGTGGTTAGGGGTCTATTACAAGTGTGCATGTGCTTCTATTGCTATAGTTCTCTTTACCTGGAAGTTTTGCACTGACTACTGATTTCTCCATTATTTAGATTTATGTTTTATAGCATTGCATTAGTCATTAGTTTCCTCCCTCTGTTCAAGTTTGCCAGTCACGACTAATAGATTTTTCTGCTGTGAGACTTTTATGGTGAGGTAACTAGCACTGGATGGAGAGTGCTGGCTTTTTTTCTTCCTCAGAAATTTTGCACCGAAAAATTTGACTTTTTCAGAGAAAAAGGCAAGCAGCAACGTTTCAGTTCAGAAATGCTGCGTCAGTGCCTCATTAGAGCTGTGCTTTGTGCGTCCCATGCGCCCATTGGCTGGGTTCCCTGGCCAGACTACATCTCCCACGATGTACCCCAGTCCCCCTCCTGAGGGGCGGCAGTTGCATCCTAAGAGTCTGTGGCTGTGGTGCATCCTGGGGGTTGTGTCCTGGAAGGAGAGCTTGACCAACAGCAGAGAACGAGGACATGAGAAATCCAAACGCCAAGTCCTGTGAGTGGCTGCAGTGGGATAGCAGAATAAAAATATTTAAGTTTTTAGCTGTTTTGGGAGCTACTGAAATTTTCTGCGGACAGTAGGCGCTTTCGGTGAGAAACTTTATTCAGTTGGGAACCCAGTTTTCTTCCAAAACTGGTTTGATGGAACAATTTTCAAGCAGTGGCAGAGAGAAGTATTCATGGGAGAGTTCTGCTCAGGGGAGGCAAACCATGAGGTTTGCAGGGGCATGCTGCTGTCTGCGAGTTCACAGGACTCTTATCCCCACCATTTGTCTGTAGGCATGTGACTAATTACTTTCAAACTTGGCTGCCTACATCTATACCCATCCACCCATGTAGAGCCCTTGATCTTCAAAGAGTCGGTGTACCTGGTACGTCCCAGTATGAAACACTCGTGCCCCCATCTCATTTATGATTTTTATTGTGATGGCACCTGGAGAGCCAAGTTGAAGGCTCCATTGCGGTAGCTACTGTCCAGACTCAGAAAGACAACCCCTGCCCTCAAGGGCTTGCCATCGAAATAGACAAGGCGTAGGGTTGGGAGGAAGGAAGGGTTATTGTACCTATTCTACAGACTGGGAACTTGGGTCTGAAGAGAATAAGTGACTCCCCCGAGGTATCATGAGGAGTCTGTGGCAGAGCAAAGAGCTGAAGCCGATCTCACGAGTCGCAATATCACCTCTGGACCAGACGACCGTCCTTCATCTCGTTCTGACTGTCCCAGGGCTGCAGATATAGGGCCAGTGTTTTTTTCCAACTGAGTCTCTTACACAGGCAACTAAAATTCATATTTAAGAAGGTAAATAAGTGGCTTGGTGTTCTAAGATCTGACCGCTCGACATCGCCCCCTGTGAAGTTCTTTCGGCCCCCATCTAGGCTGTCCTGGGACACTCACCTCTGTCTCCCGTCTGGCAATGGTCCTGGAGCATTGATTGGAGCATACCGAAGAGGGAGAATGCAATGTGCAGTGGGGGCAGCTGAATCGCTTTTGGTTTGGTGCCCTGATTTTCTCTCTCTCTCTCTCTCTCTCTCTCTCTGTGTCTCTTTTGTATAAAGCTTTGCCTTCCATGCTGAGAAGCTCAGCAGATGAGCTGAAGTCTGCTAGACCATCTGCTCTTGATGATTTTGGTCCAAATCCCAGTGCCCCCCAGCTTTTGCTGGTTGGGGCGCAGCTCCTCTGACGCCGCCTATTTTCACAGCTCAACCAACCTCGAGTGTGCTCCTGGGAATGGGAAGTAAACGTTGTCTCGGAAAATAATAATTTCCTTGCCTAGAGCGGAGCTGCTGCATCTGGACAGCTGATGGGCTGTGTCTGCTGCCAGGCGTCGCTTCAAGAGGGAACCCCTTTTGGTTTGGCAGAGGGTGCAGAATTGGAGCTGCTGACCAAGAGGTGAATGGGACCCTTGAGCTGGAATCTACTGGGACCCAGAAGGCTGCTTCTGCAGTGGGGAAGGGGTGAACAGGAGGGGGCAACCTCAACCACCAAACCCCCACCCCCAATTTGCAGCAGCCACAATTGGGCCTTGCTGGGTGCCATACAACTGAAATTTTTATTTGTATTATGGCAGTGCCGAGGCTCCAATCCAGATTGGCTCCATTGTGCCAGGCACTGTGCGGACACTTAGCGAGAAACAGGCTCCGCTCCAAGGAATTTACAGTCTGCATAGGCAAAACACACACACGAAGCATCATTGGGTCAGTTTTGCAGACAGGGAACTGAATCATAGGGAGATGAAGTGACTTGCACAAGATCACAGGGGAAGCCTCTGGCCAAGCTGGGAATAAAGAACGGCCACAATAGGTCAGACCAGTGGTCCATCTAGCCCAGTACCCTGTCTTCTGTCAGTGGCCAATGCCAGGTGCTTCAGAGGGAATGAATAGAACAGGGCAATCAGTGAGTGATCCGTCCCCTGGCAGCCACTCTTATCATCCAGTCCCAGCTTCTAGCAGTCAGAGGTTTAGGGATATGCAGAGCATAGGGTTGCATTCTGGCTAATAGCCACTGATGGGCCGATGCTCCATGAATGTATCTATTTCTTTCTTGAATCCAGGTACTCTTCAGCATCCCCTAGCAATGAGTTCTACAGGCTGACTGTGCATTATGTGAAGTGTTCCTTCCTTTTGTTCATTATAAACCTGCTACCTATTAATTTCATTGGATGACTCCTGGTTCTTGTGCTAAGTGAAAGGGTTAAATAACTCTCTTTCACCTTCTCCGCACCATTTGTGATTTCATAGACCTGTATCGTATCTCCCCTTTGTTGTCTCTTTTCCAAGCTGGAAAGTCCCAGTCTTTTTAATTTCTCCTCATATGGAAGCTGTTCCACACTCCTAATCATTTTTGTTGCCCTTCTCTGTAGCTTTCCAATACTAATATATCTTTTTTGGACCTAGGTCTCTTGAAACCTTGCCCAGTGCCTTACTGACAAGACCATCCTTCCCATAAATCACCCGAGCAAGGGAGTCTGTCTCCTAGCCTGTGTGTTAATGCGCTCAGTTTGCACAACTCCTCCTTATGTGATAGTGAGTATAGTGGCTAATTCCCTGCCGGCTGTACTGAATCCTACTTTCTTTTTGTGACCCATGAAGGTGACTTCTCTTGGGCGATGGAGAGCATGGGGCATACCCCTTTAAAGGAGGGAAATCTCCCTTGCTAACAGGCCTCTGTGAATGTTAGGTCCAGGCATGTTGTCATAATCATAAACATAATTGTTCTGCTTTGCACCGGTGCAGAATCTTTCGTGCAAGGATCTCTGGGTATGAGCTAAGCCTCATAATGCTCCTGTGAGGTAGCATGATCTCCATTGCACAGGTGAGGAAACCAGGCCACAGAGAAATGATGCGACTTGGCTAACATCCCACAGTGGTCAGTGACAGAGCTGGGAATGGAACGATAGAAGTGCCATGTTGCATTAGATTTTTTTAAAAACTTCTGGTGGATGTTTCCTATCCCTGCCCCACCTTAGTCTTCTTTCTGTGTTGCCTTGTGCCTCTGTTTTACATTTAGCCCATCTAACAAGGGCAGTGCAATAGGCAGACGGACACTAACAACAATGAGGCACGCTTAACTGCCTACAGAAGGCATGGAGAGGAGAAACATGAGGGAGCAGAGATCCCGGGCTGGTAGCTAGTGTCTCCCACAGGGTGGCTGAGTGCATTGCCAACTCGGTGTGAGTGCAACGCCCTGTGAGTGGAGGTGACAAACTATTCCTGTGGGGTTGTGGGATTACTGCTGTGTATCAATAACATGCTCCCCCCAGGGGTCCCTTTGCACATCTGCTCCGCATTTAGGGGGGTTTAAACTTTCTTTTAATTAAAGGGCTGCATCACGCCAGGCATGCTTCATAGAGCAAGGGCTGCAGAGCTTTGGTGGGCGAGGGGTGGTGGCACATACAAAGTTGAATGCAAGCTTGCAGGCTGACAGCTTTGTGCAAGCAAAGGAGCTTGGATTTTATTGGACTGAGCTGTATTGCCACGCCTAGGCTTGGTAGCTGCTCCCCAGGAAGGGGTGCCAGATACTGTCCTGAGAGCCTGTATCTATGCATAGAAGTGACTTCACAGAAGCAGCTCCCACGATAGGAGTGACACACGGAAGAACAGGTGACTTTCCTGCGCCTTGTTTGTGTCACTAATCGCTTTAAAGGTATGTAAATAGCTGACGCATCAGCACTCTGCCCTTGCTGCTAAACTCATGTGTAGTCGAACGAACCAATTGTGTGGCCCAGGGAGGAATCAGGCTAGAAAGCCTGATCCTGTGCATCTGTTGAAGCTGATGGCAAAACTTCCATAGGTGCAGGGTGGGGCCAGAATTGCTTTAAATAACGGTGCTTCGGGCCTTGTAGAGACCAGGGCAATCAATAATGCTTTAGCTTTTCTCTCAGTTTGAACAAGAGAGACAAGACTAGATGCACATGGCCAGACTGGGAGCCCCTTGTTTTGGTTGACATCAGTGGAGTTGCTTCTGTGAGTAAAGAACTTGCAGTCTGGCCCTTAGCAAATAGGTGTGCAACCCAGTGCTTTTGTTATGGTCCACCTTGTCCCACTGCTTCCATTGTGTTACAGACCCATCTCCGAAGTCCAGATTCAGAGAAGCATGTACACGTACGTCCAGCTAAACATGGGCTCGGCCACCCTTGCGAAGTACGGGGATGAATTCCTGAACTGGGGCCTTGTCTGTAAGATCTTTGGGGGCAGGAATGATTTTTTATGTTTGTGCCATGCCTCACACAGTGGGACTCTGAGAGCTACCACAACACAAATAATAGAAATAGTTGGTAAAACAGCAAAACCGCCCATGTTTTTGAGGAAACAAAATTCATGACTGTTTTGAAAAATTTCAACCAGCCCTAGCCTATAATGATAGGACTGGTTAGTTTTGCTGCTGTTTACGGCGTGTTTCTGGTCAGTATCACTTTCAGTGTCTCAAGACAGCAAGACTGCAGCGTTTTGAACTGCAAATACGCTAGGGGACTATTGGCTTTAAAAAACAATTTCCGTTGGATCTTTAGAGAGACTATTTAAGTATTTGCAAAAGATTATGTTTACAAAACTTAAAATTTAAGGGTCAAATCTGACCTGACTTTGCCTCTTCTAAATGTTGCGTTATCTAGTATCTGAGTTCTGGAATATATGAATCTATAGTTGCTCTTGACAGACGTTTGTTGTTTTGAGTTAAATTTTTTTAATTTAAATTTTAAAACAAACTTCCTGTCCTTGAGGAAATGTTTAGCACTAAAAGATGGCTGAGATGACATTTTCTTAATTGAAGGAAGCCATTGACTTGTGTATTTCTGGTTATTCGGGCACCCCAACGAGACAGCTGATGTGCTGGAGTCTGACTTTTAGTAGGCTGAAATGTATTTTAGATTCTGTTTCCGAACTTTGCTCTGTGGGTGGAACTGGAGTTAGCCTTGTTATAGCAGCTAGAAGCCCCTCATGAGTGGGAGAAAATGCACTTGAGTGGAAGCAGATCATCAAGCAGCTGGTGAGTGTGTGTGTTTTCCGGTTGTGTGTGTGTTTAATGGAAGTGGTGGGAAGGAGTGTGAGTATATTTTTACGGGTGTGGTAGTGCATTGCCTGTCTGGTCCAGTATAGTGTGATAGGGTGTGTTTGTGTGTGTTTGCATGCCAGTTATTCCATCCTGCCTATGTCAAAATGCATATTGTGTGAGAGCGCCCCGGATTGCTTTCTGTTTGGGGCACTGTTACTTTGTTTGACTGCGAAATAACAAAGAATATTTTGAAAGACCTGAAGGAACATGGAGCCGTGGGGAGCAGTTAGTCAATGAATATGAAAAGACACCTGCTCTAATGGTGACAAGGAAAAGTTCTTTATGGGAATGATGAACAGAAGGCAAGCAGCAAATGGATAAAATACAGAGAGGTACAAGGGTGAGTGTTTTTAAAAAAAATAGAATTCAGTCGCAGGAGTAGGTTTGCAAATCATTTTCTATGCAGTGGTTAATGTCTAATGTGAGTATTTATGGCATCCCATTCCCCTGGGAGTGTATGTCTGAGAAGGCTAGGGAAGATTTCAGGTGGCAAATAGATGACTGGATCAAACCAGGGTGAGAGTGGGCAGTGAGCTGATCTGATGGGGAGGAAGCTTCAGAGAGAGGTGCCATTGCAGAATGGGCAAGGAGGATGGTGAATGAGGAGGATGGCCTTATGGAGGTGGGACTCGGGGCATCTGTGCTCAAGTTCCCAGCTCTGCTGCAGACTCACGATGTGCCCCTGGGCAAGCCATTTCATTTCTCTGTGTCTTAGCTTCCTTCCCATAACATGAGGGATAGGAATTCCTTTCTTCCACCTCGTGTCTGTTTAGATTGTAAGCTCTTATCCCTTGCTGTCTGCCTGCACAATGGCTCGCGCAATGGGGCCCTGATCTAGGTGATACAAGAAATCCGATGATACGAAGAGAATAAAGGTCTCAGACGTGAGAGCAGGGTGGTGGTTAAACATGCTGAAGAATGGGACCTGGTGGTGTTGAAAGGACCTCCTCATGGTGCCTAGCTAGCCTGGAAAGTCACATGGCTGGGCCGAGACCTGCTGAAAAAGAGGCTGTTGGAAATGAGAGACTTTGGTCTGCCTAAGATGTTGGGTGGGTAGTGGGGTTAGCTCGAGGGCTGACAAGGATGGGTAGGAAATCAGGAAGACGTCAGAAGACAGACTGTTTTGACTGTGACAGGGAAGCCCTGTGGGTGTCTTGTGGGCCCTTTAAGATGGGTGCTGCACAAGACCTGGGACAGGGACAGTAAGCGGTAGGCTGCTAGAGCTCAGTGCAGCAGCAGGCCTGGCAGATCCATGGCGTCGGAGAGATGTCCCAATAACAAAGACTTGTGGATGGATGCAGTTACTTGGGCTGAGGGAGCAGCAGGAGTCTGAGAGAGCTGAACAGGGAGGTGCTTGGTTACTGGCGTAATGACGACTGATGCCGGAGGATGGGTACCAAGGACTTGATCTTTCTCTCTCCAGAGGCAATCAAATGTTTGCCACTGATCTGGAAACAGAGCAGCTTCAAGCCCCATGCGTGGCAAGCAAAGACTGAGACGATCTAGGTACGTCAACGTATTTAAGAGGTGAGCAGATGTAGGGCTGTGTGTGGACGTGCTTCTGGTGAGTGGTGAAACCCGAGAGAAGAGCTCCATTACGGGATAGTGTTTTGGTCCGTGCTTGGGAAAGAAGCATCATCTAGTACTTAGAACACCAGAAGGGGATCCAGCTGTTCTAGGTTCTGTTTCCCAACTCTGTTGTTGACCTGCCATGTGGTTTTGGGCAAGTGTCTTAACTTCCCAGTGCCTCAGCTTCTCTTTCTAAAAAAACTTCTCTAATTCATGTGGAGGTGGTGAAGAATGCCTGCGATTGGGTGAGTCCTGTTAAATCCTCAGAGGGAAGGTGCAAAGACTCACCTTTATTTATGTACTATCTAGCATTTGTCATTGAGGATGGTAGCAAAACAGGGACCACAGGTACATTTAGGATCCACTTAGCTAGGAGGATGTTGCATTCCACACAGGAGAGGACCCTGGGACCAACTGAACTAGGAGTAGTATTGTTCATAAGATGGGAGTGTGTTTCAGGGAGTAGGTAAGGAGGCAAAGTGGCAACAGTTTGGGAATTGGATGTTCTCTGAAGACCGTGGGAGTTCTCAATCAACTGGGAAAATTCCCACAGAGAAGAGCGAAGCTGAGAAGTGGAGCTGTGAATATAAAGGCTGTTTGGAGCTTCTGCTTCAGCAACAGGTGTGAGCTTGTTTGTCGATTTCTCATTTGCATTGCTATTACTAAGCCAGTTCACTGATTTGTTTCCTGGCATGCTCCAAATCTTTCATATATTATCTTCCAACCTCTCCCCCATACATATCCCCATACACCAAACTCACGTTGTCTGAGGACTGACTGGCTGTTGCTACGTCCCAGATATCTGGCATTGTGCATTATTCTTCTCTCATTCTGTATTCTTAATGCCACAAGCCAACATTTTCAACATTGGAGGCTAAAACTAGACCCATAAATACCTAGTTAGGCACTTAAATAACACCCTGGTTGTTGGAGGCTGTGTTGAAAGGAATGGCATTTCTGGGTTCTCAGCATCCCTGAAAATCAGGCTGCTTCTTCCAGTGCTTAAACTGGAGCTGAGCAAATAACTATTTTATTTCATTGTTTTCATTCAGTGGCCAAAATCAAGACTGGGGGAGGGAATTGTTTGGGTTAACCCAAAATGGAAATGTTTTGGTTTTTTCTCACAGACATGGAAAGCAAAATAATAAAATAGTGTCAGGCCAAACAAAACGTTTAGTTCAATCCCAAAATATCTTGTTTTGGTTTGTCTTTTTGTTTCACTTTTGAGTGGGTTTTCTTTTACCCTTTTCTGTTTGTTAATAAATCTTAATTTCTAAATGAAACGTTGTTTCAAAACAAAAAGTAAAAATGTTTAGACAGTTTTGTTTCCCTCCTGCCATCCATTTTTTTGTCTGAAACTATTTACCAAATTCAGCCTCAATTCGTAAATAGTTTTGATCTCTCCTAAACTGCATTTTTGCACCACTATTCTCTTCATTTGAAAATTTTTGCTCAGCTGTAGCCTAAATCTGGATTTAGGTGTCTAATATTTTGCAAATGTTGGCCTGCCCTGCCTCACCAGGTGTGTGAGGTACCTTAAAGATTGAGGTGCTTCAATACTACGGTAATGGGGACCTGAAAAGGACCAAAGATTAGACTTTCTCTGGTCCCTGTTGCATTTCCCCATTGAAGGCCAACCTAGAGTGCAGAAGGATTGCTCCCGGCCTATGGTGTATACCTTTCAGGGAACATTGCATGCACCAGTCCAGGTCACACTCCATGCAGCTTGCAGTGCTTTAATTCTGCCAGGGCTTTATTTTGCCACCGAGTTGGAAGGCATTAATGTGGAAACATTATACCTCAAGATTTCCACAGCCTTTGAATAAAAAGACATTTGGAAAATTAAATGTTTCTGCCGACTGCATGATAAATCTTTCACTGTTTAGGAAGGTGAGAAATTAAAATTGCAAAACAGGCAACGAGGGAGCAAGCCAATGTGTGTGGCTGGGTTGGCTGGGTCTTTAGTGAGGGTGCTCTGTGAAGGAATCAGCAGAAAGACTGAGATCTTCTGTATGGCAGGGAGACTGATAGCCCTGGGAGGGGAGGGTTGGGAGTGGCAGAGAGAGCGCTCTGTGCAGAGTTAAGCCTACATCTGTCTGTTTATTTTACTTTAAAACAAACAAAAGGAAGTATTTCTTCACACAATGCACAGTCAACCTGTGGAACTTACTGCCAAGGGATTTTTGTGAAGGACAAAAGTACAAGTGGGTTCCAAAAAGAATTAGATAGTTAATGGAGGATAGGACCATCAATGCTATTAACCAAGAGGGTCAGGGATGCAACCCCATGCTCTGGGTATCCCTGAATCTCTGACTGCCAGATGCCAGGAGTGGACAACAGGGACGGATTGCTTGATGATTGTCCTGTTCTGTTCATTGCCTCTGAAGCATCTGGCATTAGCCACTGTTGGAAGACAGGACATGGGGCTAGATGGATCATTGGTCTGACCTAGGTATGGCCATTTTTATGTTCTTACGTACTTATTTAGAGGCGTTTCCTTGGTACCCTTGGTTCTTTTACCAGAGCACTGCAGATACTAGGAGTACATGGATGTTATAACATGTGTGTATAATAATCTGCAAGATCCCTGAGAGGCAGGCATGTGGCCAGAGGTAGGTAGCAAGTCGCAATCTATTTAGCAAATGAAAATGCAGTTCGCAAATATATGGGCGAGAGGGAGAATACATTCGTTGGCTGGGACGCTGCTGAGTAGGTGGAATCAGGGACCAGAGAGTCTGAGGGGAGAGTGTGTATGACACGGGATGGACGTGGGATATTTCCCTGACTCCACATTTACAGAAAGAAATCACAATGTATGTTATGTAGTAAGGAGAAGCCTTTACATGAGACCACCTCGTATGAGGCAGTGTGCTGTCTTAAAGGACTGCCCCATAAGTCCTTAACATCTTGAGCCCAAATCTCCTCCCCCTTTTATAAGAAATCCACCTCTGTTAAGCGCTGGTCCATCTGTTGAGACCCTACAGCTGGGTTTTACTACGTCAGGCAAACACATTTTTTTAAAAGACATGCTCTGGCACCTCGAAGAGACATTGTATTAGCCTCCCAGGTGATGGCACAAAGGTCTCATCCTTCCCTATCCTCTAATGATGCTTCCATGCAACAACATTGTCTCCTGTTTGTTCTCATTTTAACTTGAACCTGGCCCTGCAAGCTTGCTCCTGTGAGTCGTCCCAGTGAAACCCATGCGACTCTTCTGGGGAGTAGGTTATTTCAGGACCAAGTCCTTAGATTGTAAATGCGTCTATCAAGCTAGTAACTTAGATGGCCCTCTACACCAAAGATTCATATATTTCAAGGCCAGAAGGGACCCCTGTGATCATCCAGTCTGACCTCCTGTATAATACAGGCCATACAACAGTTTCCAAAATAATTCCTAGAACGCATCTTTTGGGAAAACATCCAGTCGGGCTTAAAAATTGTCAGTGGTGCAGAATCCACCACGACCTTGATAAATTGTTCCAGTGGTTAATTACCCTCACAGTCAAAATTTTACACCTTATTTCCAGCCTGAATTTGTCCATCTTTAACTTCTAGCCATTGGATTGTGTGATACTTTTCTCTGCTGATATCTGAGTGCCTCGTGGTCATTAATGGAGTCTGTCCTCTCAATCCCCTTATAAAGTAGGGACATATAGTCCCCATTTTACAATAGGTCACTGAGACAAATGGTAGGCGAAGTGATTTGCTTGTGGTCACACAGGAACTTGTTGGCTAAGCTAGGAAATGAGCCCAGGTCTCCCAAAGCCAATCCAGTGCCCTACTCCACCTAGACCATCCTTCCTACGACAAGTTTAGGGTATGCTGTCTGGGCCAAATCCTCAGCTGGTGTAAACTGCCATAGCTGCATTGGCTTCAATGGAGCTTACATCAGCCTAGGTTGACTTACATCAGCCGCGGATCTGATCTTGGCCTCTGAAGTGGCACTGAATAAAAACAGGTATAAATCCCTCTATGGAACAATCTGTTCGTCCATAGTATTTCAGGGACATCAGTTACATTTGGGCAAATGAGGGATCTAGTAACTGGGGAAGAAATCTGGAAAATGACTTAAGAGTAGGGTCCTTAGATTGGTTGAGCTATGAGGGAGTTCGGGATACACGAAGTAACATTGACTGTATGGACACCTGTAAGTATGGCAATGGTTTTTATTATGATTTCTGTTGCAGTTGCACCTAAAGTCCTCAAGTAATATCAGGTCCCCACTGTGCTAGGTACCATACACAGAGTCCCTGCCCCAAAGAGCTGGCAATCTAACTACAGAAAACAGACAAGGGGTGGGAGAAAGGGAGTATTCTTAGCGCCATTTTGGGATAAGATCTGGGTCTCAGTTTCCTCCCAGAGGGGGAAACTGAGGCCCAGAGAGATGAACCGACTTGCCCAAGGTCACCCAGGGGGCTGTGACAGAGCCTGGAATTGAACCTAAATCTTAGTTGGCCCAGCCTAGAGCCTTAGACATAAGAGATGCAAACTTTCCTGCAAGGAAGAAGTACCCTCCAAATAAATGCAGTGGGGAGCAGCCTCCAGTGGAGGAAAAGCCTCCAAAGGACAGTTCACCTCATTGTTTCCCCCCCCTCGTTTCCAGTGTGTCTCAGCCCCTCAGCTAAGGTGAGTGCTAGATCTGACAACAGCAGCCCTTTCCCTCTCCTGGAGTGTGGCCCTGGCGGCTCTCCTGTCCTGGTTACTCTGGCAACTAACTGCTATCTGACAGCACCAAGCAGCTGAATCCAGCCCCTTGTTCGGGGGAAAATGCTTTCATTGAATCAGAGGCTGAGCAAAGCCTCCTGCCTTTATTCCACTGAATGACACCAACATCCATTTGTACACTTATTCGTGTGTGCGTGGATAAGGGGTGAGGAACGAGGCGAGCTGTGGATGAAAGGGAGCGGCGGGCGCTACTGCATGCTAATCAGGGCAGCTGGGTTCCTCCTCCTGACAGTGAGGAGTCTGCCGTGTACCCACAGGGGCACCCAGGCACAGTGGGAAGACAGCATACCAGCTCTGGGGTTTTAGGTGTCATAGGGAAGCTGGCGGGTGATGGAAGGGCTGGGTGCAAAACTGTTGCACCACTGTTCGTGGGGAATGGAAATTCACCTGCCCGCATCACGCCGGCAGAAAGGAAGTCTTGCCAAGCACTTCTCTCTCGCTGTTAGTCAGCTTAAAATGGCAACAAAGGCTGAGGCTGGGGATGTGCAGCTTCTCTGGGATTGAGGGAGCTGCCCAGAATGATAATTGGGTCTTTTTTCATCTTTTTTATGAAGCTAACAGGCTACTGCGCAAAGTAATTAACTGGACAGATGGATACAGCAGAATTTGTAAATGTTGACGGCAATATTAAGGCACTTTATTTATTTTTCCCCCCCTAAGGCCTTGTGTCAGCAAAAGGCCTCTGAGTTGGGGCGACCTTTCAGAGAAGGAGATAAAATAAATGAGGCTTCAAAATAAATTAATAAACGTATTTGCAGTGTATGCCGTGGATACCTGATGATCACAACAAGTAGGGCATTGCGTGAGCATCTGTGTGTGCTCAACGCCCCTTACTTGTGCAGACAAGTGGTGCAACCACCCATCAAACGCGCAGATGTGGGGTTTTACACAATAATGGAGGAAATGCTATAGCATATCAGGCCAATGGCACTTACTTCCAAGTATCTAGATGCTGGCACTTGTCACTATCAGAGCAGTTTCAAGAGCCCTAAACTTGGCAGTTTAGAAATAACCTTCCTGTAGTGGAACTATTTTCCTCCCCCTCTGAGCTGGAACATGGTTTATGATTTCAGGAAGGGGAAGGCTTACATCCCTCCCAAACTTTCCTTTTAAAAAACTGTAATCCTGTCTAATGCAACTCTGGATGTTCTCCTCCGGTCTTTTTAACCTCTTGCCTTCAGTGAATTCTTGTGGCAGGGAGTTCTCCAAGTTAATTACATGGTGCGATTTATTTGTGCTGCTCTTTTTCTATAGTGTCACCAGCATGCTGTGCGTGTCAAAGTGAGGTGGGAAGTCAAGTCCCCTGCCCACTTAGAATATAATCCGCATGATGTCCTTGCAATAAATATTGTAAACATCGTTAAAGAAACCTGTTGTTCAAGGGAAACCTATTGAATATCCTTGTGCACACAGATGGAGGAAGGGCTCCCATGTTTCTGTGCATTTCTTTTCCTTATTTTCATTCTTCAGCACTTGTTATTCAGATCCTGATCCCAATACCCCATGTCACACACTTTTTTTGCCTCTGGGAAGGGAAGCAAAACTGATGTCACATTGCCCTGGGAGCTCTTGTCTCTGAGCTTTCCTAGAATGTGAAAGGGATGCCCAAAATTCAGACAGCAGTCAATGCTCACGTTACAGCTCCATAGATGCTGTCCTCATTAGGACTGAAACCATGTAGGTCACAGCACGGTGGTTACGGCAACATCAGAGCGAGCGCGAAGTTGCTACAGAGATATTGACAAGGAACCCAAGGAAAAAAATATTTCCCTGATTTGCTACAAAATTGTCTTCTCTTTTTAATTAGCAAGCAGGAATCAGGACAAGTTGTAACAACGGCACGAGTGGGGGATGCAAGCTAGTGGGAGGGACCTGATAAAAGCTGGCTTTGTGTTAGTGTGGCAAATTTTATTAGCGAGAAAGAGACAGAAACATGACAGGCAAGCAGTATGCAGTGCCTCCTGAATTTGTAATAGCCCCAGTTCCATCTGAATTACCCTCTCATTGGTAAACGGAACAGAAAGCATTTAACAGATCAAATATTGGAAGAGGAACAGGAAAGAATACCAGCAGGAGGAACTTCACCCAACTCAAACTGGTTAATCAGGCTAAAGCCAATTTATAGGGTTATGATATGGATTTTTAACATGTTAATTACAACTGCATCTTTCACTCTGTTCCTGCTTCGGGTTTTCTCTGCCCTGTTCCCGGTAGAGAAGCACAGCTTTTTCTGAGAGTTGGTGATTCGGCAGTGAAGTTTGACTGGAAGGGGAAATGGTTATGGCGTGTAGAAAGTTTTTCCATAGGAACTTCTTTTTTGGATGGGAAATAGGTTTTTCGACACAACTATTCATGGAACATGTCTGCTTCTCTTGGAAATTTTAGAATATTTTTTTAAATCAGAAACCTGAACACCTGCGAATGGAACCATCTTCTGCCAGGAACCAAAACATTTTCCGTTTGGGCCTGCAAATGTTTTGGTGTTTGAATTTTCCACAGGACATTTCTGGTTTCTGAGCAGCTCTACCAATGACCCATGAGGGGGCTGATTTTCCTGTAGTTGACGTCAGAGTCACTACTTACACTTTAGTGGAATAATTCCCCTCCTCAGCAGCATGAGACAAGAATATGGCCTGAGGTAGAAAGGAACCCATTTCCCTTCTCGCTGTAGAAGTGTGCTGGGTTGACAGCTGTTGAGTGACTTCCTCTTTCAACAGAACCAAGAGACCGTGGGCAGCTGCAGTGCAAATGTTGCCCATTCTGCCCTGCCAATGGGTCACAACCTTGACCTGAGGGGCACATAGGGCCATCTATTTGGGGCAGAAAGGTGTATGGTCCTTGGTGCATATCGGCGAGCAGTTAGCAGGTCGGTACTTTTTCACACCATGCACAATTGGCTGCGGAACTCATTGCCTATGTATTGCTGAAGGCAAGAACACAGCAGGATTGGCCATGTATCTGTATAACAAGACCATTCAGAGTTAAAATAGCAAGGACTAAACAAGAAAAATGTAAGAAAATCAAGAGTTGTAGAAAGGACGTAACCTCTCCTGTTTCAGGGTACAAAACAATCTTTAAATGGGGGCAGGAAACTTGCTTTGAGGACAGGTTATTCTATAACTGCATGCTTTCTTGCACCTTCCTTGGAAACAGCTGGTGCTGACCCTGTTGGAGAAAGGATCCTGGTCTAGATGGGCCAATGGTCTGATCTTATATGGTGATCTCTGTTTTCCCAAGGCTTGATGGAAAAGCCTCTAGACTACAGCTGAGCAAATAATTGATTTCTTTCAGTTTGGGGGCTGAACTGTAAAATAAAAATAATTTTTAAAAAATTGGTTGGTTGAAACTGATTTTTTTTAATTTTCAATTGAAAAACTCAAAATGTTTTTGTTTTGAATTGACTGAAAAATCTTGCTGGTTTTGAAATGACTTTTTTTCCCTGAGTTTTTTGTTTCAGTTGTTTTGGCTGTCTTTCACTGCCTTTTTTTTTTTTAAATAGGCCAAATTCCAAGGCAGAATTTTCGTTTCAAAAGGGAGAACTGAAACAAAATGTTCAGACTGGCCAGAACAAAACCATTCAACTTTCAATTTTTTTTTATTGTGTTTTGGCTGAAACCATCCATCAAATTCAACCCAAATTTGCAAATCATTTCAGAGCCCCCAGAAATGCATTTTTTGTCAAAAATATTATTTGCCAAAAATAAGTGACCCTACGCTACACATTGTTGCGTATTAGAAACAAGATGCTGCTGCTGACAAGTGCAGCCTTATTTTCCTAAGGCTCTTCAGTAGGTGGCGTTCTTGCTGTGAGTGCAGGGCCCATGTTTGATCTGCTGAATTATTGGGGTTTAGACCAAGCTATTCTAGTCAATCAGGTCAATGATCCGTGAGGGTAGAAAAGGTTCCAGTCTTTGACATAATAAACCAAAGCAGAGCTGTTATGCTTGGGTAACTAATAGACAGTCTTAATACTATTTAAGCCCAGAGTGATAGGATAATTAGCAATAGAAAGTCCTCCTGTATAATAGGGAATGTGAAGGGAGCACCAGTGTATAAAAGCTGGCAAGGTTCCCTGCAGCAGAGAGGTATCTCTGAGGTAGAGCGTCAAAATGTGCTGTTATCTGGTCTCAGTGACCAAGGAGTTAACCCCTATCCTTTTCCACAGGTCCTCAGGAATAATGGCTGTGTTTGGGGGTGGCATTCACACCCAAGGCTGTAGAGCGAGATGGAGACTGCCTCTGTCTTGTCCCGCTGAGAGATCGAGAGACAATGGGAGGGTGAAAATAAGAAGTTGGACTTGGATGGGAAGCTAGTTGGAGAGCAGGGGATGAAGGCTGGTCATGGATGGGGGCCCCCATGGCCCTCTGGGTGTTGTTCATAAAATACAGACATGAATAAGGGCCCCATCTGAACTCCCATCACAGTCAATGGGCATTTTCTCTGTGTGAGAATCAGAGTTGGAACCAAAGCGATGGTGTTCTGTCGTACAAGGGATGTCAAGCATGCAGGAGGGAGCGGCATGACTGAGCGCGCTTGGGGGGTTTAATTAATGTGATGAAATGAAGGAAAGGAACATTTATACTGACTCTCAGGACAGGTTTCCAGACAACGAGATATGTGAATATCTGGGATAGTCTGCTCAAGTTGTTCTCTTTATCACAGTAGGAGCTAAAGGCCTCCACTAAGATCAGGGCCTTGTTCTGCGCACGTCTCTGCCCCAAAGAACTTACACTGCAAAAGCGCACGACAGACTGTCGTGCAGTGAGTGGCGGGTCAGGATGGTGAGTCTTAATTGGCTGGGCTCAGGAGTACAACACGTTGGGGCCATGCTGTTGGACCGTTCAGTGTGTAACCCTGACCTCGGTGCATGCGGAGTAAATATCTCTTTCCTACAGCTCTGCTTCTTGCGGCATCATTTATTGCTAATGAAATACAGACAAAGGGCGGGAAGAGAAACTGAGGCACAGAGAGGCAAAGTGACTTGGTTAAGGGCACAGAGTAGGCCAAAGCCAGGAAGAGAATGCAAATCACCTGACTCCCAATCCAGTGCACTACCCACTAGCCCACGCTGCACCTCTCTCTGTCTCCGTGAGCTCCTGTGCTTTTGACATTTAGATCTAGACTGGATAAAGCCCTGAGAAATGCAGGGAACAATCCTGCATAGGTCAGGAATAGACTAGATAACGTACGGGGTTTTTTCTGTCTATAATTTCTGTGATTAAAGTAGCGGATAGTTAATCACACGTCGTTTCCTGACTAAAGACAGGGCCTAATTGTCCAGTCCAACGAATTTTACATTTACAATGCCCATATTAGATATGACGAGGTTTCCAAGGTTGCTATGTTTGCAAGTGATACTCATAATAGCAAATAATGAGAACCTGGATCAGCAGATAAAATGCAGTTGGCAATGAAGATGAGTATAAATAGCTAGCCTGGTAGCAAAGAAAGCCAGGCTAGGCAATATATACTCTGTCATCCAGAATGTCAATCAGGAGAGAGAATGTGCATGCAATGGTGTTATTACAGGAAAAGCCTTCAAGCCAGTAAGTGCACTATAAAGCAGTAAAATGTTAAAATAGTATAATCAAATAGGCTGCTATTTTATGTTTAGAAGGCTAAAATACCAGCCAGATTACTGAGTAAAGCATTCTGTACGCTACAAAAATAACCACATTGGAGAGGCAGTGTGTTTTTTGTGCATGGGACGCTAGACTGCGAGTCTTGCTGTGTGGTGGTGGTGATGATTCTTAGCTCTTATAAAAGGTCAGTATCATTTCCCCCATTTTACAGATGGGGAAACTGAGGCACAGGGAGAGGAAGTGACTTGCCCAAGGTCACCCAGCAGGCCAGTGGCAGTGCCAGGAATTGAACCCAGATCTCCTGAGTTCTAATCCAATGTGCTATCTACTAGACCCTTCTGTGTCTCTGTTTTCCCCTTTGTCCATCTTGTCTATTTATATAAATAAGTTCTTTAGGGCAGGGATAGTCTCTCACTAGGCGTATATCTAACGCCTTGCACAAAGGGGACCTGATCTCGGATGGGTTGATGTTACTATAATGCAAACGCTGTCCTTAGTCATGTTACGACACAGTTTTATCTTGTTTGTGTGGACAGGAAAACATCTTGTAACCAGATTAGTGAGACCTGTCACATCCCTGATAGATACTGATGACATGGCTCTTACACAGGTATTTAAGCTGTCTCTGTTGCCAAGAATAAACCATGTTATAATTTGAGCTGGTCCTAAAATAGTAAAGATTTGTCATAGAGAAAATAATTTTGATCCCTGAGGTTTATTGGGAAGGAACAATTTTTCATTTAATCAATTAAAAATAAGTATAATTTTTTTTGCCTCCCACCTCTTTCCCCTCTTTTTCCCTTTCTCTATTTTCCTCTCTTCTCCACATAGCCACTGAAAAAGGGGAGAAAACCCAACCATGTTACTTTGGGGCTTTTGTCAAAAAACTGGAACATTATGAAAAAAATGAAAAAAGCCGTTTTTTAACCAAACAAACCTACTGGAAAAATTCCATCCGGCTCTCATTATAATGTGTCTTGGCCACAAACCTATTTAATAGCAGTTGTCTGTGTGTGTAGTGGAGATGTTGTCTTAGTGCTCACTGAAAATATTGTGCCTGGCACTGGTGCCTGTGTCACACGGAGAATACACCCGGGAGTGGGTGCAGTGTCTTGAATTCTTCACTTGAATTCAAACCAGCCTAGCCGGGGGACAAAGCTCCCATCTTTACTGTCAATCCAGATCTGTCAGGAGGGATCTGGTGACAATAAGATGGTCCCTGACCTGATTAAAACATGGTTTGGTCTTGATCAGCGTAAATGGAGCCCTGCAAGACTGCAGAATGCTGCAGGGAGGTGGCAAATCTCTGGTCCCATTTGCACTGTCCTGCCTTAGTGCAGCTGGGGTTGGACTGGAGAGTAGCTCTGGGGAGGTGGAGGGGTTTCCAGCATGAGGAAAGTGTGTCTGGTTGGAACTGTCCTCTGCCCAGAAGAGTAGCTACAGTCCCTATTTGGCATGGTGCCCCAACTCCTATCAGGGCCTCTTCAAACTTTCAGGAATTGGCCGGATCAGAATGCTGAAACCTCTCAGCATTAGACTGCATCTTAAGGGTAAAACTGTGCGTCGTCTTCCTCCTCCTCCCTTTTGCTGTGCTGCTGACCTGAAGCAGCAGTTTGGCCACCTCAGCATGATCTCTCGCTACTTGCTGAACAAACCCACCTCCTGGACCCCAGAAATGCCACCTCCTGTTCGGTGGGCCTGGTCCAAAACACCTGCCGGGGCAGATCCCACAAACTTAGCCAGAAGAACTTACCCCAGCCTGCGTGTGACTGAGCAAAACCTGTCCGTGACTCCTGCTGTTCTAACCTCTAGCCTTGCAGCACAGGGGCTTCTAATTCTGTGGCTCCAGAGGAATAGTGTTTGCCTGTCCTGGTGAAGGTGCCTTGAGTTTTCCTTAGACCTCGGTGATGATTTCATTATGCAGTTTAAAGCTCTTGCTTCCTCCAGCGTTATGGAAGCAGTCTCACAGCAGCACGACACCAATAGCTTCCATTTAGCTGCTTGCCCCCTTTCTTTCTCTCTCCCTCGCCCTCCAGGCCTCTCCCAACATCCACTTTTTACCTGAGTGGATCTTCACACCTCAGCCTGTGCTTCTTGTAGAGCCTGTCGGCTTCGGTTTATCTCCGAGCCTCTGCTCCACGTGTCTGGGCTTTTCCCATTATTGGAGCTGTTGCGCTGAGGAGGACTCTGCTTTCTTTCACTGCAAACCAGCTAGGCTCCTGTGATGTGGATGAGGTGATGCGTCCTCGGGGATCTCCTCAAATCTGTGCAGTTCAGATGCTAAACAGGGACTGCTGCGTTCAATTCCTGGCTCAGCCGCAAGCTCCCTGAGAAAGTCCGTTAATTCCTCTGCCCCCCAAATACAGAACCCACTTGAAGCATATGCTTAAGTCCTGCTGATGTAAAGATAAGCCTGTGCCCGAGTGATTTCTTCAATTAGGGCCTTTCTGCCTCAGTTCCCCATCCATACAATGGGAATAATAGATCGTTAGCACTTCAGAGCAGGGAATGTCTTTTGCTATGTGTGTGTAAAGTACCTAGCAAAACAGGGCACGCATCTCATTTGGGGCTTGGAGGTGCTGCGTAACATAAAACAATCCATTTGCTTTCTGTCTATCTTCAGTAAAACGTTGTTTGTGGCTAGGGTGAGATGAAATGTTCACAAGGAAAGCCAGAGTCACCCAAGATTTACCTGAGTTGCAAACTGGAATACAGAGACCAAGCTCGTGGAACGATTCACCATGTAGCACAAGTTTGGTGCTCCCGTCTGGCCTGATGAGGAGTGAGAGTCAGCATGATTTCTGGTATTGCACTTAAATCATGAACGCTGTCGTCAAGCCAGGTCGAATTGGGACGTTCTGGTCCTGAGTTTTGGTTTGAGGTTTTGAGCCAAGTTTCCCCGTTTGTTAACTTCAGTAAAAACAGGGGTGAATTTGATCCACTGACTTCAGCTGAACCTATAACTCCACGTCAAAATTGGGATGGCGCTTGGGGGTGCCACATGGGATGAAACCAAAGGAACTCTCCATATATGAACCTCTACAAAGCAACAAATCATCTGCGCGCTTTTGCACAGCTCCAGTTTTGATGTCCCTGGTTGATAATGTCATTACTGAGACAACAGCAACATGTGATGCTCCAGTCTGGAGTTTGACCCCATATTCCATCCAGTTGAGACAGTGGATTTGTTTGTTTATAGCCTCTGCTTCCTTTTCCCATGGAGTTCTTTGATCTCCTCTGCACATCAGGCCTGTGTGTGAATATCAAGCACTGGCTGCCAACTGTAGTGGCGTCATGTTTCTGTAAGGTAATGGTGACTTTAAAGTGTGCTTTTTACCCTGGAAAGTCACGGTGTGAAAATGGCTCCTTTGTATTCAGCATATCTGCACGCTATGTCTATTCAGTCAGATCTGAGATCTGTTAGCTCGAATGATAAAAATAAGTTTGTGCTATTTTTTTTTCTCCCATTAGCACTGTGGAGAGACAGTAGCACAGGGAGAGGAAGCTGGAATTTTATCTGGCTCGTGCATCAACAGAAGTGCTAAGTCCCAGTTGACGGGCTAGCCACCAGTCGCTTACACGTGTGCCACTCCATGAAGATGCTGGGCCAGATTCTCAGCTGGTGTAAATTGGTGCTCTCCATCAGCCCATTGTGCTTGCACAGCTGTGACAGCAGGCAACATTTGGCCTGCAGGCTCGTTGGCTGCTGACGATGTGTGAGAAAGAAAGGACCCATCATGACTCTCAGATCCCAATGGGTGTCTTCAGGGCTGGCAGTGGAAGGGAGGGAAAAGCCCTTTTTTGTAAATGGGATAAGCTTGTTCATTTGATCTGGGGCGAGGAACGCACAAACAAGGGATCGCATGATGCCGTCTGTAGAGAGACTTTTCTTAGAGTGGCGCCGCCGCCTTTTCAGATGAGGTAGGGCCGGTGGAGTCTGTGTAACGAGGGCTCACCAAACTGTGGATTATGAGTGAGGCTTTGCGTTCTATGCTGGCAGATTGGGCCCTCAGGGAGTTTTTTTTGTTTTGTTTGGGGTTTGTTCATTTTTACGCTTTTAACTTCTGCATTGGACTGTAAAAATGAAATAAAAACCTGGAGCCCAGCTTGGCAGAGGCAGCTTGCAACCACTGCAGCTCACATTGGTCTTTTCCCTGTGTTTGGGATGCTCTGTACCTCACAGGATGTAGCTACAGGTGAGCCTAAAGGAGTGTTCACATCGGCAAGGTTTTACTGCCTCGATCTAGGTTTGCAATGAAAGAAAAGCTCTAAGGGTCTTCCTTCACTGCGGAGGTATTTTGAGTTCTTACTCGGGTGTTGCCCCAGCCTCTGTCCATGCACAAGACCCTCTACCTGAGTTTAGTGGTGCTTTAGACAGTGCTGCTGTCACTCAGGTTGGTAACCTGCCCACTTTGCAGTGAAGGTGTAGGGTCATTTGAATGCTAACAGCCCTTCCGTGCCTTCCTCGCCTTCCTCCAGTTCCTCTGTGTGCCCAGAAGGACGGGCACAGGATGACGCAATTTGCTAATAAAGCGTGCTACAGCACCTCTGCTTAGTGCAGGGTGAGGAACCGTGGGATGCACCCCAGAAATCCTAGCGATGCACTCGGGGGAGCGCGGCACCAGTGAGGACGTGGTAACTCGGGTAGGGCTTTGCAGCACAACTGGGCTAACTGGTGGGTTCTGACCCAGGTGCCAATTACCCTAGTTAACTGTGCAGTGAAGCCATACCCGAAGGATCTGTCGTGACGAGAGTTTTTTTTCCACTGCGGGTTAATTGATTAAGTCTGGTCCCAAGAGTGAAGAACAGATATTTGTGGCCTGGAACCAGTATGTGGCGGAGTGTCCATACTAGCCTTTGTAAACATGCTAGGTAGCTCGAGGAACCTGGTAGTTGGTTAACTCGAGATGCAAAAGTCCAGTGTAGCTATACAGTCATGGCCCCAAGTGTGTTAAAATGAGAGCATTAGTTCCAAGAAGGGCATTTTATCCCCATAATCCGAGACAGTCACTTTTACGACCTGCTTTTCTCCTCTTTTTATACCCTTTCATAATATTTAGCACTTACACGAAGGACTTTCTTTCCAAAGTGCCGGACAAACATTAACAGACCTGAGAGATGGGAGTAAGTAATTTTAATCACTGGATGAGGAAACTGAGACACTGAAAAGCTGTGACCTACCCAGGATGGGAGAACCCGGGTGAGAATCTGAGTGTCCTTACTTCCAGAGCTGTCCTCACTGCGCTGCGCAGGACTGCCTTTGTCTAACTCTTGCCTCCACTAGGATTTCAGCCCCTGGAGCTGCACTAATGCAAGACCCTAGCATGAGCACAATTTGCATTGGTGGAGCACAGCTTGCATCTGTGCAGCTACTCCAGGGACTGAAATGTCAGTGTAGACAAGTCTGGAGCTCACGCTGATTTATTTAATAAAGAATGCAGTTTGAGATTATTACAGGGGACCTTGATCAAAAGCACAGAGGTTATCCAAACACAGCTGAAAACAGTCTGTGCCCTGCACGCACAGCAGGGCCATGATTGCAGTTAGCACTCCTTCCTTACGGCCTTCAGTTTGCCACTTCCGGGGTCGGGGGGGGAGGAAGAAAAATTGCCCTCTTTTTGCCAGGATGTGAAGAAAACAAAGTATGAATCGTTGTAATTTACTGGGCTCCTGGGTAAATGTGTATTTCGTTCTGATTATGGAGTGTGTTCTCTAATTGCAGCAATAAAAAGGAATAGTCCATCTTCCAAATGCAAACGGTACTGCTGATTGTTATTTAATGAGTTGATTCCAGTGTTCCAGGGGTGAGCTCAGGATTCCAATCACGATGGCTATTATTTCAATAAGATTGCTGAATTAATTAAGAGGACAATAGGATTCTTCATTGTTGACGTCTTAAGAACACGCAACAATAACTTTAAAATTGAAGGAATAATAACAGGCCATAATGGATTCCCTTCCCCCGCCACCGCCATAACAGAGCACTTCAGAAAGGCACCAATGTTTGGCAGCATCCCACCCTCTCCTCCCTAGTGCATTGCGTGTGCTGGGAAAGCAGCCGCTGCAGAAGCATTAAAGGTTTTGATTGAAGTTCCTGGCCCTGCTAGGGAGAACATTAGAGTGAGGCTGTAGGAGAGATGGTACAGCACTGTCCCTCTTGCTGCCTTATGACTGAGTGTGCCTAGAATGGCAATAGAATAGTGGCGGCAGCGGGAAAATGTGTTGCTGGAAATGGAGAATGACGGGGGGGGGGAAGCAATTCTACAGGGTGGAGAGAGAGAAGTGGGGGTGGATGGGTTTTGTTGCTTGCCAGATTGCAGCAACAATTCTCTTCATTGCTCTTCCTTTCTTTCTCTCTCCCTCTGTGTTCACAGACCTAAACTAAGCAGGGTCAGGCTGGGTTGGTACCTGGATGGGAGAATTCGGATAAAAAGACAGAGGGTGCTGCCATGAATGATGTAGGTGGGCCAGGATGTTGGATTCCCAACTGCACCCAGTGCCTCTGTAGTGCTAGGAGGGGTTGGAATTTTTCTTCACTGGGGAGTTGACTCAAGATGCCTACACATGTTTACCCCTCTCCAGCTAGCCTTGGTGGAGTGGTAACGAGCCACCTTGTGAAATAACACTCCGGCTACGTCTACACTGCAGAACAAAGGTGTGCTTTTAACTGGAGAATGAACTCCGGTTCCAATAGCAGCGAAGAGTGAGCTGCCCAGACGGATCGCGTGGACAGCACAGAGTGATGGTGTGAGCAGCTGATGAGTTAGGTTACAGCCTGGGCCCAGGTCTACACTGCAGACCTACATTGGTATAATTATGTTGCTCTGGGGCATGAAAAATCCACCCCTCTAAGCAGTGTCGTTATACAAACCTAGTCCCCCCTAGACAGAGCTATGTCGATGGTATTGCTGCTCTTGTCGACATAGCTACCACCTCTCGGGGAGGTGGATTCACTATTCCAAAGGGAGAAGCTCTCCTGTCGGCATAGTAGCATCTTCACTAAAGCACTACAGCGGCGCAGCTTGCACTGGTGTACGTGAAAACAAGCCCGGAGTTAGCACATCTCCCCTGACAGGCCAGTTAAAATCACCACTACACTCAAAGGGCTTTTGTGTGCGACTTGAATTAGGCTTTGTCTACACTACAGAAATTTGTCGACATAAGATGAAATAGGTGGCTGACATCCACACTGCTGTCCTTGGGTTGGTGGAGTGCTTCCCCCCCCCCCCCGTCCCAGCGACCCACAGCTGGGAGCCCAGCGGCTTCCGGAGCCGGGCTCCAGCTCCCCCCCCTTACTTGTCAATTTCATGGCTCTAGGAGAGACTCTACGCCTCTCATCTAGGTGGTTTTATTTTGTTGACAAAACAGGGCTGTTTTGTTGAAAAACCGGTCATTGTGGCGTGTACACCAGGACAGTTTTGTGGACAAAAGCTGACTTTTGTTGACACAACTTCCTAGTGTAGGCAAGGCCTTAGTGGCAGGACTGGAGGTCTAACTTGAGATAGCTCTGCAGTGAAGATCAACTCCTAGAGAGGACTTAAAACAAAGGGTCTGAAAATCCTGAGATTTTCTACTGAGTTTAGTGAGACTGGGAACAGGACTTTTGAGCATTAAGGGTTTGTGGTAATTTTTGTGAGCGAAAGGGGGTGTTAACACAGATGGCCTCGCTCAGTTCAAATGCAGGTAGTTACATTTCATCCACCTAAATTCCCACTGCATATGGGATTCTTCTGGACCTAATATTTCATGAATAAGTATTTTCTCTTTTCACTTTTTAAAATTAGCAGCCTTCGCTTTCAGGGAACTTGGGGAGAGTGAATGAAGGCAGCAAATAAAGGTGATGCTTTATCACACGATGCACGGTTAATCTGGGGGACCCATTGCCCAAGTTATAATATAGCTTTTGTGGGCGCAGTTGGACATTTATATGACTGACAAGAATACCCAGAGTTATAATAGTAATGATAAAATAAACAGGAGTTATAAACCTGCATGTTTCAGGGCATAATTTAGCCTCTGATTTATAGGGGTCAGGAGGAAACTTACTGTGACATGTGCCTACTGGAATGATTGTTTAATCTTTTTAAAGGTTAATTCTATGTTTAAACCAGCCCATGAAGGTATAAAAACGTCAGATTATTACACTGAGATGGGCCAGACAATATGAGCCCATAAAATTTTCACAGACCTTTGAATCAGTATATTTTTGTATGTTCCTGGCTTGCTGTGGGGGCTCCTTCTGGAATTAGGAATCAACTAGGGGGCGATTAATGCATCTACCCAAGGCTGGTTGTGCGGATACCCAGTTTTTGAGGCTCCGCCTCCTGGGGAAAAGGGCTGTGGCTGATTTGAGCCATTTCAGAAGGCTTGGGAATAAAGGCTTTTGGGATATAAAGACTGAGTTTGATCTGACAGGGGGAGCATCATGGGCTACAAACTGACATGCCCTGATAACCAAAAGAGGCAGATCTGTACAGAAGGTGTTGAAAGACTCTGGAACCTGGCAGGGATTCCCATGAGGACTGACAGGGTGAGGCTGGGGTGGGTTTCTGATCAGCTTAAACATGCACTGAAATCCTTGTATTGTCTTACGTTTTCTCTATTTTATCGTAAAATAAATGTATGCTGCTTGGAAAGAACAGTGTGGTAATTACTGGCAGACACCGGTTATAGCCCTTGGAGAGAAAGCGAAGCGCAGGTTCTGGGCGATAATCAGACCTGCCAGGATAAAGTGCAAGGGGGGAGAGAGACCTGGGTCCTGGCCCAGCGAGCAGTGACAGCTAGAGGCCAGAGCTTTGAGAGGGCACTCCCTGAGTAGACCACAGAGGGGGTCACAGGTGTAGTTTCCTTAAAACTGTGACATTTCCCTTGGGGGCCAGGTACCTCAGAACTACCACTGCAGGTTTCTTGCTTCCTTCTCAGAAGCATTTGGCCCTGGCTGCTGTCAGGGACAGAAGGCTGGACTAAAGGTACCGTCGGTCTGACCCCGTACAGCAATTCCTGTGGGTATGTCTACATTAGGAATGCTTCAAGGGCCCAGCTACAGCCGTGTGCCACTAGTGCAGACGCCCACCGCAGCAACAGAAGAGGGCCTCTCATCGCTGTAGTAAGTCCACCTCTACAAGAGGCGGTAGCTAGGCTGACGGAAAAAGTCTTTGGCCATCTTGTGCTGTCTACACAGGAGCTTAGGTGCACTTAATTGCATCTCACAGGGTATGACATTTTTCAGAGCCTTGAGCGATGCAGTTAATCCGACCTAACTTTCGAGTATAGACCGGCCCTTTGTTGTGTAGTGTTGCTGTGTGCTGCTGACGAGCTGCTGTTTTCCACCCCAGAGGTTTGAAAGATCATTTCAAGTGATCTCTGTGTGTCTCTAGTGTGCCCTTGTGACACACGGTACCCCATGTACACCCTGATGGTGTGATTTGTGTATCATTCATGGTCACACTGACCGTGTAACTGTGTGTTGTCTGGTGCAAAGTATGCCGTGTCAGGTATTTTTGAAATGCTCATGGCACACTGAACATTATTGTTATGGAAGCACTTTCCGGCAGTGTCATACGTATGTACAGATATTAAACTCTGCTGTGTCATAATCCCCAACATGATTTGAATAGATGCAGACGAACACAAAGCTGTGCTTCCACGCCCTGCAGAGGCATGCATACAGGAACAATAGAGTGGCCCAAGCACCTGTGACCACTTTGGCTCAAGTGAAAGAAATCATACACATTGCCAGACAGGGCCGATCACCTGACCCCAGGGGGGCGTTGGGGAAACTTGTTAAAAGCTGAGGCATCTGTGTCTCTTGACTTCCCTGGAATCCATCTTCTAAACAACACCGAAGACTGAGAATATACCCACAGGGAGGGGGCCGGGGCCTGGTTGGTAAGCTGAGTACAGACTGACATATTAATCTTAGGTTAAGAGGTGAATTATCTTTTAGTTAATTGTGATTAACTCCTTGATTTATAATCTGATTTAGATTCACTTAAAATCTTGCTGTAGTCAATAAACGTATTTGTTTGTTTTATCTAAAACCGCATGTGGACTGAGCGCGTGTAGAGACCTCGCTTAGAGTGACAGAGCCGGTGCATATCAATTTCTTTGATAAATTGACAGACAAGTGTAAATGAGCTTGCATGGTGCAGCAATGAGCCCTGCAAGACGGCAGTTCCTGGCGTTGCATCTGGGACTGGGGGTGTTTGCTGGGGGTCTATCCCATGAGTGGCTGGCCAGAGCGCTCCTTCACTAGGCGAGGGACCGATTACACATGGGAGATTGGGTGTGGGCTGATCCAGGAGTGGGTGGTTCACACAGCAAAGCGGGGTAAGTCGGGGCCCAGGAGTGAAAAATTGGGGTGACAAAGCTTCACACCAGTCTGGATTGCAGGGGGGGGAACATCACAGCCCTGTCCATCTTTTGAGACTCTTTTGGACTCCGTTTCTTAGAAGAACATCCATCCTCCATGTGCATGTGTGTGGATTGTCCAGGAAGGATACCCATTCCCAAGAGAAGGCATCACTCCATCCCCACACTCCCACTGGACTGGAATGCAGAGTCCGAGCAAAACGGTAGTGAATCCCGTAACAGTTGTTCATAATCACTGCATAAAATCCTTCACACACAAAAAAGGAACATAGGGGAGTTCCTTGAAACCTGCACTAGTTAGGAAGGTGGCTGTGAATGAGACTGGCAGGAGGTATCTCGATTTCACAATGAAGATGATGGTTTTATTGTGTTACCTTATTCTTTTATTGAAAATGTATGCTATTTAACGATCTTTTAGACACTTTATTGTGATGTGGCTTTTATTGCCACTGACTGCAAATTTGCTAGGATATTATAGCTTTGCAATGGCAAAAATCACAAAACGGATTTGCTCAAAAAACATTAGGGGAGATATCAAACTTGAAGTGCTAATCTTTCCGAGCCAGGGCTGGCCTCATGATTTCCTAATGGCAGGCTCTGCACAAATCATCTTTCCTTTTGTGTCTGTATATTGTCGGGCTCTAGGGCTGATTTCCCAGACGGGGGAAAGTTGGACAGGCTGTGCGTGTTACGCCTCACTTTCCATTTAAAGGCATGAAGCTAACCTCTTTCTGGGGAGGCGGTGTAATCTAGTGGCTAGGGCACTGAACTGGGAGCCAGGAGGCGTCCATTCCCAGCTCTGCTACTGATCTGTTGTGTAATCTTGGGCAAATCACTTCATCTCTGTTTCCCCACCCACTCTTTGTCAGCTCTGTCTGTGTGAATCACACGCCTGTTGGGGGGCATAGTCTCTTACTGTGTGTATGTACAGCACCTATTAAAATGAGGTCCTGATCTCAATTATGGGAGGTTCTTGCCAGAAGATCATGGGGGTCTGTGTAGACGAGGGCTGGTGGTAATAAATCTAAGGGCAACTTCTTTGCCAAAGTGATCCCTTTTCCCATTCATTGCAGAGTGGGGATTAACTGTGCTATTCTTAGAAGGAAGGAAGCCCCATGTGAAGATATCAAATTTACAGACCACAGTGAACAGAGTTTTGTGCAGTGGGGCCTGATTCTGAAAAGTGTAAAGTATTCCAGAGGAACTTGAGAGCAGCAGCTCAGGTTTTTGGCATCTCGCGGGATCCAGTCCTTCTTTGGCAAACCACAAAGCAAACCATGGGGAAGTGTAGAGTTGGAGGCGTGTCGGAGGTGGGGTGGGAATGCACACGTTCTCTGGAAAGTTATCAGACTTTTGGAGCCAGGGATTAGAGCGGGTTTAGGGAGAGTGGCGTTTCCTTGCACCTTGCCCCTCCGCTGTCCCACAAACAAATCCAAGCAGCTCTTACAGCTGACGAGCGCTAGAGAGAACCCCAAGATAAGTAGATTCCTGTCACCAAGGCTTGCATTCAGAAAAAGCATTACATCTACTGCTCGTGCAGAGGATTCCTTACCCCTTAACCCTCCACTTCGCCCCTGCTTCCCCCCCAGTACTCACCTCTGCAGCTGCAGTCCCTTGGAAATGATGTCAGGACAGACTTAGTTCCCGCGGTGTCGTGGAGACAGGGCGTGTTATAGCTGAGGGACCCCTCTTTCCTAGTGTCGGAGCTTCCTACTCGCAGGGATAATGTGGTTGGTCGATGTCCCTTTTCGGGTGGGAAGGTCTGACCAGCAGATAGTTCTGGGGGCTCCTGGGTAGCTCTCTATCGTTATTGTTTATTATCATGTGTAATGTCATGGCACCTAGGCATGTCTCAGGACCCTGCTGTGCTGGGTGGGACACAGAACATGCTTTTCATCTACTAAAGACCAGGCAGAAAAGCGTCCCCACCACCTAACCTCCGGCCCCCATTTTTCTCTCGATTCCCTTCACTTGCCCCATCTTCCCCTCCCTGCCTCATACACCTACCAGCTCCACCCACCAGGCTTATCCCAGAGCCGGTGTGTTCTCACCTGCTACAGAACGCTCACCCTGGCAGCGCTTCAGCTGAGCTTTTAGCCAGACGTGAGGAAAGGGCAGTATTTCAGCGCGGCCGGGAGCTTAATGAGCAAGCACCATGCCGGAGCAAGGCCTGGGCAGCCGGAGCTCTGGTGGGGTGTGTGCCACCTTTCTCCACTCCAGAGACGGCAGCCACAGCCCGGATAGCCTTTCCAGATCCTTGATGCCCTTCAGCAGGCATTGGAGGATTCCCCTGCGAAGAGGGAGGCTGGCTGCTTCTTGGAGTGTGGGAATAAGGTTCGGAGGAGGGGAGATGGTGAAGGGTGGGAACTGGACTGCAGCCTTGGAGCTGTGAGGGCTCAGCAGCCGCAAGAGGATGGAGGGGAAGCTTTAGAGGGTAGAGAAAATGATGTTCAAGATCTGTTGTTGGATGGACGCGGCCCTGTTTTCCCACCGTGTCTGCCACTTACTTGACAAGTCGACAGGATGGAAATTCTCCTGAAGTGAAATGGGATCCCGAGGCCTGAGAGGTGGAAAGGGAGGAAGCGGGGACTGAAGGAGAGACTGTGGCTCTTTATCCCTTTTTTATTTCTTATTATTTACTTGGAACCATTACACACCCCTTGTGCTGGGCAGCGAGAAGGAGGGGCAGAGGAAGCAGGAAGCAATTCGTTTTTTCTCCTCAGTTTCCTCTCATTAGAAGTCGAAGCTGGAGAAAATGCCTCTCAGAGAATCCTGTGCAGGATTGTTCCCTACAGTCCTCTTCTCCTTGTATCCTGGCCTCACCTTTCTCATACCCCCTTACCCATTTCTCACCCCTCCTCTCCCACCTCAGCTGCTATCTGCAGCACAAGAAAATCCACCCCCACCCACCTGTATCCCCCATAACTGACTGTCTCTGGGCTCCTAAACTTTAATTTCTCTTCCCGTCTGATATGTAAAATGAGTTTTCCCTTTTCCTGGCCTGCTGTTTTTTGCTGTTAGCTGCTGGACTTGGACAGGGTTGGCTCAGGCTGTGATATGCAGCAAGCCTTTCGGATATTATGAGGTGTGTTTATTTATTTCTCACCTTTGTGGCAGTTCTGTTCCTGGGGCTCAAAGGGGGTGGGGGCGGATAAGGATTTGCTGACCTGCCATTTTGCAGCTTTGTGATCAGAATCATTGAAAGTTAGGTGACGACCAGTCCTCCATCCAGGAGATGCAGAGATAAAGGAGCTCTAAGGGGAGAGGGGGAGCGATGAATAGGAGAGGTGAAGAAAAGAGAGAGGATCGGGAGAAGAAAAGAGCAATGAACGCCCTGGAGATCTGGAAAGGAGCCAGGGAGAGAAGTGCACAAAAGGCTGGGGAACTGACAGTCAATTTACAGTCTCCAGGAGGGGCATGGGGGGTGAAAATCCTTTTGAGTGTTGTGTAAAGGAAGGTTATTTCTAATAAATTAGTCATTGAATTTAATCTACTGTTTTCTCAGCTCCACAAGGACATGAACTTCGTGGAGGAGCAAATCAGAAGAGCATTATGCAGGGATATGGGGAAATGTGGTATCCCCTATTCTAGAGCTCATCTTGGCTTTAAACCTGCAAATCATCTTAAGGTTCTGAGGGACAGGTTCTATTCTATATGGGTTCTTATCCCACACTCTTCGCCATAATATCAGAGCACCTTCCAGTAGTGCATTAAACTACCTGACTCCACATCTGTCATGAGTTGTTTGATCTTTCAGCCTCCCACCAGGGGGGCGGAGAAAAATGTTCAGTGGAGTGTGTTGTTTTGGTAATACACACGTTCTGCGTTTATGCTGGAGGAGGCCAGGACAAAGCTATATGCCTTGAAATCAGGCTGGCGGGGGGTGAGGCTTGTGATGACCTTTAGTTCCTGGGGGAGTTCACTTCATTGCACAGACTCCAGGCCTCTTTCTGCCAAATGATTAAAAACCTTGCACCCTTTCCCTAGTGCCCGCTGATGCAGGTCGCATGATTTTGGGGGAAGGAGACTTGGGGAGACCCAGGGACACAGGAAGGGGAATAGGGAGAAATGACTAAGGAACGGCATTTCACCATTTTTGCAACTGCAGCTATAGGACGCCGCGAATCAGGGCCGTGCAGGAGAGGGCAGGGAAGTGATGAGTTGGAGGCACATGGTGACAGCGCTTCACCTGAGCCACGTGATATTGGCCCCTTCAGCTCCAACCCAGGAAGATAAAAACGGTGATCAAAACAACAGCTTCAATACCTCCTGTTGCTCTAGTCGTTCCAGAATCCGCATCACGGCTTCTTCTTGCTGTGGAACTAGTGCTCCCTGCTGCTCCAGCACTCCTTCCAGCATCAGTGCGTCCAGTACCCGCTCCCAAACTGTTTTGCTCAAACCGCACCTCTGGCTGCTTCAACAAAATCACCTCCCACTGCTTTAGCTCGGCCCCCTTCATGCTCCTGGAGCTTCCTCTGCTCCAGCACCGATGACCACATGGCTTGATCCTTCTAGTCTAGCATCATTGGCCCCTGCTGTTGTGCCACTGATTACTTGACAAGTCACCCCCTGTATTTTCTGCTTGTGCATTTTTTTTGCTCCTGGATCTCTAATTAGATCAACAGAACAGTTCAAATAAATCTGATGTAATGGTGATGCTAAGGAGGCCTTGGGAGCTGAGAGTGATCCAGCAGTAGAAAGAAAGACCAAGCTCCCAGTTTGTTCAGCTCTGGGAGAGGTGTTGGGTAAGACTAGGTATGCTAAGGCTGGCACATAGACCATGTCCAGGTAGTACATTCATTGACCAAATCAACCACTGTCTCCTTTGACAGGAATATAGATGCAATGGTTCTTTTTCACTCTCTCTGAAATTGCTTTGTAATAACAGTAGGAGTTGGAGAGGCATTTTTATTGATTAAACAATCGAGGCTATTTGTCTTTACAAAACCAAAAATATAGAGGTGTCTCTTGCTTACTACATACACATTATACACTTTTATTTATTAGAAGCAACATAGTCGGTAATCAAGCTGATGTTTATGATGGGTTGGTTCACAGCACTGGATTGAGATGAGGTAAGGGGAGTGGAAGTGAAAAGGAAATCTGATATAAATATTCTGAATAACAAGGGTTGGAGTAGAGGGAATTGAAGAGAAGAAAGAGATCAAGCTTTGGCTTAGCAAAGGGAATATGTGATCTAGGGGGGGACCTGTAGACATGCTACCAAGACAGGCCTCTTTCTAGTCTTTCCCTAGTGATTTCTGACTCTGTTTTCCCCAAACATGATTTCAGCTATTGGAAACCTCACACTGCCTGCAGCTCCCTCTGTCCCTTGTGCAAAGGGAATGGACGATTCCACATCTCAGACATTTCTACAGTTTAAACAGTCAGATTTACAGCACTTTGAACTGGGAGGAAGTATTCCTGGTGGATTTACAGGAAGAACACACTTATGTACTCCATGGCTGCATCTGTTCTTCATTTTGCATGTGCGTGCAGGTGCTTTGTGTTTTCACACCTGTGTGCCGGGTTGGGTTTGCCTCTGTGTGATATTTGTGTCTTGAATATCTATACAGACGTGTTCCGCTTTGTATATAAGTGATCACTTGTCTTCATGTCTGTTCTATCTCATGTGTGACTTGGGACTTGGAAATGAGTTGGTTTAGCACTTGTGTTGTGAGTGTGCATGCACACGTGCCCTATTAACTTAGGAGTGTGCCTTTGTCTGCTCTGTATTTTGTGAGTGTCCTTCTGAACGTGTGTGTTCTCGCGCGTGTAGGTTTTGTGTGTGGCTTTGTATATGTGTGAGCATCTCTCTGACAGTGGGCGTACTTATGAATGTGTTTCAGTGCATTTGGGGGCATACGGCTCCTCTGGGGGGAAGGGAGGGTCACTTGGAGGCGGTGGTTTATACAAACCGTTTGAGCTGTCAAATACTAGAGCTCTCCTCAGAGAGCTTTCCTGGCTGACTCAGTGTTGTTGCATCTGTGTGAAAATCCCTGCTCAGTGTGTCTCAGTCTGTGGACTGGAGAGAGATGCTTTGGCAGAGCTGCATTGTGGTGTGCCGGGGGTAGCATGGTTTCTTCAGGCATCTGCACTTGCCTTTGGTTACATGGATGGAAATTCCCTTACCTACCTTCCTTGGCAGACAAACGTAGGGTGATAAGAAGCCATTGCACCATTGCCATCAGGCGGTTTGTCCTGACGTAAATGAACATGACAGAATTATTAAGAGATCATTCTAATCCCAACACCGATGCTGGGTTTTTTGTCCCAGTTCTTCAGGGCTTGGTATAAAAACCCTCTTCAGTCACTTGACTGACCGACGCCTGCCAAACTATATTCATGACATTTTTTTCTTGTCCGGAACTGGGAGCTGCAGCGCACAGATTGGAGGAGAAGCCAATTCAGCCTTTGTGGGTGTGTTTTTTTTATAAGGTATCCAGTGCACACAGTTTATATGTGCCTCTGCAAGCTTTCTGTCGGTGTAGCTGTGTCTGCCTGAACTGTGTGTGTGCGTGTGCGTAAATACAACCCCTACACCAATGTAGCTGGATTGCCTTGTGTGTATATGATGTGCCATGTGTGTATTTGGGTGGTTCTCTGAGGATTTGCTCTCAGCACGTGTGCATGATGTTTCGTGAGTGTTGAGGTGCCTGTGTGCTATCTGACATGGCTTGGTCTTTGTCAGGGATTGTTGTGGTGGATTGCGTCATAACGGCAGGACAGAATCACTGTTGTTGGTTTGGCAGTCCCATATGGAGCATTTTATGGTCTTGCAGCGCTTTTCATCAAAAGAACTCTGCAAACTTTCCAAAGTTATCCCTGTTTATAGCTCTCCAGACAGAGCTAGTAGACAATTTTCTGTAAAAATGGTTTTGTTTTTTGGTTTTTTTTTGGACCAGTTGGAAATCTTTGTAAAAACAAAGAAAGAAGCTCCCGTCCCCCCTTTTTTTAAGGGAGTGTTTGTCAAAGAACTGAATTTTTTTGATGACAGTGGGAGGTGGGGAAGTTGTTTTTATCAAAATTCAGTTCTTTGATGAAAAACCCCATTTTTTTTAAAAGAAAAATTGGACATTTTTTCATTAAAATTTCTGTTTACTCAAAAATGTTTTTTCCCAATCAGCTCTATTTATAAACAATATGTAGGAATGAATTCCTCCTGCTATCTACAATGGTGATTAAATCTCCTTCTACATTGACTGGCTTGCTATCGTTTTCACCTTCCTATTTTTCTGAGAATTCAGTGCCAGTGCTGAAGGTCAAATCGTTTTACACATTGGGAAACTGAGGTGCAGAGAGGACAAGTGACTGGGGCCAAATTAACACAGCAGAACAGTGGCAGAATAGTAGAACCCATCTCTCCTGATTCCCAGGCCGGTGCATTTTCCACTGGACCATAGTGCCTCTCTTTGGCATCCTTGCAGACCGGCGTCATGTGTCCATAGAACAGGCAGGGCATGGGGAAATGCACAGCAAGCTTGTCCACTTAATGTTTCCCCCAGTCCTGTCCTAGCTGGGAACGCTTCCAGGGACAAGAGGGGAGGTCAGTCTCCATTACTCTCTCCCTCCTTAGCCCCTTTGTTGATGACTACAGCAGAAAATCAATCAGTGCTAGAAGTGACAATGGGCAGCAGCAACAGGTCTGAGACTTCACGGCCTTCTTTTATGGAGAATAGAAGGCAGATTACAAATGCACACAGGTCATAAGTCTCCTCTGGCAGATGCTTCAGTTTGGCCATGGTGAAAATGGGTAGGGACCGGGATGGAAGGAAATGAAATTCATGATCCTTGGGGACAGAAGGCTACGTCAGCCACCTACATGACCCCACCTCTGTATCTTTGCTTTGATAATGAAGATACCATCATCGAGCTGGGAGTGAGCCACAAGGCCGTGGCAGTAATTTCTGTCGGTGCCTCGCGGCGAAGGACTGTGATGTCACACCGAGGCGTCTTACTCCATTCTTTGGATCTGAATCAGTTTCGGAGAAGCATAGCTCAGAAAACTCAGTAATTTGCTTTGGGAATATCCCTCCTTTCTTGATTTGCTCTGTTCGCTCAGCAGGATCTTTAAGCACGGTTGCCTTTCTTCCTCCTGGTGACAGAGAGCTATGGTCTCTGTCTTGCCTTGATGAGCATCTTTCCTTTTTTTTTCATGCCTCCCTTTCCCTTTGCCAACTGCAGAACTTTCCTTCACTGCAGAGGGTTACAAATGCCTCTTTAGTGTATTGGGGGGGGGATAACTCATTCATGTAAAAATCCCGAATTAAAAGGGTGGGAGGAGGAGAACCATCTTGGATATCTGAAGCTGCAGTTGCTTTAATGCAAAGGATTTTTGAAGCTTGCTGAAGAAGTTACCTTCCTGTATTTGGTTTTGCAAATCTTCTTCACCGGAGTGTTTTTAAAATAATCCCTCCAGCTTCTTTCATGAGCAACAAAGTGGTCAAATGCTTCAGGTGAGATGAAAAGGGGCCACCTGCCTTGCTTGTGTGATGCTTGCCTTGGAACTGAAGTCGCTCTGATTTTGTTTTGATCTGACAGCTGGTTTTTTATTTAATTTTTCACAGCTGTGATCAATCCTCCAGGACAATATTTGGTTCAGTAATGTCAGCACAGTGGAGACGTCTTTTTTTTTTCACTGCACAGTCGGTTCAAATCCAAGTGGGGTTGATAGTGACCAAAAGTTTGATGGCTGTGTGAAATGAGTTGCCAGGTGCCCGGGCAATTCTTGGGTGTTCACATAACACATTAATCGCAACAATTGTTGTTGTTCTTTGTATTACGGTAATGCCTAGAGGCTGCATTTGTGATTGGGGCTCATGAGGTATGGGGTTGTGTGAATGTATGGTAAGAGACAATTTGTGTGGAATGTAGGTAACTTTGGGTCTAATATAGTGGTTCTCAATTCCTTCCATCCTGGGACACTGGAATACGCTAACTTCCTCACCAGCCTGGGGAATTAGCAGCCATACAAAATTAATGTTTGACCCTTAGGACTGGGATCCATTTTGCATCCAAATGATCAGACTTGCAAAAGGAAAAGAAAACTTCCAGCTGGGATTTTCTACTCAGCTCCAGCTCCCAGGGCCTCCCACCCAGAGCCGTCTATCCCTCCTCTGGGACTGTCCATCCATGCAGCTTCCCTGTTCCCCCTCACTTGAGGCACTTGCTGCCTTTCAGAATCACTCGCTCCCTTCCGGGCAGTGTCTGATGATTGACTAGGGCTAGCTGGATCCAGGCTTCTAGCCTTTTAAAGGGACAGGCCAGCCTGTTACACTCTCCTTGGGAGACATCTAGCTAATGTCTTCCTCCCAGTTCGCAGTATGGGAAAATCAAGGCAGTTGAATCCCAGAGGCCAAGACCCCTTAGGCTTCCCTTGAAATGAAGGACATTCGAGAGAGAGGTTCTCTGCATACTGTTTCTTTGGATGAAGCTGGTAGCCTTCATTCCCTTTGCCTGCCTTCCATTAACTTGATGTCCTTTAGCGTGACCTGTCTGGAAACGGAAGAGGTGGGTGGACGAAGGTGGGGGGGAAGTACAGCTGGAGAAATTCTGAGCTTGGGTAATGAGAGTCAACTGCTTCAGCATCTCTTTTGAATATGGAGAAAAAAATTGCCATTTGGTTTTACATGGCTGCTTTAGCATATTAGAAACTGGATTTTGGGGTTGGTTTTTTTGGGGTTTTTTTGCGAGTGTGGTGTTCTAGAATTTACGGTGCATTTTTTTCCCCCATCACCTCGTTTGGTTGTAGTCTTGTTCCACCTTTCTTAATTTCACAAGACAGCCTTCTTTATATAACTACAGAGGTAGTTGAAAATGCCCTTTTTACTACAGAAGAGGAGAAGAAAGAAAAATGATAAAACATGATCGATCCCACAGCAACCGCTCTTTGGAGAGAGAATCCCTGTAAAGCTGCTTCCTTCACTAATTAGAAATCTGACTTCCTCTTAGGAAGGATAACGTCTACATTCTCAGATTCCTGTTCTTGCTACTAATTACTTCTCGATTAAATGAAGAAAGACATTGTGTTTTATACATTTTACTGATGGAGTTGCTAAGGCAGAGCATGTCAGTTGGAAAGATCTTTTTTTTTTTGTTTCTTTTCCCTTACATTCTTCTCCCCTTCCCCTTTTCCAAGAGATTAGAAAACCACGTGAGTCAGAGGCTGATGCGGACAGTTGGGTTTGGGGGGGCAAAACTTACGCCTGTGCATCCTTCCTGGAGTGTTGGAGTTAGGACCTGTGGTGGAATAGGTCTGTTGGAGTTGGCATGGTGCTGAGAGGAAGCCTGGGTGGAGGAGCTGGCTGTTAGTTAGAACGGATCCGTGCTGATTGTTCACTTGCTGGACCAAGAATTAAGAGAAGTTTCAAGTATTAGGATGGGTCGGTGAGAGACTTGAGGTATGTCTCGAATGTACGGTTAACCTGGGCGCTCACCCAGTTTTTAGCCCATCCTCCCCTGCTATCCACAAACCTTTTACCTCGGCTTGGGAGTGCTTCAAGCCTGGGACAAATTTACCCTCTTGAGGGTATAGATTAGAACGCTACTTACTCCACTCTAAGTCAAGCTGGTACTTGACCCCTGGCCAGTGAAGACACAGGCTAAATCCCTCAACTGCTGGTAATCCCCCAGTGCTTTGTCACTATTCTCCCAAGGGACAGACAAGTTCTCCCACAATTGACTGGGAAAGAGTCGCTGAGAGCTGCAGCCCAAAGAATTAGTGGATGTACTGCCAGATACACGCAGGCAGATGCAGAAGCGGAGAGGACACAGTAACTCGGGTATAGCATTGCAGTGGGGACACCCACGCCTGGGCTAGGCTAACCTGGGTGCTCAGAGCAAGGTCCCGATCACATGGGCTTCTCTGCAAGGAATGGCTGATTCTCAGTGCACTGCGCGGATGATATAAATTACAGTCATGCTCATTTTAGGGCCTCTACGCTACCAGAATGGTGTGAAAGGGACTCAGGGCCATCGGGGGATTGTCTACCCTGGGAATTATTTGGGCGTATCTGTTCCTGATTAACTATTCTGGATCAACTATATACGTGGCTGCTGTTATTCTGGAATAAGAGTGCCCTTTTCTGGATTAGCTTCATCCTATCCGGAAGATAACTGGGAATAAGCCACTATTATTGAATAAGAGCATCCACGCGTGGAGTTCATCTGGAAGAGTTAATCTGCCTTAAATTGACACCCTACTTTATTCTGGAATAACTTTCGCATGTAGGCAGCCCCTGAGAATCAGGCCCAGGGTTTTGGTATGTAGCGGGGTATATAGGAGTAGTCCACGTGCCTGGGTAGAACTTGTTGCTGTTGGTCAGGATGGATCTGGGCTGATCTGTAGTTTGCCGTTGCTGAAATCAAGGGAGAGATTGTGAGCAGTAGAGTGGCCTGGATCTGTGGGATGATGTAGAGTGTAGGGGCCTTTTGCAAGCAGAGCGTGGATCTGCAGGGAGATTAGTGGCTAAGCAGAGCGTGTTCCAGGCAGCAGTGGTTGGGCTGTGATAATCAGGGTGCAGCCATGCTGAAAGAGAGAGCGAGCTGGCTGGGAAAGGTGACGCATCCATCACACAGAGACCCCAGACCTGGGCTTCCTAGTCCATTCCACTTCTTTTCTCTCTGAGACTCCTAGCGCCGACCACTGTCGGAAGACAGGAAACTGGGCTAGCTGGACCATGGGGCTGATTTAACATGGCGTTCTTATGTCCTGCTTGTGCCATTTGTGAATGGACATCCCCAACTCGCCAATTAGATCTGATTTAAACCTGTATCCCTCTTGCTGAAGATTGATTTCAGGAGCTGGAAGCAAATGCAATGTACAGATTTAGTGCTTTAAATGTAGAGAAGGTCCAGAGATCTTGTTGCTAGGGCAGAAGGGTGAGTGGGAGGAAGGAAGGTAACCCACTGCCGTCTAGTGTAGAAAGAAGGTTAAACTTTATTGGCGTGGGTAATGGATCAGGGACTCTGTCTCTCTGCTGAGTGTTGTTAAGCCTTCAGCCGCTATTATTATGTAAACATCATAGGGTGCAATCTATTAGACAGAGCATTAAACTTCCAAGCGAAGCAATGGAAACTCCATTGCTTGGGGCATTTAAACATAGACTGGAAAGAAAGTATTACAAATATATTTAGGGAACAATCCTTCAGGGGCAAGCAGATGGCTGAGAGGTGGGTCAGAACTATTAGGCCAGATTTATCCCTGGTGTAACCGCACTGAAATTCAGTGGATCAATTTGGTCTCTTGTATTTTACTATACTGTGAAATGGAGCGAAGGAAAAAACCTGCTACAAAGCAATCTGGGAAATGGATTTTCACTTTGAAATGGGATTGTGTTATAAGATATGTTAACTAACATGATGGCAAATATGATTTGATACAAGTAGTGTCCTGCTTAAAATCAAATCTGCCAGTCTTGCAGGGTTAACTGTGTCTAGCTGACTAATTGTGATGCTCTGACATAATTTAAACATCATAGCCTTTATCTGCATTAAATGCCAAATGATATTTACAGTTTTGTAAGTTAACACATGGTCTGTTTTCCTCACTGTTGATACAACCTTCCAAAGGTTGATGTGACCTTTTCAGTGTTACTCATTTTCACAAGAAGGCTTAACTGGAAGCAATAATGTAAAGTTTAAAGCATGTATGTGTGTGCAATTTGGAAATAAGAGGATGAGGAAAATGTGTTTGATCTCTCTCCTAAAAGGCGTGCTGATGGATCCTTTTATATAGGAATTGTACTTCCCCCGATGAATTCTCACGGATCAAAAGTTGATTGTGTATTCCCCCCCCACATTTAATTATTTTGCTTTCATCAGCTGTGACATGGAGATAGGAGGTTTTAAAAGTCTTTTGAAGAAAGGTATAGAGGAATCAATAGCCATGATTGGAGTTCTAGGATTGGATTTGACATGTCTCTCATAAGACGATTGCTCAGTGATCGTTCTGTCTCTTTCTGAGTCACAAAGAACAGAGTTACTTGCTTTGTGGATTATGTCTTGAGGCCATAGTCTGAGGATTAAATAAAAGATGAAAATTGTTTATTCCATTTTTATATTGGATTCAAATTTTGTGTCAGGCAGGCTGGGATCATGGTTACAGAGGAAAAAGAATCTCAAATCTCTACTTATCTGATCATTACAATGATCTCTGCAAAGGGAAGAGACTGTGCAGAAATGGAGAACAGAGGATTTGGCCTAAACCGCAAAAATTATGACCAGAGGGACAGGGGAGTAAAGAACCTTAATAATCAAAGTACAGTAGCTAGTCTTGCAATATTTGGTGTGCTTTCTTAAATCCCTACCTCCTGGAATCCTGTGATTTGGGAAGAACTTTAGCTATCACTTAAATTCCAGCCCTCCTTGCTAAAGAGAGTAAGTTGAAAATGTGACTTGAGTGCACCTAAAAGGCTCCAAAACTAAAAGGAAGTAAAAATAACCTCATTTATTTTTACATTAAATCTCACGATTATTAAGCCAGTCCCACCACTTTTGGGGGCTGGACTCATCAGTATTGGCCATAGTGAAAGTTGAACCAGATATTTCAATCTGTGCTAATCAAGGGTCCCGAACAATTGGATCCATGCAGAATTCCGGGGGCTGTGCCATGAATTCATTGCAGAATTGGAGCCCAAGATTGCAAAGGGAGTCAGACATTCAAAGGGAACTGACTCTGTTTTACAGTGTTAGTTCAGGGAGCAACAAATAGAAACTTCTGAGGCTTCAGGGTGCACTCACTTTAGGCCTTCAGACTTTTCTCCACTACCACAAAGGCTAGAGATCAGTCAAATAATCATTTGAGTCCAGGAGTGGGGGCTGTAAGAAAAATACCAAATATCACAAAACTCAAGATCAAATCTTGAGAGCTGGCATTACGGCTCATTGTTCAGTGCTCTGCAGCTTGAAAAATCTGCTCTCCAGTCAGTGAGCAGAAACAATGCACGTGACTAATGTGACCCACCATGCACCACAATTTAGAAATAACAAACATAAAGACTTAACTGGTAACACTACGGGGGTGAAAGTGACCTCTGGGCAGGGGGTTAGCATGAGGTCTGTGAACCACTGAAGCCCTATTCTGAGGACCTCAAGTGAAGAAGAATCATATAAAGATCAGTGTTTAAACAGAACGAAGAGTTTGATTTGTGATGATCTTTACTCTTGATGGCTAAGGCGGTCATCTCTGTTTTTCATATGTGGGATTTTCAGATTGCTTTATGAGCACAGGGATTTTTCTTTTTTCCTCCTGCAAACTATACAGATACTCAAACTTAACTCACAATGGGAAAAAAAAAAAAAAATTGGCCTCTCATTGCTTGATTTATTGTCCAAACCTTTTGTAACAAGATTTTCAGTCTCATAAAATATTAAATACATCCATATATTGAATATCACATTTTGATATGTTTCATGCCTCATTTGCAACTGGAGTCAAGGACAACTTCACATTTTTCATGGCAAAAGGCCCAGATTTGTCTTACTTTTTTTTTTTTCCTTTTTCTTTAACTACTTTCTTCTTTACCTACGTCCATTTGCATTAAGTCTTGGCAACCATAGCAACCTGTTCCAGTGTGAGGCTTCACTTGGGACTGGAGATCATGTCAGAACACTTTGCCTTAGTCATCCTATATATTAAACCATTTGGGCCAGATATGTATTAGCCACGTAAAGGGAGTGTGGTAATAGGGAAGGGGCCATCTAGAGTTTGGCTGTAAATTTTAGGCTAAGGCAAGCAGCCCTGTCTGTCTCTAGAAGTGTCATCTTTAAACAAAAGACTGTTTTGTTAAACAGCTCGCGTGATATAATGAGGGGATTAGATGGGATTTTCTGCCACTGTTAGGGAGCGGTGCATATAACTCCTGTTAATTAGAAAAGGCTCAGTATCTGTCTCAGTCCTGATCTAGGTGGGAGTTTTTGGTTATTGCTTCTCACTTCGGGGAGAAACATCTAAATCTTGTTGCTTTCTGATCTATGTGAGCTCATCAGTGCAAAGAGTTTTCCAGCCTCTGCAGATCAGTGGAGAGGGCAGCCTGAACTAAAACAGGTGGCTGGACTTCGGGATGCTTGGACTGAATTTCCAGTTCAGTTACTTGGCATACTGTATGAACAAGGGCAAATAATTTCAAATTCAAATTGGTCCATTACTCCTTGGGGATGGTAACACTCACTCACCTTTTATTAAGGGCTGTGAGATGAAATGTGTTGAATCTATATAAGTATAAAGTATTGGGCCCCAATTTGCCATTGCAGGGGACACGCAATGGGATGAGAGGACCCCCAGGGAATACTGTCTGTACAGAGACTGTCAGGAGCCACCCTCAGACAGCCTCTGCTCCTAATCCCTGGAATAGGGGGCAGGCTGGGGAGATTGGAGACATGACTAGAATGTATTGCACAGCTGTTGCACTCCATAGGCGGTCATAGTAAGCAGAGCATAAATTACAGTTGAACTCAGTGATGGAGAAACAGAGACTAGGGCCCATATGATCTATTTAAACACTGCCCTCCCATCTGAAATAAAATACATACTCTGTCTCTCCCTTGATCCTGTGGGCTGCTTTGAATAGCATACTTCCATTCTTCTCTTGACCCTTTGTATGGAGAACTGGGAAATATCTGTATCATTCATTCATTCATTTCATGTGCACCTTGGTTATCTGGGTGAGATTATCCTGCCTGGATACCAGGAATCAAAGGGGGAAATGAACAGCAAACGAAACAATGGCAAAGATGAGACTTTTGGAGGAAACAGGGGATGGGAGTTCTCAATTAGGTTGACCTTTCCCAGGCTGAACCTAGGAGGCTGTACTAAATCTTTAGCGATATGTGCCTGGGCAGGCAAAAGGCACGTGTAGGGGTGGAGGTGGGGAGCACGCGGACAGTGAGAGAGATGCTGTGTGGAGCGCAGTCCACTTCTCCCTGCCACAGATGGAGTTAGCTGGGTAGAGGAGTACTTACAAAAGCTGGTATGGAAAGTTAGAGGAGGAAGAGTCATGCATTTAGGCCTTCTGTTTTACCCTCTGTGCTGTGCGCTTTGTATCTGTTGTGGATGCATAAATAAGGCTTTGTTTTGAAAATACTGTTTTTGAGTCACTTTCGCCAGCTTCCTGGTAAGGGGTGTCTAAAGCAAAAGGGCTGAGAGGTGCCAAACTGAGCTGTGCGTATGGTTGGGAATTGTGGGGCTGCAGGCCAGAGATCCAGTCTACTCTGGGTAGTTCCAGACATGGCTAAAGGGTAGGAAGGCCTGTCACAACAGGGTGTCTAAGGTGTGGTTGGCCATGTAGCTGGGACAGTCTGATTACGATGTTACGGGCACTGAGAGGTTGGATTGATTTAAACCAGCAAGCAGGAAACAGTGATTTAAATCCTCAGTTTTAATCTTGTGTATGTGTACTTTTTAGTTATTTTCCTGCGGATAAGTTGATTCTCATTGGTTAATAACAATTTAAACATGTTGATTTGCAACTAAATATAAACTTTGCACTAGATTAGCTAATTTTTCCTAACTGAGAGGATTTTCTATATCTACACATATTTGTGTAAGTGGTTATACAGCTTAACCGTACATTTATTCTTAATTTTTACATTCTTTTTATTATGTTAGAAAATGGTGAATGAGGCATTTCACTTTACTAGAAGATTAATATTTATGATTGTGTGTCAAGCTCTGTTTGGATGCAAATTGGAGTTCAATTAAAATACACAAAAACAGTATTTCAAAATTTGTTTTGATTAGTTACATAAAACTACCTTAAATATTCTAGATACATAAAATGCTTATCAAAACAGGTTTTGTTTTTAAAACTGGGCTGTTAAAGAAAGGAAGTATTGCCTCTAATTGTTGAACTGATTAAGTGATTGTTTCTTGTCATCCTGTCTTTCAAGATTTTAGAGCTAGTAGATCTCATTCTTTCATATGTGGTTTTTATTCATAGATTGGAAGAGGAAAACAAGTTTCCTGCTTTTTCAACTTTTTATTGCTTCTTAACTTTGAAGCAACTAGTCATTAAACTGAACTAATTGAATGAACTGAAATGAAGAAGTTATTTTCTCTTCATGTGCAGAAGAGCGACTGCTGTCAAAAGCTGGTTTAGCATTTCAGAGAACTATAGTTCCAAGGGCTTAGCCAGCGATTTCCGCCAATTCAGTGGTTTGACTTTCTTTAAAACCACGTATTATTATTGTTATTTCATTTAAATGACTTTAAGTATGAACACAGATTTCTCATAATTTCACATTTAATTTTAAATTGGTTTATTTTTAAAATGTATTTAATTGAAATTTAAAAATCTGATTAAAAACATTAATTTATTTTTATTCATTCTGGGCACTTATGAGCCTAGATCACATCAACCTTCACTGAGACCTAGACTCCAAAAGGCCAGATTTCCAATGGTATTTATATGCCTAAAGTTGCAGACAGGTGCCTTACCTGTTAAGTGCTTTTGAAAAGTAGACCCCTATATACATCTTCCGGGTCGCAAATACCCCTGGAAATCTGGCCCTAAGAGCCTCTCTTTGAAAGTCAATGCAAGTTAGGCTCAAAGATGCCTGTTACTTTTGAAAATGAGACTTAGGCTCTTTTGAAAATTTTACCCATATCATATTAATGCTCCTGCTTGACCTAGTCCTGCTAAGCTTGACCTAGTCAGAGCCTATCTATGTCTTTAGACACCTGAATCCCTTTGAAAATCTGGCCCTAAATGCCTGAGTCACTTTTGAAAATAGGATTAAGACTCCTAAATCATTTAGGTGCTTTTGACAAAGTTACCCATTGTCTATCCCTGGCACCAGAGAACATACTTCTTACGGCCATGCTAATTCAGTGCCGCTCTGCATCGCAGCAACAGCAGGTCTGTGTATGTGGTGGATGGGCCAGTGTTTCACCCAGACTAGTTTTTATGATCCCGAGACTTTCAAAAACACAGCAAACTTCTGTGAGAAAACCTGCCAGTACAGCAAACGAACTAAAAACAACATGAGTGTTGTTAATGCATCTCACATTTGGACGTTAGAAGGGTGATTAATACGCTGTATGTTGTATATTTACACCTTCTCCGTGGCATAATGAAGACAAAATAAATGTTCTGAGATGAGGTGGTTTATTCCTCTGTGTGCTTCTTGTGTTCTTCCAACTCTTTACATTTTGAAATACGCTGTTTTGAATCCAGAGGGCTTTGTTTCAAAGCATAGTTTTTAATCAATCAGTAAAGTTTTATGTCTTAACCCTTATCCCCCCACTCCGCTTTTTCCTTTTGGTTGTGTAACTGAAATGTCATGCACAAAGCAAATAGAGATGTACAAAAGGCTGTTTCTTCTCCTTCTGGGAAGATGATGAACAATGTGATATGTCCTTGAACCCACATCTGCTGCTGCTTTTTTTTTTTTTTTTTTGACATTGGTGGCAGTTGATCTGTTAAGGGAAAGAGGGCTAGTAAAAGGCAACATATTACAAGTTAGGGAAACCTTTCTTCTTTCCTCACTTCCTGACTGTTAGCTGTCTCTAGGATCCATGTAACATTAATTTTTGTGATTAATTGCATTTGTGAAATCTCTGGAATGGCTGGAGGCTGAAGGCTTTGATTAACCCATAAAGCAGTCAGAAATATTGTGGGTGTCCATGTGGCATGCTGCAGTCAGCACCCATCTTTCTCTCTCTCTGACTGAACAAGGACAATGGATTTAACTCAGAACTGTTGTTGCGTATCTTAATTTCTATAGCACTCAACGTGTGTGCATGTTGTTTGCTTGTGTCTTGGAAACCCCATCTGCTCTTCAGTGTCTGCAGATGAAAATCTTTCAATGTAAGGGAGATCAGTGACTAAAACCCTGTGTCTGCAACCTGATCCCCGTGGGCTACTCCTGGGCCAATAATTTGGCTCCTGGGCCAATAATCCCCTGGGCTACTCCTGGGCTCAGTGATTTCAGCAGAACCCTGTGCTGGTGAGGGAATCCAGCCACATAGATCTGATTGCAGAGTTTGGGCCTTAAATCCTAGCGGTGCAACAGCTGTCACAGTGCCAGGAAACTCAGCTTCAACACAATGCTAAGATGTAGCCATGTCCTTGTAACCGAGTTATATCCTTGGACAATCCAAGGCTGCCATCCAGTCATGGGTGAGAAATTATGCTCGGCTGACACTACAATTTCTGTCTTCTAATGTGATCTCGTTGCAAAGTCTCCTGATTTGCAAGTCTCACAATACTGGGAGTGTTGTTTCCCTAAAAACCCCAGACCCTGGAGTTATGTGATTTCATGAGAATCTCAGCTTTTATATTTTTAAATATATATTTTTTTAAAAGTAAAAGCCTCTTTCATTCATGTTCGTCCGTGGGACTCGACCACACAGAGCACTAGGTTTTAAGGTGACTTCATCAAGACCACTTGGAGGAGTAAGCTTTGTCCACTGATGTCACTGAGATTACTCAGGGTCGTCAGCACTATGCTGGGGGATGGCTGTAAGCAGGATCCGGCCCTTATGTTGTAGGTGGTGTAGGCGGAGGCAAGTGGTGGCAGCTGATTGTGTAATTCACTCCAGAAATGGAAGGCGATCGTACAAGTTATATCACATCTATAACTAAATATAACAACGGGCTAAAACAACAAATGTTGCTGTCCTTGGCCACATGTGAATTTTTCTCCTTTGGCAAAGTCATTGAAGGAAAAAAGAGGGGGCGGGGGAGGGCAACGGTGTATCCATCCAGTTTGCATATGTGAATTTTTTCAATTTTTGATTGATGAAAACGAAAATCTGAAAATGAGTGAAATCCCAGGGAGAGTGGCCAAGTTATTTCCAGCCACTTATTAATAAACATCACCTGGTGCTGCTATTTCCACTTTGGTATAAGTACCCTCCATTCTATCCCTTTGTCAAAGGAAAAAAACAAAATCAAACAAACAAATGAGCCATAGTCATTTCTGCTTGAGGTTTTTAGCATTTACCGACTTTCTGAATGTTGATGAATGGGAATGTTCTTTAAAATATCTGAAAAACCTTCCCCAGTCAGAACTCTGATGAATTTATCCCATTCTGGCAACTTACTAACCCTACTACCATCCTCCCACTAGGCCACTTCTGCATGCAACAGCAATGTGCCAACTCCTTCTCTCTCTTTCCTTTGTCTGAGCTGATAATAGGCTCAAATGAAGCCCCTAGAGCTGTTTGATGGCACATCCTACCTGATTCACTTGGCTCCATCTCCCCACCCTTGCTGCAGTATTCTGTGGCTGTGTGTATGATTTTTAACCATGCTGTGGTTTGGCTGATTTTTAAATGGTTTGTTTGTTGGTTCTAGTTACTTTTCTAGTAGTAATAACTAAAACAAAAACAAAAAGTTTATTTCAGTATTCCCCTTGCAGAAAAGTCTTAAATAATTTAATAGGAATGAGACGAAAGGTGTTCAGTGGAAATGACTTGGAAAAGCTATGTAACTTCACAAAACATTTTTACTGGTTTCTCTAATAATTTTGGAAGTATCTGTAGCAGGGTGCCAGGATTTATGAAACCACAGAAGGATGCAGGGATTTTCCTGCTTTGTCTGCAAGAGCTGAAACCTTGCAATAAATCTGTGACTGTTGCCTCTCTCGCTCAGCATAATTGTCTCGTTGGTACTTTATGCTCCCCTCCCAGTTTTCCTATCTCTCATTTTATCTTTAGATTACAGGCTGTTCAGGGCATGGACTGTCTTTTCCTTGTACGTTTGTACAGCACCTAGCGCAACGGGGTCGGGGCCTATAGATACTACTGTAACCCACTGGTGAAAGTGTGTTATATTACCACAATCTAAATAATAATAAATCTGATGAGCAATTTCTGCTGACTTGTGGCAGGGGAGGTGAGTTAGTTCTACTAAGGCATAAGAAAAACAGTAGTGACCTTCGCAAGAGAGAGAACAAGGGATCAAGGAGTTCTGCAGGAAATGCTAGGAAATGCCATACTTACCAGGGTGGGAAGGCCACTTCCTCGCTCTAGCCCATAGAATTTGACTTGCTAATTTTATGCCTGCTATAGATTCCTAGAGGGAGACAAGGTAATATCATTTATTGGACCAGCTTTTGTTGGTGAGAGAGACAAGCTTTTGAACTTACACAAGGCTCTTCTTCAGCTCTGTAGGCGTGAAAGCTTGTCTCTCTGACCAACAGAAGGTGGTCCAGTAAAAGATATTGTCTCACCTGCCTTGTCTCTCTCATGTCCTGGGACCGACATGGCTACAACACTGCGTACGCCGAATCTTATAGGCTGGCTTAAAAATTCTACGGTTACCTCATCACTCTCTAATCAAGTCTATGGGCCCTTTTCTCATAAGGATGGTCTAGACATTTTCCATAAGGGCAGTGTGGACATTACAGATCCCCTGACTCTCTTCACCAGACTAAAGAGCTTGCTGAGGCGTTTCTGGCCACAGTTACCTCTTGCATTGCACTCTGTGCTCCACTTGGCTGCTACCCGACACCCCAGTGGTAGCTGCATTTCAGTGGCATGTATGCAGAGATAGCTATCTGTCAAATATTTTGTCCGGATTTCAAGTTAGGGATGATTTTGCTCAACTAACTTGATGGCATCAGCCAGGATGATTCAAGGGCTCTCTTAGCCACCTGAGTGTGCCCTCCTTCTCAAGAGGGAGCTGTAACTACCGGTACTTTATGATGATTCACATGCAGACGCTTCCCTATTACCACCTTGGTGCGGTGGATTGGAATAACGCCAAACTGTCATAATCGACAGGTTGAGTCCTCATGTATCAGCCTACTTGGCAGATGGCAGTGGCTGCTGCTGGGTCAGTAACCCAAGCTATAAGGAGCCACTAGGTTCAGCTTAATAATAGGTTGTAATGATTCCAGAGGAGTTACTCACATTCGTATTCCTGCTCCCGGATGCCTGCTCTTATACCTGCGTGTGTATCACCACGACGATGGTCCTTCTGGCTGCCGTCTCTGAATACCGGTGTTGGAAAGCTGAATGTAGTAGGTTTAAAGTGGGAGCAGGGGTGTGGGTTGGGGAAGGGGGAAAGTGCAGGCTCGGTGGGTGGTAATGGGGCAATGTGTCGTGGCATGGTCGGGAGAAGGGAGCAGGGTTTTTGAATGGAAGGACATGGAGGAAATGTGGGAGGGTTAGTGGGTGAGGTGGAGAAGGTTTGCTGTTTTGACAAGCCTGTGGATGAATAGCATTTGACAGGACTCATCCAGAGTTCACTGAAACCAGTGGACACACAAGTCAGTGGGCTTTGGATCAGGCCCAGTAGGAGCCAGGTGTTACTGACCCATGAGCCAGGTCCATGGCTTCTTTCACTCCACTGACTTCAGTGCAGTTATGCTTGGTATGAATCTAGTCCATTGTCCCCTGAGGAACCATTTCATCCCTGCTATTGTCAATGACAAGCAGATTATGCAAGTCTGTCCAGCCTCCATATAGGCCTCTGCCTCTGGAGTGTTTTCGTTGAGGAAGGATTCTAAAACCTTCCTTTTTTAATACTGCTGTAAAAAAGGAAATTAAACCACAAATCCTCGCTATAAAATCATGAGGCGGGGGAAGAGGGGTGTCCACAGATTAATCCACAGAGGCAAGTAAATTATGGGTCCGGGCTCTGACTGCTTTCCCAATTCATTGTGATACGATCTTCACGAGAAGGGCTGTGACCCCACAAGCCTGGGCCCTCTCTGACGCCACCGTCCTCTCCATGGCCTCCCATCCCTGCACCCGCTGAATCAGGAAACCACATCTGTCCCTGCAGCTCACCCTAGGATCTTAGTGTTAACTGTCGTGGTTGTTGGAGATGGGTGGTTCTTCCGTAGCCCTTTGCAACTGCAGCTCTCCATGCTCCATGAAGGGTGGCGGCGCCTCGTCAGTGCGTTAGAGGCTGAAGTAGCGAAATCAGTGTTATCCACTTGTGCTGTGTCATTTTCTCAACCCATTTACTTTAATCGATGCAACTTGGATGTGCAAGAGGCCTGATCAGTAGCAGGCCCTATTTTACAGGTAGGGAAATGGAGGGAGCGAGGGGAAGTCACTTACCCAAGGTCATGGAGCAGGTCAGAGGCAGAGCTGGAAGTGGAATTCAGGCGTCCTGGCTCCCGGGCTCAGAAGACCAGGATGCCTAGTGGTGTTTGTTATCCCCCTTGTCCCTTGTACATGTGTCCTCCTGCACAGTTACTCAGCCTTTCTTACAGGGTCAGCAATTACAGATATGTGAAGCTCGGATCAGAGGTTTGCTTTCCTAACTGGTGACGTCCCCACTTCCTGTAGTCGTATCTAGCGCTTTTCATCAGCGGAGTGCAAAGCGCTTCGCAAAGGAGGTCAGTTACGAAGTGGGGAAACTGAGGCACAGAGAAGGGCAGTGACATGCCCAATATCACCCAACAGGAAGCGCAGGGAATAGAACTGAGGCATCTGGGCTGTCAGTCCAGGGCTCTCTTAACCAGCCCTCACTGCCTCCTTACCCAGGCTGGGATTCTCCGGATATTTCATTGGCTTTTATGGGAATTCAGACCTAGCAGCTATCCTGGGAAGAGCGGCTCTTCTGCACAGGCTCATGTTTGCCTGTTTCGGCGAGACTCATGAAGTGTCCACACGCCGGCTCAGAGCACCCAGCCATGTACTGACAATGACCAGATCAGATGGAAGCTACTGTGTCTCACCCCTTCTACCAGTCGCAACCCCCCAGGCATGGGCCAGTGCTCTGCTTTCCCCTCATTCTCCTCAAAGGCTGGGCAGCGTGGGAGGAAACCTGCATTCAGTCCCTTGCTCCATCCCAAGCTCCCTCTGAGACTTTAGGCACATCAGCCTCGCTGTGCCTAAATTCCCATTAGTAAAATGGGGATAAATGTGCTTCCCACTTGCAGCTGCTCAGATACTATAGTAATGGGGACCACAGATATGCTTAAGATAGACAGAAAACAGGACCCTCTAACACAGCGGTTCCCAACCTGTGGTCCGCAGACCCCTGATGACCCGCGAGGCTACTACAGGGGGTCCGCGGAAAAGAAAAATAACATCCTCACCAAGGAAATGTACAATTTCAAATAAAACTAGTAATGTGATGGTCCACAAAATGTTGGAAGGTTGAAAAGGGGTCTGTACACTTGAGAAGGTTGAGAACCGCTGTTCTAACAGGCCCTGCAAACTGGCAAATCTGGGTTATTTTAGATGGGGTAGAAAAGCACTCCATTTCCCTAGGTCCTTATGGAGGCCATCCCTGACTCCTTTATATTGAGGAGGATCCAGCGTCAGGGCCTCTGGGGATCAAACTCTCAGTAGGCCTTCACTTGAATGTCTCTGGGTGTCCATTGCCCCATATGCTGCTGTTTTCATGGGCTTCCTACAGGATGTTTCGTGGACTTTGTTCCCTCAGCTTCCTTCTCGCTCTGGGAAAGTAAAGTCTCACCGATACACAGGTACTCTGCTACCACTAACGTTTAGGGTCAGTAATGATGATAAAATCCAGAAAGCCCTTTTTCTAAAAGCCAATAGGAGCTGTGGAGCATTACTAAAGAATCTGCTGCTAATATGTACACTTGCAGGGGGAAATCCTGATCTCATTGACTTCAGTGGGTCCGGAGTTGCAGCCTAATGCCCTTAGCACTAAAAAGAGAGTTCAAGGAGTTTGCACCATCTCATGGTGGTATCAGATCTCAATCAACAGCCTTCAGAATGGGACGGGTATTCTTCTGGGAAACAGCTAGTTCCTTCTGTAGCGCATCAGTTCTCAGAGCCGCCATGCCCGAAGGAACTATTTCTATCTGCCAGAAATGACTGTGACATTGAGGGCACGTCTACACTTGGAGCTGGAGGTGTAATTTCCAGCTCGGGTAGACAGACGCATGCTCGCTTTGAGTGAACTAAAAATGGTAGCAGGGCTGCAGGCCGGGCTAGCCGATCCCATTTACAGTCCCATCCAAGACCCTAGGTATGTACACAGGCTGCTTGCCTGTCCCAAAGAGCAATAGATTGACAAAACTAGGTCATGTCCACCCACTCCTGCTCCAGTGTAAACAAACCCTAAGAGGCAGCAGTTAAACTGGTAGCTCCCCCGTCTACACACCTATTTTAATCAATATTAAACTTTCACTCTTCCACCGTGATCTTTGGCCCAGATCTTTGTTCTTTTTGGTCCGCCTCAGTCTCTGGGATGGAGGAGTGTCTAAGGGAAGACTCTGATGCTCAAGTTTTGCCATGGTTCTGCATTACCCTCGCAGGACTATGTGTGTGTTTGACGTTCGCTCCTGCAGGCCCCGAACTGATTGAACAGGGTGTGCTGAAGCTGGTGGGTTTGTGATTTACTGCTGCAGCTGTGATCTGCTGACAGGACGTTGCATTCTCCAACATTCTAGTCAGGTTAAAAATCAAATTAAATTTTCCCGGCATGATATTTTTTGAAAAAAAAAAATAATGTAAAAAAAGCCCACAGAGTTCATCTGTTGGATGAAGTTACATTAAGTGCATGGAAATTAAAGGCTTTTCACAGAGAGATCGTTGGTGTAATTTGATGGAAGACTTTAATTATTTCAGAGTGCTTAAGAAAAGGAGCTTTTAAAAATATTTCATTCTGGGGCGCTCTTAAAAATACATATCTGTCTGCATGGGCCTTTTGAGCAACATTTGGGCTGAAAAGGCTGCTGTCAGCTCAAGAAAGAGGCATTTGAGAATCCCATGCCCCCTCTCCTCCCCAGAGACCAATTTCCACTTGAATGGCAGAAAGACTCCTAAGAGGAGGCCATGAGAGCATGGAGGCAGGCGAAGGAGGGAGGGAGGAGAGATCGAGCAAAGATTTCAGCGCTGTTCTTTCCCTTATCAGCCAGCCAAGGGAATTTTGGATGAAGAGCTCTCTGGGTTCCTAGGTCTGGGACAGCTAGTGGCTGTTGATTTTTATCTTGATTGGATTCTCAGAGATGAGAGGGCCAGAGTCAGAGGGAGAATTTTCTCCTAGCACCGCAGGCCCAACAAAGCCTCTTGGATGCTGTGTGGGCTAGGGGCACCACAGAAGGCTGGGTGCAGAGGGGAATGGAAAGGAAGGGGGAGGCCTTAGCATTGTAAGCATTGAGTGAAGAGCAGCCACATGTTCAAATCCCCATAGGAACAGCTCCACCCTTCATATTTCTAAAAGAGGTCAATAGAAATCTGAGCGGCACATAGTGAGGCTGCGACAAAGAGCATGAGACCTTAACTTTTGAAGTCTCCTTTGTGTAGTGTTAATGCAAGTGGCCAAATGTTCAGGTGGTGGAAATTGGTCTGTTTACACCAACTGAAGAACTGGCCCCAAAGATCTCATGGTTCAAGGATCTCAAGATCTTGTTCTGAAGAACAGCAGTCTGTTCTGGCGTCCTGGGCCAAAATTTCTTTCCAAACCCTGTGTTGTGCAATGCACTATGCACTGATCTGGCTGCCGCCACTGGCTGCTCTCTGCTGCTACCGTTTCCTTTTGTCCCTTCTGAGAGGATGGAGGGTGCTAACGTGGGTTTTGGAAGACTTACTTTCAGTTCCCTGCTCTGCCACAGACGTGTGTGTGTCTTCTGGCCAGTCACTTTGTGTCTCACATAATAGCATTGCCTTGTTTCACAGGGGTTGTTGTGGGGACAAATACATTACAGATTGTGAGGTGCTCAGATATTGCTGTGATGCGGGTCATATAAATACCTAAAACAGATATCCAAGCCATGGATCCCAATGGGATCTGACCCTGGGGACTGCATTAAAATAGCAGTAGAGAGGAGGTGCTTATCTTTTCTTTCTCCTTGGAAAGCAGCAGAGGAGAGAGGGCGGGCTTAGGGTGCCTAGTAGGAAGAGAACGGGAATTCTGAATCACATGAAGGAGCATGAGGTGTGAAAGCAAGTTAGTGTGTTGCGAGCCAGCATTCCAGAGCACACTAGCTCTCAGCTCACTAACTCGCCCTGTGGACCCTGCTACCGTGCCCTGACAGCTCTGTCACGCCCTTCTACACCCTCCCTTTTCAAACAGCACCACAACAGAGTGCAGGATGGACCCGTTAGGGCGCAGTCGCAGGGTTCACGTGGCCAGTTTGCGCGCAGCTGGCTAACCCGCTGTAGAGCCACATCCTGACCTGTCGCTCACTAACTCGCGGCGTAGACGAGCCCTGGAATAGCAAAAACCACAGGCCCCATTACTACTTCAGCAGCATAAGACAGAGAAGTCTGGTCAGCGGCAACCACTTCCCGTATCCTGTCATCCTGAGCGATCACTGCCAGGCTTGGAACGACTGAACTCATGCAGCTCGCTCATGAAACCGTTCTGAGGACAGAGACGTCAAGACAGATGGCCACTCTGGCTAGCCAGAGAAATTAACTCTCTTCCTAGGAGGCTCAAATGATTGCAGAGTCTGGCTGTCTACTTGAGGAGAGAGGAGGAGATGCCACAACTTCAGGAGAAAGATTCATCTAATGGGGCGCTGTGTTCACTTGGCTTTTAATGAGTGGCTTCCTGCGGTTGTCATCAGGCTTGGTCCCATAGAGGGAGAGGTCTGAGGACGTTTATGGGGCCAGAGTTAATCAATCCCGCAAGTCATTAATACCAACCTGCACTCAGTTTACTTTGGGAGTATTTTTACTCTGCACTGTGGTGTCAAAGGTGTTTTGCCCCAGTCAGTTTGCACTGATTGTGCTTTTTCTCCCTAAGCTCCCTCTCGGAAGAATGAGAGAAGCCTCTTGGATGTTAAGCCAAGCCGTTGTAGAGTGTTATTGCATTAGGCCTGCGGGGTGTGGTAACCCTGTTTCTTCTTTGCTGTGTCAGCTATCCGACAGCCTTCCTCCCAGACCCCATCCTCTGGACATTACATGCCCGTGGATGTGAGTCCACGCACGCACGCACGTGTCACGGTCAGAATATAACCATCAATCATCAACAACATGGTCCCGGTGGATGATTTTCAAAACCCGCGCTTGAGATTGAGGTGTGAGACAGCCTTGCCACAGCAAGATCCTTCTCAGCTGCGGAGTCACCCTGGTAAAGCAGCTACCTTAGGGTATCCCCACACTGCGGCTGGGAGCACGTGTCCCATTGCAGGTTGACAGACGCGCTAGCTCCGCTCAAGCTAGTGTGCTAAAGACGGCAGGGTAGCTGTGGCAGGAGCACATCCTAGCCACCTGCGCACAAACCTCCCTGGCGCCCCTGGGTGTGCATGGGGGCAGCTAGCTCAACCCACTGCCGCAGTCACCCACAGCTACACTGCTATTGCTCTACCTTGGCTGGGAAACGGTGTGCAGACACCTCCTAAGTGGAGACAGCTGGGCATTCAGCAATAGCAGCTTCCTAAGTGACACGTCTTCAGGCAGAAGGCATTTGTGAACCAGGCAGGAGCTGAGGTTTGAATTCAAGGTCCTGTTAGCACAGAGCAGACCTGCCCTTGTCCAGATTGTAAATCAGCCATCTCAACATTTCCGCTTCCCTCTTTAGTCAGCTCTTTTGGGATGTTGATTTAAAGCAAACTGTTCTAGGAAGGGGTGGGGTGGATAAAAACACAGCTACATTAAGGATTTAATTCTTCATTAACCAGAATGAGAGATCAGTTGTCATAGAGAACTGCTCTCCCACAGCAGGAATGGGAGAGAAAACAGCTTGAAGGTGACATGAATAACTGGTTTCATTCACCCTCAAAAGCTATTCTGTGCCCACCTCCCCTTTATATCAGGTTTTCCCAAGCAGAGGCCAAATTACTTGTATCAGGGAGCGAGGTGGGAAACGGAGAGTCTATAGCTTTTCTTTTGGGGGCAGAAGTATATATCTAGAATCTGCTGTGCTGCTGTTTGACAGCTGGGAACACAAAATAAGCTGGGCTCAAGAGTAGTGGCCATCCAGGATAGTCAGAGGCCTGCTCAGATTGAAGCTGGTTTGAGATGAGTTGCGTTGACACACAACTCTACAGCCTTCATTGCACTGGAGCACATCTGAACTGGAGCGAATCCTTCAGGAATCAGGGCTGGACTAAGATGGAAAAGCTTTGGTCCAGAGATAGGGTTAAAGTAAACTCAAATAGCACCAGGAGGATGTTCATGTGGTTAAGATACTGGACTGGGATTCGGGAGAACTGGATTCAATTCGCTGCTCTTCCAAAGACTCCCTCTCTGATCTTGGACACATCCCTTAATCTAGGTGAGCTTCAGTTCTCCCATCTGTAAACGGGGGACAGTCCTTCCCTACCTCTGAGAGACGTTGTGAGGATATACTTGATGATGTCTGTGCGGTGGTCAGGTACTACAGTGCTATGGAGGCTGTGGAATCACCTCGGCAGGTAGATGAAGCTCCACAAGGCGTAGGATGTTTGAAATGGATCGGGGTGCCCTGTGTGAACCAGGATAATCCGTGCACACAGGTGGCATTTGCAGTAGGGTGTGCGTCACTGGGCTCGTGGCTAGAAGAAGTGATGCATGGTTTGACAGGCCGTCAGTGTGAGCATAGCTCAGCTCCTGGGAAGTCCATTTATTTGGCGGAGACCAGCATTAAGCCAATACTGAGAGACCAATTGAAAATCCACCCCAGAATGGGGTCATGCAGAGTTCACAGCTGGATTCAAGCATCACGGATGAGGAGAGCTGTTTCTGGGAGTCGTTCCAGAGCACTGCTAGGTTAGGGGTGTGGACAAGCCTGCTGGTTGCTTTTGATCTCCTCTCATCCCCTCAGAATATACGTGCAGCCCAGGTGCTCAGTGGTTTGTGAGCCTCTGTCCGATTGGGGTGTTCGTATATAGGCCTGGACGCTATGTTTCTCACGGAGTGGTCGCTATACTTGAAGACTTGACCTCAGGGATGAGATGCACGTGAATGTGTTGGTTCTGTTTCTGTCGGGCTGGGTCTTGGAAAGGGAGTTTTACTTGATTAAGGACTGCCCCAACACTGGATAAGGACTTAAGGGTTTGGCACCCGGTGACCCCCCTACACTGGGCAGCTGAAGGGGAAATGGAGCCTCGGTTAAAGTCAGTGACGAAGCTCTGATTGCTGTTGGGCTCTCACTGTGAGATTTTCAAAGCATTAATATTTTTGGGAATGGGGCATCCAAATCCCTTAGGGAGCTTTAAAAAGCTCAACCAGCCTTGGCGACAAACAACTTCACATCCCTTTTGAAAATGTCATTTCACTCCTCACAGCCCCCGGTAGGAGGGGAGGGTTATCATCTTCATTTTGCATATAGGGAAACGGAGGCAGAGACGGTAAGTGACGTGCTCGAAGCCACAGAGAGCGTTGGCCCCAAACCCAGGGATCTCAAGGGCTGTGGTCTCCTGATCCTGTGTTCAGACCACTTAATTATGCCTCCCCTAAAGCTTTCATTCACTTCGGTGAGGAAAGGATTGTCTAGTGGTAAGAGTGCTAGGCTAGGACTTGGAAATCCCAGGTTTGAGGCTCTGGTGGGCTCCCTGCTTTGCCTCAGTTCCCCATCTGCACCATAGTGATAATATTGCCCTGCCTCCCAAGGATGTTGTGAGGATAAACTCATTAAAGATTATGAAGTGTGCAGATAATGCGAGCCAGATACATACCTAAGAGAGAGAGACTCTTTTTCTTCTCCCTGCCCCCAAATTTCCTTACAAACCCCTATTCAAACTGCACAAAAGATCCCAATCCCTTGGGCTGATATCCTGCGGCCCCGACACAGCTAGGAAGACTAGAGATTTTGGCAGAAAAATTGCACGGTGGAATTTGTCTCAGTGGTATTTGTTGTTGGCTATCTACCCTCCCCCTCTGCCCACCTCCGCTGAGTCTCTCTGGAGTTGGCCTTTTCCTGTGAGCAAGGGAAACGGGCACTGGATCTGCCCATTCTCACCCACCCACTCAGGAGCGTGACCTTTCATCTTAGCCACGTGGCAGCACCACGCCTCTAATTGGATGCTGCTTGGTGCGAAGCCATTCATCAAACATGCGTTTCTGGTTTGAAATCTTTTTGTGCCTCCTATGCTACAACCAAGATTAAAAGCTTCACTCGTACAAATAAATCCCTTCGAAATGTAACATCAGGGCCTTGATTCATGCTTTGGAGCTACTTTTCTGGGAGATTTATTTATTGGTCCAGGTTTCTCAGTTGCTCCGTAGACTTGCACAAGTGCCTAGTAACACACGTGCTCTTACGTGCATCTCCCTACTCTTGTGTGCGTGTGTGCTCATAACTCTTGTGCATCCAAGTCCATGTTCTCATGGGAGGAAAGCCCGTGGGCTTGTGTGCATGTTCCTAAGCTGGCACATTTAATGTTTACACGCGTGCTCTCTCACATAAATTGCTATTGTTGCACATGCATGCGTGATACCTTGGACTGTCTCACGCATGGCCCCTCTTGCATGTTTCCACACCTGCTCTCTTGTGTATGTTCTTACCCTTGCACGCTAGCCTGTTTGCTCCACCTGTTCTCTTGAGCACATTCTCGTGCCCTCATGCTAACTGCTGTGTTCTCTCAAAAGCATAATCTGCATGCTCTCTTGTGTATGTTCTTAGTCTGACATGCTGCCCTCTTTCATGTGTGCTCTCGCTTGTAAACTCCAACTCTCCTAGAAGTGCACACTTAGAAGCATGGAAATTCCTGCTCAAACTCAACATACAAACCAGCCTCGCCCACTGGGAACAAATGGCTTGTTCCTCAACTCAGACAAAAGACTGTGAGCGTCTCTTAAAAATATCAAAATAATCTTTGGGCAGGAGATGGAAGAGGAATCTATTTATTTCACGTCCAGTTTTGGCAGACATCAAAAGGAGCAAAACCAGGCTTTTGGCCATACACTGCCTCTCTTAGATTGCCTTGGTAGAAGTCACTTTACTTTTCTGACTCTGCTAAAGATGTAAGTGAAATAAATAGATAAATCTTCCTTCTCTTGCCCAGAGAACATTTTGATACATTTATCAAATGTGTGGTTGTGGGTTGTTGTTGCTGCTTTTAAAAAAACCAAACAAACAAACTCCACTGGACTGGTCACAGATCTGCAGTGTTTATGTACCCAACTACCGATTTATTTTCCAGGTAGAGTAGTTCAGAGAGAGAGCGCAAACGTGGTTGGTCTCATCCTGCTGACCTGACTCCATGACCAGCGGTGGGAAGGGACGTGGATTAAGCTGGGCTGTGTTTTAAAAGTTTTCAAGCAATTTCCCCTGGTTCTTTAGAAATGACTCTACTCTGTAGAGCTTTGGACCTTTCTGAAGCTGCCTGTTGTGTCCTAGCCAACCTTGCTTGTCCCCGCAGTAAGTCTCACTCTTCTCTCCCAATCCTCTCTACGGGGTATGGCCATGAGGGACACAGGGGTTTGGTGACTTGCCTAAATTCCCAGAGTGAGTCAGTGGCAAAACCAGAAATGAGACCGAGTCACCTTACCTCCCACTCCTATTCTAAAGAACGCTCCCTCTGGTCTTGCTGTTACCAAGTCCTCCCTGTGTGGTGTCAGCAGCCAGGAGCAGTTAGTCTGTTAACCGTCTCTTGAGGACAAACAAGCAGGTAAGCTCAGGCAGCCTGGCTCTGCTGGGAACAACACAGAGCAAGCAGGGAGCTGGGCAGCCTGGAAACACCCCAGTCAGAAGGGAGCGAGACGCGGGTCTCCACCCAAAAAGGCAACAGCTGGTGAACTGGAAGTCTTGAGCATGCGTGCCCTTGCTGGAACAATGAAGCGAAATACCAGTGCACATGCCCCAAACTGTGACAGTTTGTACAGCCCGTGTTGCAGCAACTTCATTGCTATTGTTACTGGAGCTAGCTAGATCGTAGCTAGCCCTGGTCGGTCTGCACATGCTGCTGTTGTGCCTCTGAGTTCGGTGTAGACGTATCTTAAGACTCTCAGCTCTTTGGGACGGGCTTTGTCTTTCTGCAGGTCAGACCAGCGCCTAGTACGGTGGAGCTCCAACCTGCTCGGAGCCTGTAGGCACTACCGTGATACAATTAATAATTAATGAATAATTAATATCGCTAGCGTGATACAATATTCATAATTATTTCGGGGAAAGCTGAATGAAAGGGGTGTTGATGACTCAATAGGCATCGTTCTTCTGTCTGAGTACTTAGCCAATACCTCAGCGTGGCATGAGTGGAGCCTGTGCGGCTGGAGGTGCAGTTCTCTGAACAGGATAGAAAACCAACACTTTGACTGCTTGGGATCATTAAGGATCCCATGGCTCTTCTGGTAACAGTGGGGTTGCTCCAGTACCCTGGCTTCATTCCACTTTGGGCGAGTCACACTGTGTTCCCCTAATATTTTTTCTTGTAGATTTCACACACACACACACGCCCCTCACACCCCTGACAAGTGCAGGGCGTTTGCTGCAATCCCCTCCATAGGCGGCTTCATTGGCATGATGACCTGAAAAGTACTCTAGGGTCTAGTACTCCAGATAAGTGTGATGCTATGAAAGCATCAGCCTTGATGACAACTTGCGAGAGGGGTGGGTGTGATTTTACAGCTCCATAAATCAGAGGAACAGTGAGTGTGCGGGTAACGCTGGCCCTTGTTTAATAGTAGCTCAAGATGCTTTTCAGCGGAGAGCGAATCTGCCTTCTTTCCTTCTCTCTGTTGACGTGCAGGCACTGCGCCTATCCCCCTCCACTACCCTCTAGATCCTTCCTAGCCTTTTACTTTAAGGTACCACCTTGAAAGAAATGTGTGTCTGCCGTGGGAAGCACTTCCTTGGTTCCTCATAGCACTTTGAGACCACCGGGCTTTAAACTTTCCTCGTTAATAAAGATAAATTCTGAGCATTTTTTAAAAAGTCATAAAATCTCAGGATTTTAGCTGTTTTAAATGAAAGGAGAAATTTTAAAGTGGCCCAGCCACAGGTGGAGAGCTACGGAGAAGAGTGATGGTGTCAGCGCCGGAGGGCAGGGCAAACTGGAGCAAGGAAGTGTTAGATCAGCAGAGCTCGTAATAGAGGGTGGGGCGTAGTTGCCCCACTACAAGGTGGTACTGGGAGGCGCTGAGACTCAGAATTGCAACCTGGGCTCTTTGGCTCTGCAGTGGCAGGGAGTAATTTGTGCTGCTTCTTAAAGGCAAGGGGAGGCAGTGTGGCCTAGTGAATAGCTCACTGACCTAGGACTCGAGAGACCTGAATTCTGTTCCTGCTTCTGCTGCTGGCCTGCTGGGTGACCTGGGGCAAGCTAGTTCCCTGCTCCTCCACTGCAGAGGAAGGTGGAGTTCTTCTCCCCATCCCCGAGTCCCTACCAATCCGACCCAGGGGAACATTCCTTCCTGACCCCTCAGGTAGCGATCGGGTAGACCTGGAGCATCTAAACAAGAACCAGCCAGCCAAGCAACTGAGAAAGAAAGTGATCAATGCCACCTCAGAGCACTGGCCCATCCCGTCCATTGTCCCTTCTCCAGCCATGGCCATCCCGGATGCTTCAGAGGAAGGCAATAACACCCTCCTCCCCTCCCCTCGAATACATTGCTAGCTGGCGAATCGCTCCCTAGCCCCTACAGGTCAGCAGCTGAAACCCTGGAGCATGAGCTTTTAGGAAGACATTTATCTCATTACCCCCATATTATCTGAGCCTCCGCTAAAAGGCGGTGTCGCAGATAGCTCTACTGGCAACGCCACCTAATGCCACTCTTCTGATGGTATATCTTATAGCAGGTTCCCTTTTTGCCAGTTTCACTGCATCTGCACAGGGGCTTTTGATGGCATGGATGGGTCAGTTAGGGATGTGATTCCCCCCCCACACTTCTAACCTTTTAAGCATGGATCAGGGTCAAGGTCACACAGAAAGTCTGTCGGTAAACAGGGAATGGAACGTGGGTCTTCCACAGACTGGGTTAGTCTCTAACCACTGCACAACCTTTCTTGTCCTGTAACATGGGTGACTGTGTCAGGGACAGACTGACCCAGATAAAATAGCTGGGAAATGACTGTGGGTGTGTCCCCCTTTTATATTTCTCCCCATGTCAAGGACAATAAAGAATAGGGCAAGTATAATCAGGCTTTGGTTATACTAGAAAGGAGAGGGAAAGGCACAGATACACCTTAGGACTCTGGGGCTGAAAGGAGAAGGTTTAAAAGACACATAGTAATGAGAAGATGTCAAGGGTTTATTAGTCTTTTGTAGTTCCAATGCCCCCAGGAGTCTTTTCTTCTTGCAGTTTGTTCCTGAAGGCATAAGGGTGGGGGATGGAGGCTGCAGAGATTAAAACAAACAAAACAAAATGTGTAGGGGAGAAAAAAAATCCATTTCATGTTTCAGCCCAACAGGCGGTTATCTTTAATATCACCTTTCCCTGCCTACTGTCTCCTCCAGGGCTGAGATGTGCTAACTGAATGACCCTTCCTGCAGCTATGTCTTCACCATAATGTATGTGTGTGTGTGAGTGAGTGAGTGAGAGGTGCTTTTATCCTGTTGACATCTGGGAAGCAAGATACCACCCAACTGTCTCACCTCAGTTGAGTTAATTCCTGGCAAGCCACAGTGCAAATGCTGTGATGATAATTCAGTGAGAGGAACCACAGGGCTACTGTAGGTTGAGACAGGGGTAAAGTAGGCTCTTCAATGTCTCCCTTTGAAGATGCATTGCTGACAAAATCTAAAAAGGGGTAGGTTTGTACAGAAAAAGAGACACTGCCAGCCTGGATCAGCACAGCACTTCATCTAGTTCAATACCAGCTGCTTCAGAAAAAGATGTAAGGAGGCCTTCTTTATGGGATAACCTGCTTCCTAGGAATGTTCCTTCCTGACCTCCCATTGCATAGCTCTTAGTGTGTGCCCTGAACCATGAGGGTTGACATTCCATTCAAAATTATTGGTTTCTTATAATCCTTCCTATTATAACTCTGCATATTCTTGTCAGTCATATATATGTCACATCCTTTTTTTGAATTTTGCTTAGCTCTTGCTCCTGATGATACCTAGTAGCAATGAGTTCCTCAGGTTAATCATGTGTTTTGTTTATATAGCGAGGGAGAATGTATTTCCTTGCATCAGTTTTAAATTAACAAATTTTCAGTTTCATTGAACATGTGTCTTTGAGTGGCTTGTAACTAGCTTCTCTTCCAAAAACGTATATATGAAACTAACCCCACACCAATAAAACCCAGTTACAGCCAACTGTTGGAACAGGAGTCAGATCCTTTTCCTTTTGTCAGTTCCACTTAAATCTGAACTCTTCACAGATTTGCAAAGGGAAAGCACTTGCTGTGTCTATCAAAAGAAGGAAAAAGACCCTGTTAAGTTGTTTGCTGATTTGTCCTGACAGGTTTTCAGAATTCCTCCTTATTCTGTAGCTGTTACATTTGTTATTTCAGCTGCAAGAGTCACTGTAGCTTTGCATGAACTGCGCTTCCTTTCAATTTGTCGGTCTTCCTCTGGCAACGCACAGAGAAAGCCATCAAGACCAAAGCCACCTCCGAACCATCACTTGGGGTAGATGCTGCCTCCCCAATTGCATCAAGAAGATTAAAACCATCTCCAAGTACAAGAGATACTGCCAGTTTTCAAGGAAGCCTTCAGATGGTGGGCTGGGATTTTGTTTTTCAGCAGGAGGAACAAAAGCTTTCATGGAGAAGGCACAAATGGCTCCTGTTGTCTACACTTAAATCACTACAGTGGCATGGCTGTAGTGCTTCAGTGTAGACACTACATTTGTGGGCAGGGGTTCTCCTGTTGGTGTAGTTTACCTTCTTAAGAGGCGGTACTGAGGTCAATGGAAGAATTCAGCTGTCAACCTAGCAGTGACTACAGTGGGGGTTAGGTTGGCATCACTACGTCTCTCAAGGGTGTGGATGCAAGTTCCCAGTGTGGACCAAGCTAGGTGGACAGAAACCTTGATGCAAGAGGGTAAATTTGGTTCCCCGTTGTGCTGAAGTGCACAGTGGTGTAGGGATCCTCATTGTCAGGGATGTCCTCTGCACCACTGACAGAAGGAACTGTGTGGAAGATGCACCCGCTTTTTCAGGGATATCTTTACCACCAGACAGAAGCAGCAATAAGGAGACATACGTGGTTCTCATGGTTTAACGGTTTAGTCTCCCTCTGATTTTTGCAGTGATGAGTAAGAAATTTCCTACAAAAATCTCAACATGTCAAAAAGATGCTATAACAAACACAGGGAAGTGTGCTGGCTAGTACAATAAATGAGAACTCATTAAATATGTGTGAGTAGTTTCAGGAGCAGTTGGTAACTCTGAAAAGTGAATCTTATGTAAAAAATGTCTAAACACTTTATCAGCAGAGTCTATTAATTTCACCCTCCTGGATTGTCGTAGCTGAAGACCCAGATTTGTAATGGTATTTAAGTGTTGCTGCACTCAGAATTGCAACGGCTGATTGATTTAGGAGCCTGGCTCTCTTTTTAAAGTGGGGTTTAGGCCCTTAGGAGCCAAAAACCCATTGTCAGCCAATGGGATTTAGAATTCTATGGGCCTAAATCACTTCCGAAAGAGATTTGGGCTCCTAAATCAGTCAAGCATTGCAACTCTGAGTGCTTACAGAAAAATGACACTTCCTTCCTGTCCTGAGAACAGCCAAAGATTTTAGATCATTCACCCCCTATAGCGATCTATGAGAGAGATCTTCCATCTGGCCCTTCTCTGTCTGGCAGGGTCATATGCTTAAGGATGTTGGAGTATTATGACCTAAAACGATAGCAGATGCTAAATGCTTCAAATGGGTACCTAGTTTCTGGGGTAGTTTGTAGTCTTGGGATGTCTTCAGTGCTACAGATGGAAGCTTTAATGCGGGCGGTACATGTGGCTTCCCTGGGAACTGCAGGCTGGGGGAAGGCTTCGGGACCGTGGACAGAGTCTCTAACAAAGGCCATCTGTCTCTTTTTAGCAAGCCCAAGGTCTTACGAACGATGTTCCCCATGGATAGAAGGACTAGTGCAGCCATTTCTGGTATGCATTCTTCCCCTTGCTTGATGGAGAAAAGAGGATCAGAACAATTCAGAAGGCGTTTTCCCCCATTTGCCCTAGATGGGGAAATTATTTTTCCTTTTCCTTTGCTGTGGAAGCTTGTCATTGTATTAGGACGGATGCCCTCTTTAGTAGGTGAATGTGTGGTTTGTTAACAAATGCCCCACCCCAGCTCTGAAGCCTTCTGCCAACTACAGAACTTCTACTTCAACAACTACTTCAACTTCTACTGTGTGGAAGGTTTATGTCATGGCGTTAAAATGCAGATGCATTGAGATGGGGGCGGAGGGGGGGATTAGAGCGTAGGAGAGAATATAGGAGCCTGGAAAGCCTGAGGCGAAGCCAGCGCTGATTACAAGATTCGCCTGTGGGGAATCAGGTAATTCAGCTATTAAAAGGCGGGCGGGAGTAGCTGTGTGGCCTGGGGAAGAGAAATTCAAGAATCAGAACGCACTAACGGGAAAAGAGCGGGGCCAGAAGACTGAGTTCCAGCCAGAGCAGACTGCCAAAGAGAGAGAGCCCTGAATGTGGATGAAGAACTGGAGCGAAGCAGGAACTGTTGAGTTATGATTTTGGAATTTATGTTGAGGACTCATTGAGGATCGCTTGGATTATTTTGAGCAGGGGAGGGAGATGGGCTCGAAAGGCTGGGAGGAAAGGGCAGGTCAGTCATTCCCCTACTAAACTGGTGCAGAGGCCTGGCCACTCTCTTGTTTGCCTTCCCAAATGGCAGTGCTACATCCTGGTGCTGTATGGCTAGGTAGAAGGTTCTTGCTGGATTTCTCTCTGCTCCTAACATTCAGTTGCCTGGATCTAATGATGGGGGGTGGGGAGGGGGAGAGGAGGAAGGAAAGGCTCTTGCATTATTTTCTCTAGGCACTTCAAAGCAGATGATCCGTATGGGAGTGTATGCACGCACAGTGTGGAGCGGGCAGTGATTGCTCAGTGTCTGCCATTTGGTAAACCCCAAGGTATCTTTCTCTCCCAGCCAGCTGTTCCTTGGGTTCACGCTCGCAATCAAAGCGTTGGGATGTTGTTCTGAGCTGTGGATAACGTGTTAGGTGGCTGCAGCATCCCTCTGTGCTCCATGTTCTAGGTAATTACAGCCCTGCTGGTCTCATCACCAAGCACAGCACGTACCTTGTTTTTAACATTTAGCTTTGCTGTTCACTCCAGGCCGGTGACGCTAAGGCAGCAGCTTCCTTGTGACGCCTGCATTCTGCCCTTTTGCCAAACCCAGATGGCATTTGGCTGCAAGCCGTGGAGGTGGCCTGGACATCACCCGCCTTATGGCCAGTTATCTGGCTCTGACCCAGATCTCTGCTGCTGTTTATTTAATAGCAAGCACACAAATCCAGAAGCCGCTCCTCTACAGCTGCACTCTTTGGGAGATGTAAAATGAGATCCACACCTATTGGTTAATGATCCTGTGAAATATTTTTCAAGAGAGGGCAAATGTTAACTTAGTGGATAAAACACTGGACTGGGACTCAAGGGATCTAGATTAGATTCCCGGATTTGGCACTGTCTTGCTGGGTGACGGTGGACAAATTGCTTCACTGCTCCGTGCCTCAGTTTTCCCATCTGTAAAATGCGGATAATAGTACTGCCCACTTTTTGTACATCACTTTGAGAGCTCCTAATGGAACGTACTATGTAGGAGCTAGGTATCCCAGCCAAATTCCAATTTGGATCCTTTGTAACTGAATTCCACCTGCAGCACCGATTGACTATGACAGTCTTCTTCACGCCCTGACCTAATCAGAATATCATTGTGCGCCATGAACGTGCTGCTGCATTCTTCTCCAGAGGTAACTGCATTTCTGTGGTGGATGGCATGTGTTAGCTGTAATAGCTGGCACATAGGAATGTTTGCCAGAACCCTTTATCGAGGTCCCTTTGGGAATGCAAGGTGTGATGGAAACGTAAGCTGTTATTAAGGAGGAAAGGGTATGTAGATGGGGTGATAGTCATAGGCTGAGCAACTCCATCTTGCTGCTTTCTCTAGCAAAGGAACTGGGCCAGCACCTTGATAGAGGGATTTGGTTTTGCACTTTTCATCATCTGTTGTGACAGGGCTATTTCTGCATCCCTGACAAGTCCCTTTTGTCTCCACTGTAGCATTCTTGATCCCTTACATGTCATTTAACAAATGCTGACAAGCCTGAGATTTTCTCTGGGACTGAATCATGCAACAACGTGCTGCTGTTTCCTAGGGGTCCTCTTCACAAATGCCACTGGCTGCCAGCAACGTTAAGACAGGGACGAAGACGAGAAGCAGGCCACTGAAGAAAAGAGAGAGGATGGATTGGTGAAGGGGGGCAGTGGGTGAGAACTCAGGTGGCATGTTCAGAGATGACAGTGCGGTGAAGGACCTTCCAGTACTTCTGCTCATTTTCTGGTACAAATACCTTGTGATTGGTTGCTCTTTTGAATAAACAGGCAGCTGAAGTGTCAGCAGCTGGGAGGCTGCAGCAGGGAAGTAGTGGGGAAAATAGCAGGGATGAGCAATCACCAAGTTTCTATATTGCATCTCAGACAGAAAAGGTATTTAAAGTCTGTTGCTCTCCCCATCTCCGTCTCGCCTAGGCTGCCTTGGCCAGGGGGAGGAGGAAGACGCATATCTCTGGCACCCTATGGAGGATACTTTACTTGCGCAGGTGCGGTTGTTTTGCAGGGAATGAGGGGATCGCTCCCAGCATCACTGCATCTGAATCGATGAAGTGCTGCAAGAAGGGTGCTTTAAAAAAAGTCAGAGGGCATCTCAGGCAGCTTTAGATCCAATCCCGCAAGGTTCTGGATGCCCTTGGAGTCAATGGGAGTCACAGTTCTCCTCGTTTTTCAGCATTTGTTCCTCTTCTTTTATTTTCATTCTGAATAGGTTTGTGAAACTGTGTGCGTGCGTGTCTGTAGTGTGGAGAGAGAGAGCTAATTCCACACGTCTGGCTGTAATACCAGTGTGAGTAAATTTGATTTGATCCTGCTGTTTTGTCAATAACCTGGAAAGTTTTGAAATAACTGCTTCAAAGTGCTCAATGATATGTTGCTCCACAATCTGATTCCACTGTCGCAAACACTTCCAAGTAACAGATTTACCATGCGCTTAACATTTTAGGGCTCGCCGATCCCTGTTAGTGCCTTGCTGCTGTTATTCAAACAAGCAAACAAAAAATCCTTAAGGCAAAATTTTCAGAAGGGAACCAGTAATTTTACAGGGACCAGGGTTCTGGGAGCCCAACTGGGGCACCTTAAAGGGGTCTGATTTTCAGAATGTGCTGCCCACCCGCCTTTTGGAAATCTGACTCTTTATACCATCTCACACTGGGTACCCAAACACTGGATCTGGGCTCCAGTGATTTTTCTTCAAAGGTAGTTAAATGCCTGACTACTTTGGAGGATCCAGGCCTAAGGCTATGTCTACACTGGCAGCAGCAAAGTCGCCGCCATCGGATCGACTTATCTGGATCGACTGAGCGGTCAGTGAAGACCCGCTCAGTCGTTCCAGAAGTTGATGTACTGAAACCACCTCCTCAAGTGGGGCAGCGCTGCGGTGCGTTCCCGTCGGCGCAGTGTAGTGAAGACGGCGCGCAGAAGAGAAGCGCAGACGTCGACGGGAGTTAAGCAAGTTCTTTGGGACAACAGTGTCGCCTATAAGCTATAATCTCCGCTCTGTGTAGCTGTTGATGCTCGGTAAAAACACTTCTTCTCTAAGTGTGCTGCACATTCAGTTCCGTAGAACGGGCCCCTTCCTCCGACTTCTCCACTTGCACAACTCCAGCAGTAATTGTTACTCAGTGAATCTGTGCCTGAGTGAGCCATGCCATCTACTGTCTGCGTATGGAGAGTTGATATGAGACCTAATAGTAGTGTTACTGAAAGAGATGTCATTTAGTTGAAGTAACAGAGATCAGTGTGCGTGGAGCTGAGGAATCAGGGATCTTCATCATAATTTCATCATGTTTGTGTCTTAGAGATGATACAGTAATTGTGTCTGTCTGCAGCACGTGGGTTTGTTGTAAGAGCACTGGCTACTTCGCAAAATGTTGGAAATGTCAGTTGTTTCCCTTTTTGCTACTTTTTTCTTTCCCTTCAAAGTTCTGTTTGTGCTGGGAGCGTGGCTGGGTGGTTCCTAATGACGGTTGGGAATGAGCTGAGACTTTTCATAAATTTATGTTTAGTTTTGCACCATCATCGCTGTATTCCCCCTCCGATTTTCATTTCTTGCAAGGACGGCAGGTGAGAAGCACAGAATAGCAGCAGGGGGAGGAAGTGTCCTGCAAATGCTGCCCTCGGCGAAAATCCTGGCCCCTTCTCCATGACACTGGAGAGCACCAAGTGCAGCTCCACTTCCTAGGGGTGGGCATGGATTGGAGGAGGCCATGTATGACTCTGCAGGGGTTTCTCATTCATTCCCACCCTGTACAGTCTGAGAGTCGTCGTGGCACGGGTCAGTGGATCCATTGACGCATTGATTTGCCATTGATTACCCAATATGGAGCTGTTTAGAGGAGCAGCAGGGGCCATGGAACAGCTTTGCTGCTGCTCAGTAGCCTGGATAGGGGAGCATTTGTTCATTCATTCAACCTCTTTGTAGCAAGGCTGTCTGCAGAGGGCAGGATTTAGCCTAGCAATGAAGTAGCGAAAGGCCTGGGTTCAGCAAAGCGTTTAACACGTGCTTCAATTTGAGCATGTGTTCGACTCTCATTGACTTCACTAGGGCTGAATCGTGCTTAAAGGTAAGTATGGTGCTCTGCTGAATCGGGGCCAAAGTGTATCTCATCCGGGGGCCCCCTGTTGCTGTCTCAAAGTGGCATGGGGGACAGGTGTGATTGGGGGTGAGGTGTGTGGAAAGGGGGTGGATTTGCAGTGGCTTCTTAGCTCTCTGAGCACCGTGCTCCCATGTGCCTGTTAGGAGAGAGTTCTCAAATCACTGGTGGTGGCTCTCAAGGTTGGGATTTGCTGAGCGTTTATTACAATCCCACCTTGCTGGTTATGTGCATTGAGGTAGTCCTGGAAGCTCTGTAATAGACGAGGGCCCCCGTTGAATATAATGTTCATGCCAAGATGTGCACCGCTGGAATCGCTACTCAGCCACCCAACGGATGCTGTGTTGGAACCAGCAATGCATGCTACCCTGCACACCCTTGCTAATGTGCCTCAGGACTTGGATTCCCGTTTAGGAATGGGAATTCATTACAGCTTTCATGGCCCATAGAGTCCTAGGCTGCTCTGCTGGGACTGCCAGCAAGGGGGTAGGTGTTTGGTGTCTTCCCTCCATCTCTCCCCAGAGAGGCCCACCAGCTCATTGCTCTCAGGCCACCAAGCCTGGTAACAACTTCCAGCCACTACCAACCTGGGGTGGGTTCGGACAAGTGGCATCTAATGTGGATTAAAGTCTGAGACCTGGGGTGAATGTCTCCACGTCTCCTTGACTGTACAATCCCCCACCTGCTAGCGAAATAATTGGAAATGTCTCCCAGGGGTCAGCCCTCGGCTAAATCCCTGGAGTTGGAATAGCTCAGCTCACCCCTGGATTATCTGGCAGGGCTCACCCCCTGGCAGTGCAGATGCCTTCTTAGGTCTGCCCTGAGTTCAAAGCTCTCAGTTCCCCGTCTCCACCCAGAGAGAAGCCAGGAAGCTTCTGCCAGACCCCTCCTGGGTGCATACATGCTGTCAGCTCAGTTGCAGTGAACAGATTTTGCTGAAGCCCTCAAAGGGAGGTTCTTATAGAAGATCACTGCCACCTTGGTCCCATTTTCCTTCCTTGTCCCTCATTTGTCATTTCGCACCACTCCAGCCCTCTGGCAGCTCCCTGGATCCCAGAGCTAAGTAGCAGCAAAGGAGTCTTGCTTCTATCATATTGCTTCTCTCCTTGGTCTCACCTATGCAGCGTCTGGTCTCTCTGCCTCCAAGCAGTCCTTCCTGCCTTTCCCATCGTTAATGATCTCTTCCACATCACTGCCCCAATCTTGTTGTCCAGTGTCTTGTCCCGTTTAGACTGAAAGCTCTTTAGGGCTGGGGCCACGTCTGACTCCACAAGTTTAAAGCACCATCTACGTTTCTGGCGCTGTATACATTTGTTTATAACAGTAATAAGAGGACAAAGGAAAATTTAAATCCTGTGTCCAGGGGTTGTATGGAAATAACTGCTCCGTGCTATATTAACCATTACCGGAAACAACCAGTTATCTCCCTTCCTCTCCGCAAACACCTTCCCTCTCACCTCTGCTCACTGTGATTGCTCTATCCAGTTCTGCAGCTGCCTCCCTGGATGGAAGGAAAACCACCGTCAATTGTGTAACAGCCCCATGCTATAGATCACCAAAATGACCGGTGACAGATTAGGACAGAGAATTAGCACATCAGTCTTGCTGATAGAGGCACACCTCCCACCACCCAACGTTCCAGCGAAGGGCAATGGAGTAGCCAGAGCTTTGCGTCCAAGCCAAGGCTTGCGGCAGTAGTGGTGTTGTCACGTGGCTATATCTGTTTTCTAAATGACAGATTTTAAAAACATATCCTCTGGCTTTGACGATCAGCAAGAACCTTAGGGCATATCTCTTTGCTTCCATGATTGTGAGATTTTGCATTGTGTTTTAGTGTCCCTTGAAAAGATCTGTATCTTAGATCTACAGATTGCTTCAAAGGTATTAAAATAGGAGGCAAAAATCTCACGATCGTGGAAGCAAGGAGAGATGCTCTAAGACATAAACTCTTGCTCTTGATTTTTATATAATATGCAATTTTCATAAGACTGGAAGCATCCTGGTTCATCAAGTCCAGTCCCCTGCTATTACAGGCAACCCCAACATATAATCCCATTCACAAATGTATCAAGCTCCATCTTCAAAGCCCTCCCCTTCTCTCTCCCCCCCTCCCCAATTCCTCTTGGAAGGCTATTGCAGAAACCTACTCCTATGATGGTTAGACACCTTCTGGTTTATTCCTGGCCAATTCATCCCCATTTGTTCTTGTTTTCAAACACTAGCATGTAAATTTGGGTGCCTAATCTTACAGCTGGATGGTCAAATTGGTACGTAGGTACCAATATGGGCCAGTTTATATAATAATATTTTGCTTTGTGAATCCAAGTGACTCCCTCCACCACTCATTTTTCAATGGGGTTACTGGGTTGGAATTTGGAGGAGGGGACCGAAGCCTTGAACCATCAGGGGAGTATCAATGGGTCAGGGTTGTGTGGTTAGTAGATCTGGCTTGCTGTGATTCGTGTCCTGCTTCGGTCTGGTTGGGGGAGGCAAGAACCATCCCCGCAATTGGGATGCCGTTGGGTCCGTGGCTGGTGTTGCTAACAGCACAACGTTCCCTCTTTGCAGAGATATGTCATGCCCAGACCACCGCAGGGCTCCATGAGGATTTATAGAAGATGCTCCGGGTCTTGGCGCCTCTGGTGCTCCTTCTGGCGTGGCTAATGAGAATCGCTGCCAGCCCCCACTCCCTGAGGATCGGTGAGTAAGAAATCTGCACACGCTGGATTTCGGCTGGGGGGAAATTGTTGCTCCTCATGAAAATACAAGGCCTGAGTCCGCTATCACTCATGCTTGTCTTACTCAACACACGCACACATGGGGAAGCAGGGCTGTTCCTGGTGGGGGTGCAGGGCCCGGGGCAAATTCCATTGTGTGGGCCTCCCACCTGGCTCCCATCCGGTACCAGCGTGAAGCCAGGACCCTGATGCAACTGGTCTGGGTATGCAGCCAGGAGACGGGCTGCAACCACCCACCTCCTGCCCGGTCCAGCGCGAAGCCCCGCCAGAGCAGTTGCCTTGATTCACCCCACCCTAGGGATGGCTCTGTGTGGAAGTAAAGGGAGGCTCATGCTTAAGCCTGTAGTGAGTTAGTCACACAAACTCTCCACACCTAGCCTGTAGTCTAGTTAGCCAGGCCTCTGTAGCTGTCCAGATTTAGCTTTCTGCTAAGGATAGCGCTGTTGCTACAAGAGCATAAATCAAATGAAGCTTATGGACAGTATTCACGTTTGTATTGTTTCCATCAAGTTAATGTTACTCTCTGGGAATCTTTTTATATATAAATATTTTGCGAAAGCCACATGGGAAAGAGGAGCTAATAACTTGATTTTCCCTTGCTTTTCACGCAGAATGCTCCGGTAAGTGCTGTACAAACAAACAACAAAAAGTCTTTCCACAGCACTTTTTTCCCCTTCCTCCCATTGGTGAGAGCAAGAAATTAAACCCAGGCTGAACACAATTAAGCAGCATTATAGAACCGTTCATGTCAGTAAGACGCTTAATTCATGAGGGGCCCAAGTTCATTCAGCCCTCTCAGTGTTTAGTAAAAGGAGTTTGAGAAGCAGGGACCAGTGGCATTTATCTGTGGCCCATGTGGGTTAGAGAAAAGAAATGCAGCCAGAAACTCCTATAATGAAACTTGCCTTGTATTGACACTTCGCTCTGCTGCTAAGAAAGGAAACAGCTTTCTTGCCTGCTGTCTCTGGAGCTGCGAGCTGCTTGTATTAACTCCTTGTTGTGGATAAGAGGCCAATCTGTTTCCTTCCCAGTTTGTGACATACACAGCTGACGCCTGGAATAAACCCACTTCTCCCCTTTTCTAGAAGTGCATGGCAGAGCTCAGACATAGGGGAAGGGCTGAGTCTGTGCTATTTGGGGTGAGGGAAGTCTCCATTCCTAAGAGAATTCCTTCTTCGCCTCTGGGAGGGCGTGCCAGACCTTCAGCTCCCACCTTTCTGAGGATGGGAAATCATGTTCCTCTCTCTCCAGATGGGGGGCGGAGGTAGGTTGCAATTCTGCCTGCTCTTCATTGTGTGTCCACTTTAGCCAGCCTGAGTTTAGTTCAGCACTTGCCACCCTGTCCTCTTCCAGGGGTTATGATAGGACATAAGAACATAAAAGCAGATCTACTGAGTCGGACCAATGGTCCATCTGGCCCAGAATCCTGTCTTCCAGCAGTGGCCAATGTCAAGTGCTTCTGTGAGAATGAACAGAACAGGGCAATTAGCGAGTGATCCGTCCCCTGTCCTCCAGTCCCAGCATCTGGCAGTCAGAGATACAGGGACACCTGGAGCATGGGGTTGCATCCCTGACCATCTTGGCTAATAGCCCTTACAAGGAAAGTCATGATTAGGGCTTTGCGATTAACACTACTATCCCTTCCATGTAATTACTAGCAGCTCACATAAGTTTTAAATGCACCTGCCCTTACCCAAAATTACTCCAAAATTAGTGTTAGCATCGTGTTAGACAGAGTACTCACACTTTTTCTTATGGGATGCAATTTTCTAGCATAATGGAGCCCTTAGTAGTCAATATCAATGCATTTGCAATAACTATGGCTGCAAATTGCTATTCCTGAGTGCAGACAAGGCCTTGTTTTGCCTTGAGACCTAAGGGTGGCGACTGAAGCTGAGTTAACACTCCAGGGAAGGAGCAAATGAGCTCCCCTCTAAGCACCTAGAAGAGAAGCTGTTGCTGGGAAACCTTTCCACTTATAAATAAGAATAACATTTAGTGAAAAAAGCTCCCGGTGGGGCATTAACTGTACTGCTCTCTGGCTAGTTGTAATTAGCACACTGCTTGCCCACTTGTCACACCTATTCTGGGAACAACTGGTTTAAGTACCACCTATTCAGAAGGGAGAGGAACTAATTACTCCCAGCCAGAGGGAAGGGGAGGGGAGTGGAGAGGAGAACAGCTGAACTGGAAAAGAAATAGGTCAATAAAACACCCATATGATTAGCTGACTCCTGTATAACGGACTTGAACAGTAGTCTGAGAATTGTTAAAGGATTAAAAATAATCCTTTTTTATCAACCACTTTTAAAGCCGTGGACCTCCCCTGCACCGCATGCTTTCGTGCACAAGTGGAAATGTGGGTGGAAAGCCATTTCTACAGATAACAGGTGGCACCATTTTACATCCATAGATCTCCAAGCACTTTACAGTTGGATTTCAATTGTGCCTAAAGGCCCTGGTTAGGGATCAGGCTTCACTGTGCTAGGCCCTGTACACATACATCATCAAAAGGACAGGCCTGGCCCTAAGGAACTTGCAGTCCGTGCTGACAATGAGCCGACAGATGGAAACAGTGAAACAATTCTGTTCAGTGTCATAAAGAATAGCTACAACATGCCTCCTGCCTAGCATCACAGCAGAGGTGAGCCTTAAAGAAAGGTCTGGAGGAGTATGTAGCTTTCCTCCAATGTGTAAGAGGCAGCCTAGTGAGTATCTTCATCTCCATTTTTCATAGGCAGAAGAAGTGAGGCATAGAGAGGTGGGGAATGGTTTGAGCAACATCATGCTGCAAATCAGAGGCAGGGCTAGGTCCGGAAGCCAGGAGTCAGGACTCTCACCTGTCTACACTACAGCGGCAAGGCCCTGGCGCCGCAGCTATGACAACTGTAGCGCTGTGGCGTAGAGGCTTCCTGCGTTGACAGAAGAGGGTTTTTTGGGTCAGCGTGGGTAATCCACCTCTCCGAGAGGCAGCACCGAGGTCAACAGAAGAATTCTTCAGTCGTTGTTTTAATAATTCATTCAAAGTTGTCAGATCAGATTCTTAAAGGAATCTTTAGATGGGGAGAGAAGGAAAGAGGGGGGACATAACAGCAGATAACATAAATGAAATCCTTGCTGATGCATGTCCTACTAAATTTGTCTGGTTGTGACATTATAAATATTTCATTTTTTTTCCCTGTAAAGAAACACCAGTCAAGTCCATTAAGGTGAAATAGATTCATTGTTATTCTTCATTGGTTACTGAAGTGTGGAGGAAGGTTCAGCAAAGTACAATATTCATTTGTTAGCTATTCAGCCTCTTAATTTTGTTTTTACAGTGCTTCTAGTAGAGTGATATTTTATTTATGCTCCCCAAGATATGTGCATAAATCCCAAAACTACCTACAACTATGTCAGCCCCTTTCAATAATTCATCTTCTGGAAATGCCCTTTGATTTCTTTTGACTCTCCCCAGCAAATCCATATCCCAGTAACTGACTGCCTAGGAAGAGTTGTAGCGGGTTGGTTCCAGGATATTAGAGAGACAAGTTGGCTGAGGTAACATCTTTTATTGGACCATTGTCGGTGAGAGAGAGAAGCTTTTGAGCTTGTTTTTGACCTGAAGAAGAGCTCTGTGTAAGCTCAAGAGCTTGTCTCAGCAACAGAAGTTGGTCCGATAAAAGATATTACCTCGCCCATCTCGTCTGCCTAGGAAGAAAGCAGTTGATGACAATGCCACTTCTCTTAGCTCTAGCCTTCAGATCTTTAATGGGACTTCTAAAGATGCCAGTCTTTCCAGACAACCAGGACACAGTGCGCATTTCCAAGATAAAAAGAGTCCAAGTCCTGTGGGAAAAGCCCACTTGTCTTTGAAACTGTTCTGTCTATGAAATCTGCAAGCTGAGAGAGGGCCTGCAGTGCCTGTGTCAACTGAGGTCTATCATCTGACCCATTCTTTTTTAAAATTAACAGGCAGTTAATTCCTTGCGCAGTGTCAGACCTGGTCTCTTTGCTTGCACCAGATGGTCAGTTTTCTTTCCATACACTAAATTCTGAAGTGATAATCAGGCAAAGCTCTCTGTAGCAAGATACCGTCAATGTTTGCCTGAAACACCCACCCTGTTTAGCAAATTGATGATCCTAAATTCTGGGAAAAGATTAGATGGGTTCTGCTAACTCACTGAGCCAGGTGGCTCATTAACACCACCTGAATGCAGGGAAATGGGAGTGGCTCTCTGAGAAGAGAGCATCTAGGGTGTGGGCTGAGCAGCTCTGAGGGAGGAACCCTAGGAACAGTCAAGCTTGGGGAGAAGGTTTAAACTGAACTTTGTTTCTTTGTTTTCCTTCTTAATACAACCAAACCACAGATAGGGGTAAGCTTTTTGAGTCTGGACAGCACGTGGACTTCATTTACAGAGAAGGCTGAAAAAAGTATCCTACAGCAAGAGGGCAGATTTTGGCCAAAGCCCTGCTTTTCTGAAAACAGCACTCAGAGCAGTGAGGACCTCAGGTTTTTAAGGTCCCATCAGAAAGAGTGCCAGACAGTAACCTGTACGGGACTTAATTAATCTGCCTGACTCAGCTCTGGCAGCATTTGAACCTGTGGTCTCTGGGATCTAGGCATCCCAAACAAATCTTGTAATCTCTCCCCTTTCTAAGAGCAGTCCTGCCTTCTGCCTCCTCTTTGCTTACTCTATATTGATCTTGTCGTTTTATTTTAATCTTAGTCATTCACGTGAAATCAACAGAAGAGACCATCCATCCACCTTTCATAGGCAACCTCCCACCTTAAGAACGCGTTTCCAAGGAACCCCAAATTCACCCAGTACTGCTCTAGTCCAGCTTCTTTGGAAGACCTTTCCATAAAGCAACTGATATTGATCAGTCACTTGAGTAATTGCTTAAGGCAGAGTTTTGTGCATGACACCCCCCTCCAACCACTGCCCGGGTCCTTGGTTTCCTTGACTTCAGTACTCTCTCCTTAGAGGCAGCTTGTGAAATTCATTGCCCTGAAAGGTCATAGGCCCAGATGATGTGGCTGGATTTTCTAAAAGGCACCAGGATAATGTTCTGACCATTAGTCACCGCTGTAGTCACGTTGGCCAAGATAAGTGTAGTCACATCTGGTGCTTTAGGTTGTAAATTGCCTGTTGCGAGGGGGGTGTACAGTACTGCTCAAATAGTCCTGGGCTTCACCTTCCTTTGATGCATCAAGCTGTGCCGTCATCTTCCAGAGACTGGACACTACACGTGATGGACGTATGGCGATTCCCTGGTTAAATATACTCAGCCGTGGCTGGCAAGCCCAGTGGATCTGCTCAGCTTTTAAAAAAATAACGGGCTGGCTTCTGCTAGCCTTCCTCACTGTTGGAACTGTTTGCAAAGTAAAGGAATATTCAGTGTGAACATGGGTAGCAGCATCTGCCCTGAAATGAATGAGGATGTACTGTCTTATTGTATATGTGGGTTTGTCCCAGAGTGATGTCTCTAATGAGTGTGCGGGCAGAGGGGAGATATCTAGTCCGGTTCCTTCCTCAGTGCTTGCTAGTTTTACTGCCACTATGGTTGCAGTCAATGTTCGTTACTCTTGAAAAGCTGACCTACCATATCCGATGTGCAGGGGATAGAGGCTGGCTAGGACTGAGCATCTGGAAAGCAGGAAGAAGAGAGTTGGATTCAGCGAGACAAATGACCCCTTTGAGCCTTGTCTGTGCATCTGTGTTGGGTTTGTTCCTTCCCCGACCTCCACTAGAGTGAATTATCTTTACTGATCTGTTAGTGTCTGGTAATATCCGAGAGGCATGTTAAACTGGCACTGATGGATAAATGTTGTATGGAGATTAGTGGATTTGCCCAGAAAGGCCTGAAGCTTTGTTCTGATTCATATGAGAGTGTAAACTGTCTTGACTGTGGAAGCAGTGCGTGGCTGTGGGTGATGTTCAGACCACACAGTGAGCAAGTTAGCTGACGGTTCTTTGTAGTGCAAGTTTTACGCTTCAGCCAAGCCTAGTAAAACTGGAATGACTGGTGGTAGCAGTAGGCTACCATGTGCTGCGCTATATTGTGCTCCTGTGGTGATGTGAAATGGGGAAAGGACTTACTATAGATGCTAATACAGCAGGAAGAAGTGGAAAGTTTTACATGAAGGACAGGCGCCAGAGAACGGGAACTATCACTTAAATGCCAGATCTCTTAAATGTACAGGTCCAGTACAGCCACTGTAAACTCATAAATTTTCTGGGCCTGATGTACTGTCTTCTCCTGGATAAGCTGCAAGCCTGTCTCTGAGCTAGGGACCGGGAAACGACAGCAGTGCAACACCAATTAATTCCTCGTGACTGCATACCGGACTGCCACCGAGCAGCGTGTCTAGGGTTTAGCCATTTTTAACACCTCTTTTCTTAAACAGCCTGAAAACCAGTCATAGTAAAAGCTATTTTTGCCATTTCTTTCATTAGTTAAAATGCAGAAAAGCTCCTTTATGTGGCTGAAAGCAATAGATGCCAGCCTCCCTGGGCACTTAATCAACTGCCAAAATTAGTTCCAGATCCCAGCCAACATCATTTAAACTAGAATATCCATGGAAAGCTCCCATGCAGCATAGATGGACTTCTGCCCTACTTTGTGTTATAAATAACTACTGTCCAGCCCTTTCCCGTGCCTCTGCCAGAGCTACGTTGTGTACTGTGGATTTCACACAGTACTGTATAGCGCTTGTCTTGGCTGCAGAGTTAGCTACACTCAAGTTGGCACCTAGCTCGAGTGAGAGCCATCAGACTGCCGTCACTAGCTCAAGCATCAAGCTTTAGCCCACCCGCTCTACCACAGGCCAGCTACCTTGAGTTTAAAGCACCTAGAGTTTCTTGTGTGTGGACGGGAGTCTGGTTAAAGGTACCTCTCAAATTCTACCTCGAGCTAACGCTGCAATGAAAAGCTGTCCTTAGTATAAGCAGCTTTATTCATATGCAGCCATTTCTGAAGTGGGAGGATGGAGTCAGCAGTTTGCATATCATTGGGGATGAGGAGAATGTGGAAAATTTGGTCAAGGACACTGAGGGAAACTGTCGAGGGATCTTTAATGTCTTTACGCAGTGAACAGAACCAGAGATTTTAAGGCTGCATCCAAAAGATGAGAGGGAGGATGCACTGGTGGCTAAAGCTATGGACTGGGACTCAGAGTAGAGGAGTTTCAATTCTTGTCTTGGCCACAGACTCCCTGTGTGACCGTGTCAATCTCCCTGGCTTGTTTGTTAGATGTTCTGAGCACCCACCCTCTGAAAATCAGCCCTGAACTGTTGTGATATACATCACAACTGCATCTGTGTTTCCCCTCAGTGGTCCAGCAAGGACATCCAACCCTCAGACTTCCGGTTCCCCAGATGTTGCCACTCTTGGCTGGAGACCCATGTCTCTCTCCCTCCTGACCAGGGTATTTCCAGGCTGAACAGTTTCCTGGTGTTATTCGCAGCAAAAGAGAGTCTGCCCAAACAAGTCTGCTTGCTGCTCCTCTCAGAGATGATACACAGTGTAATTGTCACCATTTATACGTTACCACACAGTTCTCCCCAAGCAAGCAAGTTCTACTCTGACGGTAAAAGCACGACAGAGAAAACGTATATAAAACACTAAAATAACTTACACCCATGCTAATAAGCTTATTAGAGATCACCTCCTCCAACATGGGCTCTGGAAGGAGCTCTCCTTCAAAATCCACACCTTGGGGTTTTCCTCTGGTTGCAAATTCATCATGCCCTTAGCTCAGAGCAAGCACTCATGACAAGTTTAGATCCTCTTTGATGCTGTTTGGGGTGTCTTTGATGCTGTTCGGGGTGCTGTTTGGGGTTTCTAGGAGCAGGTATTTAGTAAACCATGGGGTTTTCTCCAGTGCAGCTTCAAAAGGATGAACTCTGAGGTGGGTCCTTTGTATTCCCCTCACCCCAAGTGTTATCTAGGAAAGCTTATGCCTGCAGAAATTTGTTAGTCTTTAAAGTGCTGCAGGACTCTCGTTGTTTTTGCTGTATACAGACTAACACGGCTACCCCTCCTGAACTTCAAATGTATTGTCTTCAAATGTCCTTTAAAGTTCCTAGTCCTTCCCAGAGATTGCATTAGTCAGTTTCCTAGAGAAGTTCCATACAATAACCACACACACCCAACCGTGTTTTAATACAATGGGCCCCCAAGGCATTCAACTTAATTCTGTAAGGTTTGTCCAGGATATTGTCATATCTGTCACACAAGGGCTCTTGTTTTTACTGTAGAGTACTTCTAATAAGTCTCTATGGCAGTCCCTGGGCAATGCTGTTAAAGAGACACATGTCACAAAGGTCTTTGCTGCAGAAAAATCACCTCTTTTTGCGGCTTGTGTTTATTGTTTTTTGAGTGACTCAGACTAAAAACATCATTGTTCGGAGTCCTGGAGCTGAATTCCTCCCTAGGTGGCAAGACAAACAAAACAGAGCAACCAACCCAAGGGGGACACCCAAGTTATCCTCTCAGTGCTGTCTGGACCAGCTGTTTCCAAGCTCTTTTACCTGCATCGTCCTTCACGGAGGCCAGCTGCCTTGACCTGCTTGATAAGTAGTGATGTACGTCTGTACTGACCTCAGCTGTCTCCTCTGAGCCAAGTTAGGGGCAGAAACTCCTTAAGAATGGGGGTGTGGAGGGGCACAAGGGGAGCTAGTGAGGCTGGGGGAGGTGGGCAGCCAGCTTCACGCTGGAAGGGGCATCCTGGTAGCTCCTACAGCCATTTCTCCAGCAGTTTCTAGGTGGCTGCTGGCCTCTTCTTCCTCCTGCCCCACCTAGATGGCTGATTCTCTGTGCACCAGTGCCCCGCCCCCCACCTCGGTACCTGGCACACATGCTGCTGCCACTCCCCCGGGCTGGATGTCTCCACCAGGACCCACAATAACTGGAAGGCAGGACCGGGCTGAGCTGGAGATACCAGATAATCAGATAATGTCAGATAGCCAATAAACATGAGGCACCTTCCAGAGAAGAATTCACCAGCAAAAGAGGTGGAAATTCATTTGAATGGCAGTTCATCTAGCTCTAACATATGTCAGGCCAGATGGAACATGTAGATCAGTGTCTTGCAGGCTTGTGGCACAGAACAGCCACTTAAAACTCTGAATGGTGCATTAATTGTGGCATGATGTCCTGATGGTGCACCATCGTCTCCATTCTTGGTGCAATGCTGATGCAGTGCAGTTTCCAGATGCCGGGCCCTCGTTATTTGGTGACTCCCCTGAGACTCCCAGGTCATATGTTTTCTTGCAATCTTGGCTGCTGGGAAAAGGGAATATTTCTTTCCCTCCACTTTCTGGTTGCCTAGAGGAATTCACACAGCCCTGGTCTGTTTGCTTGGCAATCCTCCTCATGGGAACCTGGCAGAGTGAGGGAAGTAGTTATCCAGTCGATGGATTACATTGGAGCTGTGTGGTTTTCATTTTGCTGATTTAGGGTCCACTGGGAGTCCACAGCAAATTCAGTTGCCTTTTTGGTTAGTAACTAAGGTTGAGATTACCAAAGCTGTCTAAGGGGTTTGGATTCACAATTAATGGGAACTGGGCTCCCAAAACAGATGATGGCTTCAGAAATCTTATCCCAACTATACAAACCTTTACCAAAATGCATGTGAGAAAACATCCCCCTGGGAAGGAACCTCCGCAAACCCATTGAGTCCAGCCATCTGCACTGGCAGAACATTGCTCCTTTGGAATGAAATAAGAGCATAGGACTGTTCCACAAGAGACAGCCTTATGAGGACAGTCCCGCATCAATTTCATAGGCAGTGCGGCTCTAACAGGCCGACTTTTAGTCTGTGACTTGCAGATGAAATCAGAATGATATGCACGCATCTGTCACTGAGTCACACCAGAGCCACGGCTCTGGTATCGGCATAGAGCTCAGTTGTCGAGTTGTTGTGAACATCGTGTGCATGTGTGTGGGATGGGTTATCGGTCTTGGTTCAGCCCCCACCAGCCATTGGCTGCCAGCTCGCTCTGGCTGCAGGGAGGAATGGTTCATTTTTCCAAGGACACCGTTAATGAATTCCACTTGCACTTCCTGAAGCTGGGAGCAGGGGTTTGGAGAGACTAAATGGACCTTTATCTGAAAATGATGACTGAATGTCAATGACACTGTTGAAGCCAATTTGGGAGACGGAGAGTGCTAAAAGAATTAACAATGTTGAATGGAAATAATTCTACTTGGTTGAGATGAAATAGGGCTTAAATGAGTGAAATTATCTGTGGATTACCCTTGTTAGAGCACTGCTTTATTTAATAAACTGAGTTTTAATCTGCTGCAGGGATTCCTGGAGGAAAGGCCGGGCCCGCTGGGGATGTGTGTGGTGCTAGTGGAAGAACGGGGCTTGCAGTACCTCTCCAAAATACAGGGGGGATGTACTGATGGGTCGGTAATTATTTGCCTGTGTTGGTTTCACACTTCCATGAAGATCTTGTTTGCTGCTTGAAAAGTGGCTTGGTCCCTTTCCCAGCTAGCTCTCTTTCTCTGGCAAAATGGAAGCACTCCAGCGGTGCTGCCAGTAAGATAATACGCGTTATGGGGGAAATTCACCTGGGGCAGAGCGCCAACGTAGAGACCGCATCATTTAAGCTGTGGCCAATAGATTCAAGGTCCCATGTGATCATTGGAAAGGAGAGATACAAAGGAATGGAACCTCCTGCATTTAGAAGGCAAAAAACAATGGGCTAAGATATTATCATAAAGACATGGCTAACCATTGGTTAACAGATACTAACTGTCCTCCTCCACTAGACCTGCTCCGTTGCAGTGAAAGGCTCTTAGCAGATGTTGTTACCTAACTTAGCGGCCGCTAGGGTAAACATGGATCATGTAATGCATCTCTCTGCCGGGGAGTCTGGCCTGTCTGTTTTTATAATGTGCTTGAAAGCATAACTGCTCCAGATGCTTCTGGAACGCTGCCCTAAAGGCAGGGCCCCATCTTGTGAGCTGCTTCACGCGCTCAGCTCCCAGACGTAGCGGCAGCTCTGCGAGCAGACCCTTGGAGAGTGGAGGCCCGATCCTGTGAGGTGCCAGGTGCTCTAGACTTTCATTGGCTGAACTGAGGGAGCTGAGCACCTTGCAGAATTGGGCCCAGTTCAGCATTATGGATAATAACACGGCTGCACTTACAGATCTCAACCCAGACCCTTTGTGCTGTATGGCCAAACGGGCCTCGCCCCCAGGATTTTATAACACAACAGACAAAGAATAGGAGGGGAAACAGGCACAGAGAGAAAGTAACTCATCCAGCAGCTCAAGGAATAGAGCCTGGTTATTTTGAGTCTTCATCCAGTGCCTGTCCACTAGACCATACTGCTTTTCCTACAGTAACTGCCCTGGCACCCAGCCCGGTGGGCATGGGTTGGGGAAACCTTGTAACCTGCAGATGATATAAAGCAAGGTTGCCAGCTCTGCACGGTGGGGCCTGGAGGCTGCACAGGCAATCAGGTAGGGGTGGTGGAGGGGGGGCGTTAATAAATTGCTTTCTCAGCTTCTCTCCGGAGGGGAATTTATTTCCTGGCAATGGGCTGTCTTATGTTTCAGAGCACGAGTGCGTCTTCAACTTCCCTGAGAGTCAGCTCCTGTGGGCATCTCTATATTTAAGCGTTCATATTCATGGCATGGAAATCAGACAGACAAACAGACAATAAAGAGCACATTAGGTTTCTGGTGGCTCCACGGTACCAGGTGGACTTGTGTGTGTGTGCGTGCACTCACGTAGTGAAGATTTAAAACCATCTGAAACTGTATTGAGTGTGGGAATGAATCCTGTGAAGAGAATATGAAATGGGAAGTACTTTATCAAATTGATCTAGTAATCTTGGTGTTTATTACATGTCACTCCTTTGAAATGGATGTAAAGTGCGTGTGGCATTAGCAGAGTTGTGTCATCTAGGTGTTGGGCTGATGGGGGCCAGTGGTGATGCATTTTATTCCCATCAAGAGGTTTGGAGCCTCTTGCTTGGATGCTGGTCTTCTGGATAGCACATTGGACCTAAATTATACGGGACCCTGAAATTATGCACTATTCCTCACCCCACTACTTCCCCTTAATCTGCTTTCCCCAACCCTCTTCTCCACTGATGCTTTAAGATCATGAAGGCCTGTTTGAAGTCAAAAGGAAGGGCTCACGTTCAAGACAGTGGGCTTTGTATTAGATCCTACGTTGTGGTCTTGTTTTATAATTCTCAAAGGTGTGCTGCGCTCTGAACAGAAGGCAAGAAGATTGCAAGATCTTCAGGCAGGTACCATGCCTACCTGTGTTTGTACAGAGCCTAGCACAATGGGCATGTCTACACTGCAGTTAAACATCTGTGGCTGGCTCGTATCAGCTGACTTGGGTTCACAAAGCTCAGGCTATGGGACTGTAAAGCTGTTGCACAGACGTTTGGATTCAGGCTGCAGTCTGAGCCCTGGGACCCTGCAAGGAGGGAAAGTCCCAAAGCCCAGGCTCCAGCCTGAGCCCAGCTGTCAACACCGCAGCTAAACAGCCTCTCAGCCTGAGCCCTGCAAGCATGAGTTAACTGACATGGGTCAGTTTTCAGGATAGGTGTAAATGAGGAGAACATGCTGACTCTGTTGACCAGAATAGGAAGGGCATTGAAGGCATAGAGCATGACATGAAAAAGAGGTGCTGAGATACTTGAGGGAGATAGAAATGAAGGGGAGCAAAGCGGGCTGGAGAGTGAAGCAATAAGAAACCAGATCAGATAGTGAGGGAGAGGTGGAGTTATACAGCACCTTGAAAGACAGGATAAGACATTTAACTTTGAAATATGAAGCCATTGGAATAATTCAAAGAACTGGGATGATGTGGTACAGCTAGGAGGGTTAGGAAAATAATTTTATCTGCTGCATACAATGGAATGAATGGAGTGGAGCAGGGTAATGCACGAGTTAGGGAGTCCAGACATTGATAATGATATTTACATTGAATAGTTAAAAAAAATATTAGCTATAAACAGAATAGTTTCTGAACAGAATGTTGCTCAAAATTTTCTATGTGGTGTCAGGAGCCTCCAGAGGCAAGCAGTATCCTCGCTGAACTTCTAGAGTTTGTGGGGTTAGGGCTATCTTTGATTCCTCTGTGCTTTTTAGGCATCTGACCTGCAAACCCCTTGCTAATCCAAATCCCTCTGCTGTGTTCTTCCTGCACGCCACTCCTGAACTGCTTCGATTCTGCCGAGGGACAGAGGAGCTGTTGAATGGCTTCTTCAGGCACCATTCTAGTCGCTCTCTGGCTTCCCTCTACCCCGCACTGTACAAGTAATATCCGTGCTTGCCTCCTCTCAGCCAGTCTAACCAGTCTCCTGCTGTGCTCTGAGGTCAAAAGAACCATGAAGGCAAAAGGAAACTGTTGGGTCTCTCTGGAGGCCTTGTTTTTGGTTAGCTGGATGACCCCAAAGCTCCTCCATGGAGATCATTCTCTTTGGCTTTCAAATATGCCCATAAAATAATCCCCACCTGCATCCACCCAGCAACATCATTTAAAAATAATTCTCTGTGCAAGAGGCACCATTTGGCCAAAAACGAGTGTCCAAAGCAGGGGTGGATGGGCTGTGCTCCTGCTAGAGCCCCATTGCAGTAGTATGTAGACCCTAATTGCCATTCCAGTCGTTTATTAGGCGCTAAGGCGCAGATCCTCAAAGGTGTTTAGGCCCCTAACTCCCATTGGAGCCATACCTTTGAGGATCTGTGCTGAAGATAGCTTCCCCTAGTGCTTGTCTCATAGCCCATTGGCGTTCCAGTGGCAGGAGCACATTCTGTGCATGAGGCTTGGTTGAGGCTCCTGGCACTCAAGAGAGGCCGGAGTTGTCTGCCCAACTGCCGGTGTTTGGGGAGGCGTCATTTCTTCTCAGGCCCAGAATCGAGGGTGATGCCTGCGGACACTGGAGGTTATTGGCCTCTTCTGTGTCTCTAGAATAGGGGCAGTTAGTCCAGCTACAAGCTCATGTATAGGATGATGCATTTAACCCGCAGCAGCCTTTGATGGTCTTGGAAGGGCTAGTGGTTCCCAACCTTGTGCTTGGGGCATTGCATTAAGGCTGGCCCTGCAGAGCTGGAAGAGAAGGGGCGGGGAAGGGCTCTCTGTTTGCCCCCATAGATGCTCAGTTTTAGTCTGTGCTGGGATTAGCCATAAATCGGCCACTTTCACATCAGACCCATGCTGAAGCGCAGGCTGCAACGAGAACCCAGGTTCCGATCCCAGGTTCCCTCCAAATGGAGTTGGTAAGGTTTGCAAACTTTATGTGGAGTCCAGTTGGTACGAAAGCCTGAAAGCTGGCAATGTGAGTGTGTTTGTGGAGTCCCAGGGTCCATTTCAAATATCCCTTCCCTCCTATTCCCAGCTCCGGTGTCTGGTTCCTTTTCCTGGCAAGGTGAATCAACCGACCTGAATAGAAGGAATTCTTCTATTGCTTCATCTTGTTGACTAGAGTGATTTATAAGCTGCAGCTACCTGCAGAGGGAGAGTATTTGTCCGTGCACATGCTAAAGTCATTCCTTTCCCCAGCATGTTTCTGTTGGCATCCAGTCTGCACTAAAGCCGCTTCTAAAAAATTTAATTTTACAATCACACCAGGGGCCTTTTCCTTCTCACCTCTGGGATCCTTGCAGATTTGTTATGCAAACTGTTTTTCACCTGCCCAGCACCATCTCCTCTCTGAATGAAAACAGTCAGGAAAAAGTTATTTTGTCATTTGGCTCCTGCATTTTAAAGCAACTCTTACCATACCCTCCGTTTCTAGGATGCTTTGGCAGATTCTGGCATTTGATGTCAGTTACGTTCTATTAACTTCGATTGCACCTGAGGTTTTTGGCAAGAGTGTTTCTTCTGGGGGACTGGTGCAATGGGGTGGAAGTGCTGGTTTTATGCATGTAGGTAAATAACGTGCTTGGGCACGAAACAAAAACGCATTTGCAGAAGTGGTTGCATTGCAAGAGCTTGCAACTTCTGTCCAAAGTCATGATGCCTCCACATGTGAAGGCCACCTCAGGTGTTCTCCGTGGCCATCTTGTCCTAATTCACTGCAGCTCCTGGCAGCCAACCTGTCAAGGTCAACCAGATGGGCAGTCTACAGTGGTTTCTCCCAAAGCCACGGAGCTCCACCATTCCCTCGAACGAAGTCTCACAGCATGGCTTGGATGTTGCCCCAAAGCCCCTGGCCCCAGCAACAACGTTGGGTGACACTATGGAATAGGTGCCTCCGATGTCCCAGCATGGACTGTGGTCGTCGGGTCTAGTGTGTCTGGCCCACCAGAAAGGAGCATGGACTGTGGTCATCAGGTCTAGTGTGTCTGGCCCACCAGAAAGGTTCTGTCAGAAACAGTGTTAGTTGAACCGTTGCAAGAGACAAGCAGCTTGGGCTGGTTGGAAGGTGAGGATTCTCTTTCATGAACAATTTCAAGGTTTCACAATTTCACGGAATGAAAAGGAAATCTTTCAGAAAATTGAATGAAAAAAGAGACCAACAGCCCAGTTGTTGAGGCATTCACCTGGAAAGTGCCTGAATCAGGCAGAGCAGGGGCTTGAAACTGGGTCTCTCTCATGGTTAGGGCATTTTGTGCATGCGGTTGGGCATCGGTCATTGCTTAGGCAAAACTGGGTAACCCGCAGTACTCTTCGGTCTTTGTTGGCTTGAAGATCTCCATGCCTTGGTGTCAGTGCAAGGCGCTTTCATTCCAGTGGCTGCATTTGGAAAGCCCGTTTTCTTGTGTGTATAAATCCTATGCAGTGTTTCATTAGCAAGGAGTAGGCAAGCAGAATTGTAGGAAAGAGCTTTTTTACGAAGGATGCAGAGCGGTCAGTGTTACATGCTGGGAGGCTCTAGGGTTTTATGTGCAAACAATCTGGCTGTCTCTTTGTGGTGAGGCGGTTAAAATCATTTCCTTAAAGAAGGAAGCATTCTCCCAAGGTTATTGTCTCAGCTCCCTGATGTGAAGACAATCATGGATTTTCTGGTAAGGCTAATCTACGTCGCCCAGGAAAGAATCCTGATGGCATGAATGAATGGCGTTGCTATAGATGAAATTGGGCAAAGGAGAAAGATGTGTGCATGTGAGCTGAGAGGATGGGAAACAAAGTGCTGATGGTGTGACCTGTGCTGCATGGGACACAGAAGGCACCATCTCTGCCCTTGAGGAGCTTATACTAAGCACAGAACGTTCTGGGACCCCCAGCGGAAGGCCCTGTCTTGGGAATGTTTCCTTGTAGTCATGATGGCTAGCAGCATTTTTTGCACGGGTGTGGCTTAATGACTCGAGGGGTGAGTTTAGAGAGAGAATTTGAAACAGATGGATGAATTCCTGCTGAAAAGGGAATAATATTATGCATTTTAAATTTCCACTTTACCAAACTAGCCCCTGAAAATAAATAGAAGAATTCAGGGTGAAAACACTAAATAAGAATTATAATCTCTTTGGGGCAGGGACTGTCTTTGTTCTGTATTTGTACAGCATCTAGCACATCTGGGTCCTGGTCCAGGACTGGGGCTTCTAGATTCTGGTGCAATAAAAATAATAAATAATAATAAATGAAGTGTCACAAAAAAAAAGATGTTGCTCACAAGATTTAAAGGGTATGCCACCACTGTAGGAAGGTCAGATCCTTTTTTAAAAACTGTGCATGTGTTTGTGTAATATATATATATATATATATATAATATTACTTTCCTCCCCTTACAACCTTTAACCACAGGGCTTGTTCTTCCCATCCATGAAATGCAGCCACCTCTGGGGCAGATCATAAGAGCTGCTTAACAACACACTATGGCCGTACACCATGCTTTAGGACCAGAAGAGAAGAATCCCATAAGCAACTGAAACTACATGGGAAATTCACAGCAAGAGGCTGTATAAATAGTAGCCTTAGACTCTTATGAAAAGTGCCAGAGGATCTTTAATAGCGCTCTGGTCAGGTCTGTCGTTTTACATCGCACTTGAAATGCCCTTTCAGCAGAACAGCACGTCCTGGTGCCAGTCTGGGGCAGTGGCACAGTATTGACAGAGAACGGAGAACACCTCCTACTGGAGCCACCTTGGCTGCCTTTCTACTTCCAGCTGATGTGCCAGAGAACCAAAGCAGAGTGTCAGAACATGGACTCATCAGTCTCTACCCATTATTATATAACACACCATTCACAGTAGATATAAAATGAATCATAAACTGTAGGCCCAATGGCTCAAAGGCCAGTCAACTGCGAAACAGATGTAAACAGTGTTCCTGCCAATTATTTAGCTTTCTACCTTTGCTGGGTAGTGAGAGTAAGGGAAAAAATGGCTCAGAAAATGAGGTGAGACATTTGGTGTGAGCTAAAGAACCTACACACTTGAGTGGTTCAGCTAACCCTAGCACCTGCTTGAGAACACACCGTTTCGTTCCAGTATTTGGGATATTTGCAGATTGAATCATACCTCAGTGTTGAGTCTCTGTTGGAGTGATGGTAAGAGTCTCGAGGTCAGCTCGGAAAGCACACAGGGAAAATTCACATCCGGGGTTTGCTCTTGGCCGCCACGCTTCCTTTTATAAAAGGACATAAAATGAAGTCAAGAGAATAAAATTTAGCCTGAGAGTCTCTCCTGCCGAGGCGCCAGAAGCGGACACGATGGATGGAACCATTACAGGCTCCTGTGTAAATACAGGCCCCTTTTTTCTTATAACATATCTCATTTGCTCAATAGCCCGTAATGGCTCCCAAGGAGCAGTTACTGTATATCAAGTCAGAGCTTCTTTTGCTTCTTAGCAGACTGTAGAGTTGATGGGCCATAGTGGTTGTTTTGGGTCAGACTTTGTGCTTTTGCTAGACACGGTGGAGAGCAGGAGCCTGTAAACCTGTCATGCAAAGGTCACTTGGAGAATTGTTTTTAGTTCCTCTGAGTGGGAGAAGTCTGTGTGGTGTTCAAGAGGCAGCACGGACTTAGGATGTAAGGCACTGGACTGGTAGTCAGAAGACGTGGGTTCGCGTATTGATTCTAATATTGGTTTCCTATGTGAAGATCACATCCCCTTTGTGTCTTCTCCCATGCTTTATCCATCTTGTCTATTTCGATTGAAAGAAGCAGGGACTCTCACTCTGTGTTTGTACAATGCACAGCGCAACGGAGTCCCGAGCTCAGCCGGTGCCTCTCGGTGCTGTTATAATAGAAATAATAGTAATATGGTGAAAAATTCGTGACCGGCTTACCTTGAAAAGGTTCTGCAGGTTGGCAAAAGCAGCGTGGAAGAGCATCAAGAACTGGGCCGTACCTCTCCTGCTGCAGACATGCAGCCACTTCTGGGGTAAAGCACATTTGTGAGGGTTTCTTAACAGGTAAAGACAGAGCAGGAAGGAGAGGGAACAGTACCATTACCCCTTTTCAACTGGAAAGGCTAGTCAGATTTTGGGACCCTGGGAATGATCCAGTGGGAAGTAGAAGTCTGGTGTTTCCTGTGATGCAATCTTGTTTATTTACAAGGACAGGACAAAGTCCTGCTCATCTGAATTCAGGAGGAACCAAGAACAGAAGGGGCAGTTTCTTAGTTTACCACCCATGCCTCTTCAGTGAATGCCAGACCCCAAACCACACACTCGCTTTTTCCAGAGTCATGCTGTGCTTACCAGCTGCTGCTTGGCTGCCTTCCTTTTGCCTCTGCCTCTCACTTCTTGTCTGTTCACAGTGTGCATGTGTTCGGGGGGGAAATCCTTGCAACACTCTTCCGCCCACTCTGTCCAAATTCCTTGGCAGGTTCACCATCCCCTTTTGGCTTAGATGGGGGGCTTCTGGGGAACTCATCCTGACAGTTATGATAGTTGTGAAGGGTGTGAGCCTCAAAAGTGTTTCTGATCCAAGCAGTTGCCAGTATCTCTCCTGTGGATATGTCTACCTGACAAGCCCTGTATGCCAGAGCCAGAGCTACGCTGCTGTGGCATTGTGGTGTAGACACAAGCTACAGCAACAGAAAAGTTTTTCCATCGCTGTAGTGAATCCACACCCTTTAGAGGCAATAGCTTGGTTGGTGGAAGAATTCTTCCATTGGCCCAGCAGTGCCTACACTGTCTCTCTCAAGTGGGAATTTTTCACACCTCCGAGTGCTGAAGCTAGGTTGATCTCAGCTTTCCATGTCCAGGCCTGTATCTGCTTGGAGCTGCAGGAGGAACTCCAAGCAAGCAGAATGCAATCCCCAGAGCCGGAATTCAATCACAAGACCAGGTTTAACACTCTGGTCCCTTTCAAAAAGAACCAGGGGATCTTTTAATGACCACACGTGGCCAAGAACCTTGGTGTAAATGCACTGCCTGTCCTCCTCTCTCACCGCATTTGCAAACTGGAAGAAATCCAGCGTTGTTCTTGCCTGAAAAGGTAGAATCAACTCTCTGTGCTGAGCTGCCCAAGATGCAAAGAGAGCTGTTACTGTCTGCTCACTTTCTTTAAAACCAACCTTCTCATGGGGGTAGCAGAGACCCAGTATACAAGAGTCGATTCTGGCAGCCATACCCTCCTTTACTTGCCTTGCTAGCATTGATCAACCCCACTTTCCAGGGTTAAAGCTGGGTGACGCTAGTAATAATAATTCACAGCTTTCATCAGTAGATCTCAAAGAACTTTACACTGGGGTTTGGTATCATTATCCCCATTTTAAAGAGGGGGTCAAATGAGGCACAGGGAGGGAAATTGGCTTGCCCAAAGTCACCCAACAGCCCAGTGGCAGAGCCAGGAATAGACTGAGTTCCAGTCCTGTGCTCTATCCACTAGGCCACACTGCCTCTCCAATCCCCTTTACTATGGGAAGTCCAGTGGTCCTAGATTCCACGGTGAAACTAGATATTCCATGGTCAGTTTGCTAATGTTCAGAGGAATTCAATAGGCTTATTTCCTGGTTTTATAGCATTGCCTCCTAAGACTGCATTAAAAAGCAGTGAAAAGTTCCAGAGGGGTAGCCGTGTCCGTCTGTATACAGCAAAAACAACGAGAGTCCTGTAGCACTTTACAGACTAACAAATTTAATTTCTGCAGGCATAAGCAGTGTTTTCTAATGTCCTGGGGAAAGTGCTGCTAACTTCGTGGATAGAATTTTGTTGCAGTCAAAAACTTCCATTCCAGTTTTCCAGTAGACTCAGTGGGTCAATTCCTGCACTCAATGAGTGATGTAAATCTGGAGGAATTAGACTGACGTCAGTGGAATTATTTTTGATTTTCCCTACTGTTACTGGAAATAAAATTTGGCCCTGTGCATGTTGGGGATTGATTTTGGGTTTTGATTGTCCACAGAATGTGTGTATCCATGTAAAGAAATCTGTACTTGCCTGGCTTTCCCCTAGAGAATTTCTGTCTCTACAGTACTTATCTGGATGTGCTGAACGGTAGTGGAAGCTCATGGTCGGTGAATGTTAAAAATATCTTTTGAGAGAGACAAGGTGGGTGAAGTAATATCTTTTATTGAATCAACTCCTGTAGGTAAGAAAGAGAAACTTTTGAGCTACACAGAGCTCTTCTTCAGAACACAAGTTAGTCTAATAAAAGATGCTACCTCAGCCACCTTGTCTCTCTAGTAGCCTGGGAGTAACCTATCTACAACAATACAGCAAATAGAAGTATCTTGGTTTTTTAGGATGGACAGTTGATGTCCAACTGGTACAGTCAAGCAGATATCTTGTCGGGGAAGAGAACTTGTTTCTTGGGAGACAGCGTTGTCTCATGGGTAAAGCCCTCGACTGGCAGTTGGAAAACCTGGGTTCTCTTCCTGTCTGTCACTGATTTAGTTTGTAACTGTAGGGAAACGGAAGCACGTGGAGATTAATCATGTAAAATGCTCTGCCACCTACTGATGGAAAGAACAAAGTGTTTGTTTATTTGCTTAGTGTATCCTGACTTGAGCACGAGTTGAAGCGAAAGACGGAGCCAAGGGATGTTCAGCAAAGCGGCTTTTCTGCCTGCTCCCACCAAGCATTCACTTTGTTGTGGTGAAACTGGATGTTCTCACATTTACTGGCGAGGCTGGAGCAATAACTCTTAAACCGACTCTGTGGAGATGAAAGTGTGCAACAGGAGACGTACTTGGACGCTCTGTAGCATCGAGATGAATGTACCAGCTGCACGGTTTAGTGACTGGCTCCCAGTTGTAGGTTTAGGCCCTGATTTAGCAAAACAATCACGGGTTTAACTTGAGCGTGTAAGTAATTCCATCCCTGTTCAGACAAGCATTTTAAGCAACCGGTGACCGAATGGGCGTAAGCTGAATCGGAGCCCTGCACTCTATCATGGTTCCTCAGTTACAGCCTGTTCTTGCCAGGCACTGAACCCCCATGGGAGATTGAGGATGCTGAGCCCTCAGATGAGGCATGAAGTGTCTCCCAGGATTGGGCCTTGGTGTCCAAGTAAACCGACTGGTTACAGTGCTATGCCCAACACAGCAGTGTCGCATTCCCAGCAGCACGTCCCCTGGTCCCTAATCACACTCCCTTTAACGTTGAGGCTCAGTTCATTAATTCATGCCACTCCCCGTGGCTTGAGGCCTGTGGCGCTTGCACCAAATCCTGCACTTTCAATGGTAACAGCCTGAAGCCGAGCGGCAGCCCCTCTGTACCTCTTGGCCTGGCTAGGGGGAATGTGGTAGGGACTGGGCCAAAGAGGCGATGGAGGCAGGAGGAGGAGTCTTTAGAAGTATAGATAGTCACTCCTGAGCTGGACTGCCCCTGTGCCCACGGTGGCACCTGCTAGAACGGAACATTCAGTCGTAGGGAGCCTCTCGGATCATGCAGGCCCGGTCAAAACCACAACTTTAAATGTCAGACGCTTCAGATTGGATTTTGTAACAACCCAGAAGGCCAGGGACTCAACTTTGATATTACCTCTGAGGGCAGGCAGGGAGATGGGAGGTCAATGAAATCTGCATTTAACTCCCATGCTCCCTTCTCTCCTGCCAGGCATTTCATGATAAATAAATATTTTGCTCACAATTCATTGGAGGTGGCACCTAACCAGATGCTTGCTCACTTGGAATGACAGTGGATTTATTTTGTTGTCCATTTAGAGCTTATCATTTCCCCTCTTCCATGCCATTCTTCTCCCCCTGCCCTAATAACTGTTTACTATCCACTGGGACATATATTCTCTTCTGATTAAGTGCCATTTAGCAGTTGCCTGCTTGCTCATTTAGTTTTATAGACACATTCACACAGGTGCAGAGAAAGGGTAATGAGAACGGAGAATGGCAACAGCTTGGTTAGATTGGATTTTAATAAAGTTTCCAGCTAAGCTGCATCATAACCATGCAGAGCAGTGGCACAGCTACGGGAGTGCGTACATGCGTGCGTATGCGCGTAACATTTGATCTCATAATGCAACAGACAGTGGAGCCACTCCCATGATTCAAGCTAGACTCTTACACTGGCCTCTGGGACCATAAAGGACAGTGGGTGCTCTGCATAGCTCTGAGCTGAAGTCTCCCTAGGGAAACACGTGATTTCCCAGCTTTTGGCAGCTGCTAATTAGTTGTAGATGGTGAGATCATTTATAAAAAAATTAGGAGCGATTTTCTTCTTTGTGGTAATATTGCTTGGCAATAAAACTGCTCTTTTAAAGGGCAACTTTTGTCTAATGTAGTGATCACTGCAAAAAATACATCTCATATATATATGTGAGACAGAGCACAGTGTTGCAAAAGGTTCACTTGAACCATAAGGATGAATTCAAATTGAAATTCAAATTTCAGTGTCACTAAGAGCGCTGATGGGAAGACCTTGGTGGCAGGGCAATGGGAAAATATTCTGCCCTTAGCCTGTGGAAGGAGTTTTAACATTGAGCAAGTGGCTGTGTTCACTGGAGTTCTCTGCCGTGAATTAGCAAAAGAGACTGCTTTTTCTCTCCTCCCCTCTTTCCCTGTCCCCCAGGAGTGACAGTGACTGGTTACAAATGTGTAGCCTGGGGCAGGAGTGCAATCATTCACAGGTGGCATCTTGGGGAGGGATCAGACCCATGTTTTGTCTCCTGTGTAATGTGCCTGAGGGAAAGGGACTAGCTGAGAGAAAGGAAGAGCTGGCAGTGGATTAGTGGTAAGGGAGCGAGGGGTCTAGCATCTTCCTGATGAACGGTGTGGGCTGCTGTTGGGTGACTCAACACTCCAAAACCTGGAGAATCACGGGAGTGCACAGTTCAGTGGCATGACAATGCTGGTGACAGAGTGAATCGGCTAGCAGAGCTGTGGCGAATGTGGGTAAATGTGGAAAAACAGAAAACAGTAATGGGGACTGGGTAAGTACCTTTGATAGTGTATATAAAGGAGGAAAGCACTGAGGCTGAATGAGCAATGTGAGGCTTGGGAAATGAGGGCTGTGAGGGTGAAAGGTTACTGGAGCTGGGAACGTAGGGGAGTGAATGATGGGAGAGATGGTTCTTGGGTGTTATGGGGGTGGATAGAGTGGGGACTGGGGAACCTGAGGGAGGGGTGGATGGTGCAGGAGAGGTTGTAGATGTGTGAGGCCGAGTGGGCGATATGGAGGAAACTGGGAGCCACTGGGAGAGCTGAGATGGGCACGAGTGCTAGGAGAATATAAACTTCTTGTAGCACGTGTCCAATAGCAGCACGTCAGGAGGCGAAGGTTGCAGCGGCAGATGGAGTTGTCCCCGGGAAGCTGTTCAGAGGCGGTTGTGATTTCTGTTTCCAGATGCCTTGTCCTTTCAAGGCAAAAGCGCCACCCGGATGGGAGTGTCAAGACCACTCCTGCTGGATGTGGAGACGGAGACAGAATGCTGTGGCTTCCCCTCCATGCTGCCTGAGCGCGTGCAGCAGTCTTGCTGCATCTCTGAGTGCGTTGTGAATTCCAGGAGTCGTTCACCCCTTTAGGGTATCTAGGGGGGAGCTGGATCCCAAAGGTAATGAGTTTGTTCATGGAGCGTCAGGAGGGACCTGGGAAATGAATGGCGGTGCTGCATTCGCCTGGAAGGAAAGCATTTATTAGGCTGAGGAATGAATATTTGGCAAACTCTGGAGGCCTCCAAATACTCCATCAGGTTTCTAATGATTTTGTCAGAGTGTTAATCCCCAGGGAGGGCAGCAGCAGCATTGTGATATGAGCAAACAAATTACGTTTCCGCTCAGATAACCCAATATGGAGTCGAGCACGAGAGCGGAAAACAATTCATCTGTTTCTAATGGGATCTAGAGATTCCAGTCAGGGCCGATCGACATCAGTCTACGGACGGAAGCGTGTGCACAGAATGCATCCCTGGCAGTCGGGTGTGTGATAGTGAAAGTAACGTGTCCACAGAAGCTGCGAGAGGGCACGGCCTAATTTTATTATGTGTTTGTATTATAGTGATGCTCAAAGCCCCCGGACTGAGATCGTGTATATAACGTGTACAGAGACGGTCTCTGTCCCAAAGAGCTTACAGTCTATGCAGAGAAGAAAAAGCAAAGCAAAGGGTGGGAGGGAGAACAGTGGTCCAGAGAGGAGAAGTGACTTGTCAGAAGTTGCTTAGGAGAACTGTAGACAGGGCCCAGATCTCCTAAGTCCCTGTCTAGTGCACTATCCACTAAACCCACACTACAGCAAGTGAGCATGAATGGGTGTCCAGGACATATAGCAGTGAAAACATGTGACTAGTAGTGACAAGGGAATGCATATCCACAGATTACAGGAGCAAGAGCATATGTGAATAGTAGTGGATGTCCGTGTATTTGTGTGCAATAAATGGAAGATAGCAGGGTCTGTGCATGTGGATAAGGGTGAATGGGTTTGAACATGTGTGCTGTATTACAGTTCTGCTGGGTGTCTGATAGTGATTGCGTGCACGTGTGGTTTGTAGAATGCTGCAGTAAAAATTCAGGTAGATGGTCATGAACGAACCTGTGAAGGGAAGCACACGTCTGTTACAGTGAATGAGTTTGCATAAAATACTCCATGGGACAACGCATGCCTAACGTGTCCGTGCAAGGTACGGCGCACTCACAAGGACGTGGGCGACGGAACACGGCAGCGCTGGTGGTGACTAGCATGCGTGTGTGGTGAGTGCATCACAGCTGTGAGCCTGCATTCGGTGCCTGTGGGTGAACTGAGCTGAATGGAGCAGAAAAGGGAGGCGTGGAATTCAGCAGCAGTAAGAGGAAACAGAAGCTGATGCACCCAGACATGAACCAGACGTGTGTTTGTGGAAACCAAGTACTGGGTACAGCTGTGAAGTGAAGCGATGAGTGGGTTGGTTCCGCGAGTCTGGCGAATACAAGGCAACAAGCCTGGGGATGGATTTCTCAGGTCTCCTCCTTTTTGTCCTTTTCTCTGCACTATAAACGTCTGGTTTTATCTAGTTCGGTGGTTCCCAGGAAGATCAGCCTCCCCAGACTACAGCTCCTGGTCTTTCCCTGCCTTTCCTGAAGCGCCTTATGGTATCTTTGCCCTTCCCTTACCAACCAATTGTGCACACCCTAAACTGCAAGGGAGCTCCCACCCCAACAGCCACAAGAGCTGCCCGAGTGTTGGAGCAGTGTAAGTGAATGGGAGGAGATATCCACCAAGGCTGAATGGGGACACACTTCCGCCAGACCTTAGGAGGCTGGGACACCTTTTATCCTTGGACATGAGCTGCAATAGAGTCTCCGGGCTGTTTATTCCATTGATCCTGTTGCAAAGCAGTCCAGGGGGCACTGATTTTCCAAAGCTCCCTGTGCTGGAAACTCTGTTCCCATTGGAATTGTTCCCAGCATCAGTGGGAGACTCATCCCGTTCTCCTGTCCTAATGTCTTTAGTTTGAACTCTCTACAGTGGGGGGCCATTTCTCCTTTTAATCCCATCCTGAACCATCGTAAATCATTCTTCCTCTTTTATGTGGCTCCCTGTCACGTATTTATGGTAGAGGTAACATGCCCCCTCACCTTCAGTGACCACTTCTGTAAGCGCTACATATTCTGTCCCTTTCACCTCTCTTGACAGATCAGGACTTATGATTCATTTAATCATTTTTATCATCTTCCTTTGGATTCCATCTAACTTCTCTCTCTCTTTCTTCTCTCTCTGAGGAGATCAAACCTGTATACAGTGCTGTGAGAGTAGCTTGACTGAGACCACATTAAAAGGAATTGTATACAACCTTATTGTCACCTTTGATCTCTGGGTGACGCTTACCGCATTGCAAATTCCTCTCTAATTCTCAGTCCCTTGTTCGTTCTGCATTGGTTTTTCTCCTTTTAGTGTCACCTGTAGCTACATCATCTCAGGCTGCAATCATATGCCAAGTAAGGTCAGGCAGGACTTGGGTGGGAGAACTCCAAGGCACACATAAGAGTTCCCAAGGAAGCAGTTATGAACGAAGATTTGATCAGCCCTGGCTTGGGGGAGTCAGTGATTGAACCCCTGCCTATTACTGACTAACTGGGATCTGCTATTAGTGTGCTCAGGAATTGACACGACTCTCGTTGGATTATGACAGAGAGGCTTTAATTACCATACTTATAAACATATAAAATGAGCCCCCAAACCAAAAGTGCAGTACATCATGAGCTGCAAAAGCAATTTTCCTCACCAATGCAGGCAAGAAGAGGTGGCGATGGTTTCTTAACAGCTTCCCCCAAGAGCTTGGATCCGTGGTCTCAGAAGAAAGCTGGGCAAGATGAGTGTTCTTGTCGCTTTCTTGCGGGGAGTGATTCCTCACTCTTGAAGCATGCACCCTAGCTGTGTTGGTTTGCATTTTATGTCCTTCAATTCAATGGTTTCCAGGGCATTTTGGTAATTTACATGAATGAACACAGAAATTCCAGAAAACAATACAAGAGAGAGACCCATGTTGTACTTAGTTAAAAGGTGCTAGCCGCCTAGATTTGGTGTCTAGTCAACAACCCAGCACTTGTTTGTTACAGTGTTTTGCCCTTCAAACAAAGGGGTACTAGAGTTGCTGTGATGAAACTGGGCAATCCCTGAGGTAGCACCCAGCCATGGGCTTTGATCATAAGGTATTTTGAGAGGTCTGGAGCCACGAAGGTCTAGCATGCCCTGCATGTAACACATTTCTGTTTACAGCATAGACGAGTTACTCACAAAGGATAAGTTCATTAGGGAAGCTGGTCCAGACAGGAGGGGTGATTAATCCCAGGTGAAACAGTTATTTTAATGAAATACCAGACATGCTTTGAGAATGGAAAGGGGCAATTACTCTGCACTATGCATTTTATTAATATTTGGTAGCTTAATTTTATAAGTAGGCCAGCAAATCTGAAATTTCGTGGTCTACAATGCCCCAGCATGACATTAAGGGGTGCTGTTGTAACCTGCTGTTACTGTGTGTTGCAGGTCTCCCTCTCTGCCTGATGCACAGAGGATAGGAGTCTGTTACAGCCCCAGCTAGAGAGCTCTCTAGTTCAAACTGTGGTGGCAGCTCATGCTTTTTCTGTCTGGAGTGTCCTTGATTCAATCCCTGGTGGGTCTGCCAAGATGGTGGCCATCACACTACGCAGCTGGAAATACCGACCCTTGGATGAGATATAAAACAGAGGCTTTACCACTTGGGATGAAAAGAGACCATGGTAGGACTTGGGAATGCTAGCCACATCATCCCAACTTGAGTAAACATATTCTGTACATTTTTCCCTTATGTTTTCAGTTGCAAATGGTATTCTTCATCATTTCCTGTCCTAAACGTTGCGTACTTCTGCTATGCATTGCTAAACAGCTGATGCATTATATTCCAAAAATGGATGAGGAGATACTTATATATAGTTGACAAAACCAATTGTAAAGCACATTAGGATCTTCTGGGATGAATTGTGCTATAGAAATATCTTGCTCATCTATTTACTGACAAGTATATTTCTAAATACAAACAGATTCCACTGAACCATGTCCCTTAAAAAAAATGATGCATGTGAAAAGCCAGTTCCTTAGGTGGGGTAAATCAGCACATCTCGGTTGAAGTCAGAGCATTGGAATTGCAGTTTGTAAGTGTGCCCCATTTATCACTGATGTACGGGAAGCATACAAAAGACCCAGTGCTGGTCTCAGTGATCTGAGGGAGACCAATGTGCTCTTCGTTGCTTCCTATGGACCTTAACAACATTGTACATGGACACAGCTCAGACAGCTATCTACACACAGCCATTAGCTCCAGGGGAGCTAAGCCCATTTACACCAGTTGAGGATCTGGCCCCATAACATATCATTTCTGTTTGTTCTCTTCTGCATTTACAAAACCCCACGTTCGGCATCATTGTTTGGATGTGAGGAATTATCCCCACCACCTCATCCCAACTCGCCTGGCAGATAAGGTCTGTGGTTGTGACACAGCAGTGGGCTGAACTCAGACCCCAAGTAGGATTTGTTCTGAAAACCTCTGTCACGTTCGAGGGGTTGTGTCACTGTTTGTCCTGTAACCGTGGGTGCCTCACGATGCTTTGCTATTGCAGTTCCCAACCTGGGCTGCTCAGCACCAGCCTGCTCGCATGCAGGTCGCACCCTGAGTGTCTGTATGCTAGATAGCCCTCGTTCAGCAGCTGAGTCCCCACCAGTCCCTCTCTGGCTTCCACCAGCCTTGGTTACTACTTGTAAGGTGACCCCAACACGCTCCCAGTCCCGAATTTTCCCAAAACCGGGTGTTCTGCCCTCTCCTGGACAGTTCAGAGAAATAATATGGTTGGTTTGTTCCTCTAAAGACACAAAACCACATCACAGCTGATTAACTTAACTAGGGTGACTGTAACCTTTCCCTTTAAACACAGCCCTGAGTTGGTTTATCAGAAGATAAAACCAATTTGACATAGGTTAAGTGGTGCTAAGTAAAAGGCAAAAAGTTAGAAAAGGCTACCAGCAAATAAAAATGAAAACATGCATCTGAAAGTCTAAAACCTTATTTAGCAAGATACAGGCTTTGTTCCACTCATTTTTCTTCCCAGCCCTGGCTGAATTTCTCTGTCAGAACCTTCCAGAAAAGCACAAGAGGCTGGTTTCCCTTGTCTTCCTAGGTGAAAGGTCTTTGCCTAACCAGGTTTCTCTCATATTAAGTTGCAGAGACTTCAATGTCCTCCTGGTCGAAGAGCCCAGCTTTCTTGGTTTGCAAAGGCTCTGTTCTCTTGTGTCTGTCTACTGATGAATACCTAAAACGGCTTCTGTCTTTGTTTACGTCTCCCATAGTTCAGTGATCTTGTTTCAGTAAGCAAGAAGCCCTCCCGTGTTCTTCCCTTCCTGTGGGCTCCTCATTTCCCTGCCTGGAGATGGGGCTTCCCTTGTTTTGATTCTACCTTGCTTAATTTACATAGGAGACAGGGCAATATCTCTCCTCACCTTCGCCCCATCTGGGAAGGAACTTCCTTCCTTTGCTTGGCCACATACTTTAAAGCAGAAACTCAATGAGTGTTCAGAATTCCTCCTGTCGCGTTAATAGAGACATTTCACTTTTATGTTAATCACCAGGATGCCATTACCTTTCAGAAGAGACCTCATGCTATACACTTTTATAATACAGCAAGGGACAGAATCAGTTGGTTGCCTATCACTTGAGGTTCAGCTCTGTCTTGATAGCCTTTGCAATATATTCTTTCAAAAGTAAAACCCAGACTAAGCTTCTCTTTCCTGCTGGGCGTGGACATCATTGTAGCCTCTGCTCATTTGTTAGCTGGATGTGCCCAGTTATTGCTTATATGTAAATCGAGGTAAACACATGTTACTTTGTTTAGGTTAGACCTGTTTAAGAACTCCCCCTGATGAACCAGGTTGATGCACATTTTAGTCAGAATTCCAGCATATATTCATAACTCTTAATCCCCGTTGTGTACATATGTCATGCAACAATATTAATGATTAGTGAGTTGTTCGTTTTCATATACCTCCCAAAGCATATTTTGTATAACAATTATTGCAGTAGGGTGTGAATACCGGGGTACTTCGTTTTACAGTGGGCCCTTTGTTGTTATCCTAAGCAGAAGGAAGTCGTTAGAGCTGTGTGTTATAGGAGGTGTGTGTGCACAGCAAGGGGGTGGGTGTGCATTGTAGGGAGATGTATGTTTCTAAGCACAGAGAGGCTGTGAGCTAAGCTGGCTTCTTTCTGAGATTTCCAATAGGAGTGAAACGACAGTTAAATTGAGCTTGGACTTTGCAGACTCCCATTCCTCTCCATTTGTTCCCTCCCATGAATACCCTTCGCAGAGCCTGGCGTGCCATCATGGCGTGGCAGGCTTGGTGTGTCTGCTCTGTGTCACAAAGGTAGCCGCTGCCGTCAAGATCCAGCTTTCTCACTGCTTTCCAGTGAGGCCCCAGGAGGCCAGGCATCTGCGTCTTGCCATGCCGCTTTGCAAGGTGAGAATTTCCACAAGAGTCGCTAGTGAGCGAGACGTGCGCCATCCTCTCATTAGGAGGATTTCTGTGGCCAGGCTGATATGCCAACTTCTCGTTTCTGCGGGCACTCATGACAGAGACTGTGAGAACATTCATTTATGTATGTCAGTAGAAGGTCAGCTGGCTGTCCCTGGGTCCCAGCTGCGGTGAGGCTAGAAAGAGAGGGAGTGTGAAGCAGAGAGATGATGGTAAGGAGCCAGGCTGTGTCTTGTTAGCAAATTTGTTCATTTAAGAAAAAGCTCAGTACAGTAGGCTTTTGTTTGAGTCTGATTCAGAGACCTGACAACTTCATCACATGTGTGAAATGCATCCTCATTAGCCATCTTCATATGTTGCTCTATTCTGCATTGTTGGGGGGGTTGGCAGATGGCTCTGGGTAGCTAGCTGTCTGCTAATGGGTCTGTGTGCAGTGGTGTTAAGGGCTATTAGGAGCAACAAAGAACTATTTGGACTCTGATCAGCTTAAGCCATCACTGGGTCTCCTCTATGGGCTCCCCACAGGTAACCGCCAACTTCAGCACACACATGAACTGCGGGTCTTCTTGGAGCTATGAAGCCCTGGTCTGTTTGCAATGCAGACGATCACCCAGTCTTGCCATAAGGGCTACTGCAGAGAGTCTGCAGCTTCAGGATTGCTGCTGGGAGTCAAGTTGTAAATGACAGTGCGGCTAACATGATCTAATTGGCTATTAAAAGAGAGAGCAGTCCCAGAGATGCTGAGGGCCAATTAACCCTGGGAGCTGGGAGGGTGACACTATATCTCTGTGCAGTGATGTGTTCATGAGTTGTTCGTGCGTGGATATAGGAAGGAGCAGTGAGGTCCTGACCAGAACCCTTTTGAATTTGCATGGGGTATTTTGGTCACACAGCCAGTTAAATTATTGCTTGCTTTTGTAGCTGGATGGAGACTGGATTAATACATGGATAGAGTGGGCACAGACAGAACCAGTTTAGTGAAGCCATTTGTGGATGGTCCAGCGCCCTCCGTGGTGAGTCAGTATAAAATGGTTACGAATTGATGTCGTGTGTTTTGGTGTGTAGCTGGGAGGAAAGGCAGTGCTGTGTGGGTGCAGAGGGCTGGTGCAAACAGATGTGCCAATGAAACACACTGATCCTGGGGTGCCCAGCTCACTCTGTTCCAGACTGATGCACCGTTGTGAGCTAAATTGGGTGTACAATTGGTCGCTGTGGCTATGAAGGATGGGTCAGTGGTGCCCCACATAGAGACAAGTGTGAGCATCTTGAAACTCACCATATTGACAGCCCCGAAGGATAGCTCTGCCTTGTGTACGAGTGAGTCAGCCAGTTATGTGGCGATGGGTCAACAGAGAAATATTTCCACTGGAGCAAAACTTTGTCCTAGTGCCATGAAAGCAAGATGGTTTGAATGATGGACAGGCTTGGGTAGCAGAGCTCTGTCTCTAAGGTCCAGCGCTCATTCAGATCTGTGAATGGGCTTTGGATCAGGCCCCTTCTGAATCTGAATGTCCTCGGTATCGCGGGACACTGGGAATCCACCTTCTAATGTGGGCCTGTTGCTAGTTTGCATAAACAAAATGCTGCTGCTCCTGGCCCTGCTTGATGTCTTCTGCTTGAAGAAGAGGGAGGCATTCAACATTGCAAAGCGAGCCAGATACTTTCACATCTTCTGCTGGGCATCATGCGGACAAAGAGCAGGATCAGATAGCTTTGAAAGGAGTTTGCATTGTAAGACCTGTTCCCAAAGGAAACGGAGCTCTCCCAGTTTGCCCACATTCCTGCAGTCTCTGTGTGATGTGGTTTGCATTGCAGATTGAATGACGAGCCTTAAATTGGAGTTTGCTGGCACTTGTCAATCTCAGACCCTTTGCTGCATTAGCCTTGGTTATTTTTCTCCCTGAAATTGATTTAATTACCTCTGATTTCCCCAGCTGTGCTGGTCTGATCTCAACTGTGTGCCCATCCGTGGGGTTCAGTCTGAGCTGATGCGTGGTGGATTTGATGATGGAATTCGGCTCGGAAGTTCGGGAAGCGTAAGAGTAGAGATAATTGTTCTTGAACAGAAGGGGGGCATGCCAATGGGAAGCTAAGGTTGCCAGGTGTCTGGCCCATGTTAATGCGTCCATGGCTCAGCACAGTCAAATAGAAGACGTGTGATGGGCATACTGCTCGCACCATTGCATGCGCTGCTGTGTGCCACAGGTAGATGTACTAGGGCAAAGCAGAAGGCACAGGCTGCTCTCTCCAGTGTGTTTCACAAGTGTGCTGAAATCAATCACCCGTAGGGTCCATGGGCAAGGGAAGAGCCCAGCGCTGGTTTAATTGGTACAGATACGCCTTCCTGCTTCTCTAGCCCTCTTCCTTTGGCCAGGGTCATGAGACTATCCTTTATGACCCTTGGTTTACATTGTCATTGACTGCTCAATGGAACCAGTCAGTCTGGGATGGACTGAACTAATGAAACTGCCTCCTGCATTGAAGATCCCAAGTTTTACTATCTAGGGGAGGGACTGGACGCTCTGTGTAATGACCCTGCCATCATTTCCAAAGCGTTACTCTTTTCCCCGGCAGCAATGTCTGCTCTCCCCATGCACACGGTTTCCTGGGGTCCAAGTCCTTTTGAATTACAAACATGGCAATGATTGATAATCAGCTAGAGGAGCCCAAGCCACCAAATTTAGATTCATGCTGGAGTTTCAGATCCTGCAAGCCAAGTTCAGGGGTGTTGGGATTCTGGGTTCCAACGCAGCCCCTTGGAGAGAGACAGCCGAAGAGTGAACTTCTGGACTCAAATCTTAATTACAGTCCATCCTTCCCCTGCTGCCTTCATACTTCAGGCGGGTTGGGAGTGGGGTTTACAGGTTCTTGTCCTGCACTCCTCACTATCCTACCTGAGCACTTTCCAACAGTCTGTTCAGCAATGTGCCTGCACATCTGTCAAATGGTGTTTGTTCTCCCAGCCTGTCCCCAGAGGGAGAAGAGTGTGCAATGGAGTGTCTTGGTTTGGTAATGTGCATTTTGCTTTCTTTTAAGATAAATATACCGGTTGCTCTGTGTTTATATTAAAGAAGGCAAGATCAAAGTCTTGGAGCAGAAGGGGTTGAGGTTTGTGATGGCCCTTAGTTCTTGGGGGAGTCTCAGCCCCCCACCCCAAAGAAAGCTCTGCAGACATTAAACTCCCCCTTTGAGGTAGGTGAAGGTTGTCATCATCCTTCTGTGAACCCAGCCAGTTCCAGGTCACACATCCGCTCACTTGAACTCACTGCTTCTTGCTCCCGGTATTGTGTTCTAACCATTTTGGTGCACATTCCTTCTCCTCTGTGCCCTTTGCCAAATGTGCTGCATCTCATGTGCTCTAACCCCTTATCAGATGAAAAGGGAGGAGTGAGGAGGCTCTGTACGGGCAGTCAACCAACGTAAAAAGGGGCCGTTGCATCTCTAACTCTAAATGCATATAAAAGACCATTCGGGAACCTGAGCAACTTAGCAGAGAGGTGGAAAGTTACGGGGATGGCGAAAAGACATTAGAGCCCATAGGAGTTGCTGCTAGGTCCTCGGACACTTTGAATCAATGCAACAAACGGCAGCGTGAAATCCCCGTGCGGTACCAGGCGCCGCAATGTAAGGTGCCATAACATTGCAACAATCAGTCCCAGCCCTGGCAGTTACTCCATGGCCATCAGGATGCATTTTGTATGATGCATATCATGAATTGCCTAGACAACGTGTGCTGTCTGGATGCTGCGTGTACGGAACAAGATTCGGCCATGCGGTGTGCTTAGTGGGGCTGGATGGCCTTGGGGATTGGTAACGAGATGTTATGGGACCCTGCTGTCACAAACTGGCTGGTTTGGGTCTCGCCTACATCCGCAGTGAATTAAGGTCACTGGCATTTGGTGACTTAGATGAACGGAACTGGTTCCTGATGAATGAACAAGGGTCTGTATCAGAAAGCCACGTCCAACCTTGTACGGTTTGGCAGAGAGTCCAGAGCTGAATGAGCTGTGGATCCTGACTTGTACAGGCCTATTGAAGGGAGGATTGAGGTAAACCAGTAGGAAACTTCCACTCCTGCTGCCCATTCTGTGGATCGATTGAGAGCTTCTGTCCTATGGCTAACAGTCTGGTACCTTCCATCAGCATTAAATTGCCTTTAAAAACTAGACAGACATGGAGTCTTTTCCACTCATCAATAACCCGTCCCCATTTACAGATGTTCCTAATGCATGTCAGAACCAAGGACACACACATCCTACTACAGATATCAGCTTGGGAAAACAAACACAGAAGTTCAGGGGAATCTGGCAGAGATTTTCACCTAGGCAGCAAATAAATTGGCTAGTGCAGCTTTCTCTTCTTTAAACTGGTGGTGCCTGGAATGGGGCCAGCTTTTTCTTTCTTTTTCTGGGAGACACCCACAGCTTCTCTGGGGAAATCTTTGAAAGGCTCCGGAGGACAAGATAGCTTGTGGGTTCAGGAAGCAGCAGCAGGACCTTCCAAAGATAAATTGCATCTGGTTAATGTTCTGCTGGAAACTGGTGTTTCAGGAGGTGAAATTCTCTTAAAATTAAATCCCCCGCAGTGGGGGTGGGGGAAATCAGGACCCTGTTCACCAGTCAGACGTCTGTGCAGCAGTTCATAACAAGATTCAGTCCCAACTCTCCTCCCTCCCCACCCTGCCATGCACCCTAGAGTATTATTAGATGCAGCTGTATCTGTCAAGCACATGTTGCAAATTTCTGTTTAAACTAAATTTGAAGTGCTCAAAAACGGCACAGATCTCTTGAAGAAAATGAGATCTTAGCGGGGTGTCTTTATTGACCCTGGAATGCTGCTTTCAAAGGGATACCGCAGGTGTCTGTTTTTACATAGCAGAATGCTTAGGGCTGATCTACACACAGTTTGTAGACAGTTTAGAAACAGCTATAGTTAAATGAGCATGGCCTCCTCGTGTGGCATCAGCGTGCCTTTATTGATCTTATTCCCATATGAGATCTTCTGTTGTTTTTTTGTTTTTTGATGAAAAACTGAAATAACGTCGGTTTTCTACAAAAATGTGCAGTTTTTGATTTTTTTCATGTTTTCAAATATCGTTTTCATGAAAAAAAAATTTCAAAATCACTGTTTTTTGTTTGTTTTTGAAAACCCAGAACATTTTGACCAACCTGAAAATTTTCCATGCAAATTGTTTTACTATGGTTGAAAAGACAAAATTAAAAAAAAAAGGGTTTTATGGAAATATTTCAAGCAGCTCTTCAGGGGAGGGACTTAAGGCTGGAATCTATATTGACTCCAAATCCAAATGGTTTGCTGGCCTCTCTCATATCTTGCTCTGTGATTTCCCTGACAGCCGCAGCATGGTTTGATGCGCCATGACACACAGGTTATGATGTACCATAAAGCAATGCACCATGAAATTGTAGACCCATCAGCCTAACTTTGATACCTGGAAAGATACTGGAACAAATCATTAAGCAATCAGTTTGTAAGTACGTAGAGGATAATAGGGTTATAAGGCATAGCCAACATGGATTTGTCAAGAACAAATCATTCCAGATCAACCTAATTTCATTCTTTGACAGGGTTACTGGCCTAGCAGATAAGGGGAAGCTGTAGACATAATATATATTGATTTTAGTACGGCTTTTGACACGATCCCACATGACATTCTCATAGGCCAACTAGGGAAATGTGTCTAGATGAAATTACTATAAGGTGGATGCACAACTGATTGAAAGACTGTACTCAAAGAGTAGCTATCAATGGTTGGCTGTTAAACTGGGAGAGCGTATCCAGTGGGTCCCATGGGGGTAGGTCCAGTTGTATGTGTGATGGAGCCATCCTCCCCCACCTCAAAATTGGATATAAACCCAGAAACTCATTGTGTGTGTTGGCCAACAAATATTTTCAGCTGATCACCAGCGCATACCTCTGGGTGGACTTCAAACCAGTGACCTAGAGCTGAAAGTTTGCACATCCTGAGCCATCCACATTTCTTCCTAATTTGTTTCACAGTGGGAGGAGGTAGAGAGCCAGCACAGGGCTCCAGGGTCAGACGTCAGCTCCTGCTGGATCTCATTACTGTCTGACATGAATCTATAGAAAGACTTCTGGTATTCCTCCCACACCTTCACAGAAATAGCCCCCAGCCTCAGAACCCAGCAGGTGCTTCTTGTTTTCTGCAGGTAACTTGTAGTTTGGTGCCATGCTATCAATCCTCCATGTCTTCAGGAGACCAGCGCTGGCCGGAGCCAAGCAGAGATTGATCTCTGCAAGCGATAGAGAGGACTGGGAAATGAGGCACCCGATGCCGTCTGACCGGGAAATGAATTTCAGGAGGCCATGGATAGAAACAGGCAATTCCTGAAGCTACTGGGGGAGAGAAGGGCTGGCCCATGTTCTTCTGCAGCACAGATAATGTGCCTTTCAGATTACAGATGATGATAAAGATGGAGGTGAAGGGAGGAAGCTGAAAGATGGTCCTGGTGGGAATCAGAGCTACATCTGCAGCAGTTATTCATGGACCCGCAGCTCTGATATGAAAGGGTTTAGAATGGGCTTTCAGTAAATAAAAGAAGAACTGACTCTGAAGTTCAGATAAGATCCTGCTGCCTGAAATCTAAATAGAGAGGATCTTGCTTTAAAAAAAAGTAATTCTTCAAACTAATTGTGCTGTTAATTGAATATCAGTGAAAGGCAGTGGACTGTCTGAAACCTTGCATTCAATAAAGCAGATAGAGCAAGAACATCAGGGCACGCTTCACTCACCTAGCCTGCCAATGACATCTCTGGCTTTGAGAGAGGTCTGCATTCTCTGTGGCACATTAATTTGGATACTTTGGCTCTTATAGCGCACCTTGTGCCTGCAATGTGTTGTACAAACATCAGCTAAGGACTTGTCTACAAAGGGAAATTGTCCAGAATAGCTATTCTGGAATAACTCCCCATGTGGACACTCTTATTCTGTAGCACTTGAAATTCATACCCTACCTTATTGTGGAACTATTTCCATATATAGACATGCCTTAATTCAGTCCTTGGCCTCTCTTGTGTGACTGCCCCACATTGGCTGCCCCACATCTGTGGGCAGTGGTAGTGTCGGCTTTGTAATGAGGCTACTTTTCCAGGAGTGTGCGAGGTCTAAGCAGCAAAGCTCCGACCGGTGGGTTTTGGCTGGTGCTCACCTACGTATTCTATGCACAGAGTCCTGTGCAAAAGCAGGTATTAGTCCCTGATTCTGCAGCTGTGAACTCTCTCCAGCTTTCATTCACGATCATTACCAGGTGCCCCAGTGTAGGTGTAGGGGGCAGAATCCTTAAATGCCTGAGCCAAAACAGAGCTGAACTGGGCTCTAACAAACTGCCCTTTCTTATGTAATAACAAAGATCTTTGGCTACTTGTAGCTGTTCTAGGGGAATCAGTGATGGATTCCATCTTGCTTCTCCCTGCATGTGTCCCCAGTTGGACGGGAGGAAGCCTAGTGCGTCGGACACAGAATTGGACCTTGGGAGTCCTGGGTTCAATTCCAGTGTGACTTAAGGCACGTCTACATGCAAGTGACTGCCCTTCCAAGGTGTGAACTACCGGCCACCAGCTTGCCGTGCAGTGAAAGAGGCCTAGACCACACACTGGGGCTTTCAGTGAGCTGTAGCAGGGTCCCCATGGCGTGTTACTGAGCAGCAAGCTGGTGCGCTGTAGATTTGCACCCTGGCTAGCAGTCCATTAACTTGCCATACAGCTACGCCCTCAGTTTTCCCTGTACCTCCATTTCCCAGTTGTAAAACGAGGCTAATTCTTCCCTGCCTTGTGAGGATAAATGCCATGCGTGGGTGTGAGGTGCTCAGACATGCTGACGATGGGAGGCCAGATGAGCACCTAGATATAGAGAGGACGGGAGGCTGTTCCTATCCTCCTAGTGTTTGACATTCAAGAGAGATTGCGCAGGTGCCTTGTCTCCTAGGGTCTCTCTCTCCAGCCTGGACAGGCCAGCATTTCAAGTACAGCGGCTCTGGCTAGATGCCAGCCCTCTCTGCCTTTGGCAGCCCACAGGTTAACTGTGTGTCATAGGAACCCGTGAGTGAAGAGCTGAGCTCCAGGCGGCTGATGCTCTGATTAATACTGCAGCAAGGCTTGTTATGCTAGAGAGGAGCCTTTCCTCTGGAGACATTAAATATTGATAGCAGCAATAGAGACGCAGATAAACAAGAGCAAGTTATAAAATGTTCATTCGGAGGGCATCGGTGTTAACTCTGACAAACTCGCGGTGGAGCCGGCTGATGAAGAGGGGCCAAAGGCTGGGCAGCATTTAACACTCCAGATTTCCATTTCCTTAATGTCCAGGAGGCTCTTCCCTGAAGAAGATCCTGCCCGACCAAGGGAGGGAGGTTCTGAAGCTCAACTAGACAGCAGCAAGAACTTTAATTTAACATTGATGTTTTCAGTTGGTCTGAGTTTGCCCTGAGGCTGACATCTGCAGGTTTTTTCTGTCGTTCTCCCTGCCTGGGTATACGTGTCTTGTCCAAGAGCCAGTTCTTTAGTCTGGCTGCCTGATATATTTTGCAGTTAACCAAAGAGTTATCTTGAAAATTCAAGCAGAAACACTTGGGCTTTGATCTTGTCAGATCTTCAAATGCTCAAGGAGGGTGGGGGGCTTGGTTAGGAGAACAATGCACTACTGCAGTAAATTGTGTGGCTGGTTCAACAGGTGGCGTTCCTCCCTCTCAGATGATGCACAAACAGCGCTCCAGAATGGTCTGGGGTATGTTGTGCTGACGACAGTTGTGTTGCTGAGCTAATAGGAGGCACTCATCTTTCTGAGTTAGTATTGAACCAGTGTCCTAACAAGGTATTGCAGTATTGCTCGCTTATTCAAAAATCATGAGCTGGGCCTCCCAAAATCACGAGATTAGCATAGAAATCACGAGGGTTTTTTTTTTAAGCTAATGATACGGGTTTTTTTATCTTTCTTTTTGCTGTTTAGTGGTGGAACCTGTAAGGCTCTCATTTTCAACCACGTGTGCTTTTAAAAAAATGAAAGTTGAAATTCTTGCACAATCATATGACTGCAGGAGCTGGGGCTTTAAGAGAAACACCAAATATTTGCAATTAAAATCACAAAAGTTGGTGAAAATGAGATTGATTGGTCCTTAAAAACCTGCCTTTTAGATGAGAAGCAAAAAAAGCCTACAACCTTACTGACCAAAGTCAGACTGGAATAATTACATTTTGCATGTATAAAATCCTTCTATAGTTTGTACTGAATTCCTTCTTGCAGTGGAACAGCTGCCATATTTCACATGAGAAGTGGCTACATTCTGATGGGTTGAGAGTTGCTCAGATACAGTTTGTATAAAAATGGGCCCAAGCTGCAAAATTCAGACACCCCTCCGAATTCAAGGCCGTTCACATCTGGCGTTTTGCTTCGATGCATTGTTGAGACAGGAGTCAAGAGCAGACCATCTGGCTGTGGTTTTGGAGTTCAGGGTTCTTTGAACCTTCGCGCCATCAGTCAGTTAGTAAAGTGCTCAATAGGATCTCCAGGATGAAAGGGATTTTATAATGTTGTTGTTCAAATATCTGTCTGTGGGAGTGAAGGTTGCCGTGAACAATCCACCCTCTGCACAGCAAACGATGATACATTAGCTGCAGTAGCATCACCACTTGGGTAATGACACTTTGATGTTACTCTGAAAACTCAATGAAGCAGAACAGCGATGCGGTCCAGCTGTTTGGAATGCAAAGCAAAAAATAAAATAATAATTAATTAAAAAAAAAAAGCCAACCACTGCTGAATCGGGAAAATAGCATTAAAATGAACATCGCGCTGCAAACCAAAGCTGACCAGCAGGCTTTAAAATTCCCTTCTTAATAACGCATTCTTGCGGCAAGGAAGATCATACTAGGAATCGAAAGGTTTAATGCAAAACTACCAATGATGATAATAACTTGGTTAAAAAGTTGCTGCATAGGGTAAGAGGAGATTTATGTCAGGTTTTGTTAATGACAGGGAGACAAAAATATATCCATATTAAGGCACCGTTTGTAGAGAATTTCTAACGGGTTACTAAAAGATGAACTAAAGATTGTATACTTTTTGAGGCAGGCATCATCATTCTGTTCTCTGTCTGTACAGCGCCTAACGCAATGGGGCTCTGGTCCGTGACTAGGGCTCCTAGGTCCTGCTGCAATAAAAAGTAATAATAAGCGTGTTACAGACATGAGTAGTATGTGTTATAGGTGGTTTAGGCACATAAGTAATAGATGGCTAGGAGCCACATCTATGAGTAACCTGTTGGATGCTCTACCAAATGATTAACTAGTCTACGAATCATCTGTTCATCATTTATTACCCCTATATATTAACATACTCTAAAAGGAGGTGCGGTGGCTGAAAGGGCAAGGCCTTGAGGGTTCAGGTCTCCCTCGATTTCACGGTGAAAAGCCCGCTCCACTGCACACAGCTGTCGAATGGGTACCTGATCAAAGGTGGTCAGAAGCAGTGCTGGCCGCATCACACTCTGGTGTACCGTTGGCTAGGAAACTGATGTGCCTTAACTGTGTTAGCCTAGGGAACTTCGACACTTCCATTTTTAGGTCATTTTATTTCTCCAGAAATCTCCAAGCGCTTCACAAATGTCAGTGGGCTAAGCTTCCCCACCCTGCTGGGAGGCAGGCGAACAGTTTTGTTCCCATTTCACAGAAGGATGCATTGTCATACACAGGTTGTGACTTGCAGGACAACGCCTATGGCCTGGTCTTGCAGACACTTTAAGCACCTGCATAATTTTATTCTTGCAAGGAATTTGATGGAGTTTTTCGCATGAGTAATGATATGCACATTTGCAGAATTGGGGCATTATGTAGCATCTTCATTCATAGATCTGACCTGTCGTGTCACTTAAGCAGTGACCATCTTTGGCTGGCTCTCTGCATGGGGTGAATGTTACCTAAGCATCATACAATGCCAAATAAGACTTATCTCCATTTTACGGTAGAGGAAAATGAAGCAGTAACGCAGTGACTCTGCCAGGGAAGGGCAGTTTGCTGGACCCTGACAAAGGACTTGCAGTGAGACAGTGGCAGATGTGGGCATGGATATATCTTGCAGATTCTCAACCCTCAGTGAGGCAATTAATCATTGGAGCAAGCTATGCAGGGTAGTGATGGATTTTCCATGTCTCGATACCTTCAGAGCAAGACTGGAATGCCTTTCTGGACACGATGCTATAGGCAGGCACAAACTCTTCGCTGAGTACAGGGGACTTGGTGAAATTCCGTGCCTTCTGCGTTACATAGGAAGTTGGTTGACATGTTCTGTTAGGCCATTCTGGTCCTAAAAACTATGAATCTCTGCACGTGAGAGAGATGACATTTAGAGCAAGGGTGAGTAAGCCTCCATTTCTATATGTCTATCTGAGGGGCCACAAAACTTTTTTCTCTCTTAAGCAAAGGTCACACTATGGAAACCAGTTAAGAACCATTGGCACCTAATCTAATGCAGCTATAATTCACCAGTCGTGTGGGAAAGTTTGGAACTGAACCAGGAGTGGACTCCCACTCCTGATTTAGCTGAGGATAGTCCTGCTTTGGGCAGGAGGTTGGACTAGATACCTCCTGAGGTCCCTTCCAACTCTAATATTCTATGATTCTATGATTCGCGGTAGCAGGCTTGTGACACACTGTGAAGTTCTGATCTTAGGCACCAGAGGGCAGCAGTAATAGCAATATGTGCACATGGGTGCATGCACGCACACAGAGCAGCCCTCAATCTGTTTCCATACCAGAACTCCCTTCCCAACCAGCTTGGCTCCCCCTCCTATTTAGCACTAAGGGAAGGGCAGGCTGGCCAAAACCCCTGACATCTAGGTACAACCTCCCGCCAGTGGGATTGTGTCCTCAAGAATAAGAACTCTGCTTTAGAGAATGGTGAGATGCGGTCAGAACGCATGCACGCTTTTTTCTTTAAAAAGGCTTTAAACAGGAAGACTGGAAAGAGAGACAATGGCATATTTGCACTTCAGCTCTCATGAGTCAGGAGAGTGCACTGCGGATTTTGAACTGCACGAACCATTAGCTCAGCCCAGGTCCGTGCAGGCTGCCAGAGAGAGTGTGTTCACACTGGCAGTGCATTGAGACCAACCACATCCACTAGCATAGTCTGTGCCTATTCCAGTAACACAGTTTCTCTTCTTGCGGCCACCAGCCTCCCTTTTCTTTCCTGCGGAGAGAAAAGAGAAGCAACAAAACGGTTGAATAAAAGGAGCATGCAATCTGTATTGATGTTTTGCGGCCCCAGGGACTCAATGGAGAGAGGCTACTGAGAAAGCAGAGAAGAAATGGCCCAGGGTGAGATTTTGTTATACTGAGTAAATTGGCAGAGGAATTAGATCGGAGACCAAAAACTCAAACTTTTTTTGTGAGCGATCCATATCTGAGTCAGCCGCACCAGGAGAAAGCTGAGGCAGCAAAACTGTGTTTTGCTCTGTTTGCGTGTATACCCGCGCGCATGTATCTATTTGTCTCTCTCATGGGCCAAAATTGGGAGGAGTCCATCAGCCAATAAAACAAGCTTTAAAAGTTATTGTTTGAGACTCCCACATTCACTCTAACCAGGAGATCATAAACAATAGGCATGCCTAGGATCTGAAATATTGCATTATCGTTTGTCTTAGTTATTGCAAAATATAACTTGTCATGGAGCGTTCTTGAAAGTATCATAAAGTTTGTATGAGAAGAGTTGAAAACAAGAAAGAGAAAGGGGCGGGGGAACGAAGTGGCTACAAAGCAGGCACGCAGGAGAGATATTTCAGTTCGCTGTGTCTCTGATGCTTTCCCTTTTTGATCTGGTAGAGAATCCTCCATAGCATTGCCGTGGCTCGCAGCTGTTCCATGCTGGGATGTGATGCCGTTAGGTCTTCCAAGCCGGGATGGATCAGTCACTGGTTCTGAATCATTTAAATGTGGAGCTAGTTCAGTTGTTTTGTTCAGAAATATTTTTTTAATGGACTTTTTTTTTTTAAATAAAAATGTTCATGGCCTTTTTTTTGTTTCTTTTAAAATTCTCCATGGGTGTTTTCCATTGAAAACAGAAATTCTATACAATTTTTTACTTATTTCTAGAATTTTAGTAGAAAATACTTGCTGTTTTCCAGCCAGTTGTATTTAAAAGTATTGAAGGGTTGATTCAAAAAGGATGGTCCAGTGGCTAGGGGTGCTAGCCTTCGGAGTCTCACGGTTCAATTCTCTCCTCTAACACAGACTTCCTGTGTGACTCTGGGCAAGTCAGTTGGTCTGTTTGCCTCAGTTCCTATTTGTAAAATGGGGATATAGAACCGTCCTACCTCACAGGGGCGCTGTGAGGAAAAACCCATTAAGGACCGTGGCAGCTGCTTCAGAGGAAGGTACAAGAAACCCTGTATTAGGTAGTTACGGGATAAACTGCCCTCATGGAAAGTTTCATCCTAGTTCCCATTCATCCAGTCTGTTGTCTATAGCTTTTTACCACGTTCTCACTTCTGTAATATCTGAGCGCCTGCCAGTAATGCATGAACTAACATCCGTCCCAGGGACCCTGGAACAGAAGGGTGAATGTGTTGGTGGCCATGGGGTGGGTTTTTCTCTCGCTATTTCTGTCCTGTAATGAAGCCAAGAATACAAGCAGTCGCCAAGCCTTGGCTTCACGGCAGCTGAATGTCTCTCCTTCCCACACTCGTCGTAGTGAGGGTGGGCCGTTTGTGTACTGCATGGAGCCTGTGAAGAGAGAAACAGGGTTTAAATGAGGGTTTCAGTGAGATGGAGAGATGGAGCGAGCAGCTGAGGTTCCATAGGCGTGGGACCAGTGAACAATATCGAAATGTCACGTGCGAATGGACTGCTAATTATGTAAAGACCCAGAACATATGGAGGAGCAGACGAGTACTATCCAGCAGCAAAACATAAAAATTAAAGTGTGTGGCATGGGTTCCGGGAACAGTGGCTCTGGTATTGCTCACAGCCATGCCTTGTGCCGTGATACCATCAGCTCTCACAAGCTGAACAGCCCCTCCAAGGAGGCACTGACCCTCACGCTGCAGCCAGGCGCTAAGAGCTGCTCTGCTACAGGGAGTGATGCGGGTGACCAAGTAGCAGGACTCTGCATTCTAAGTCAGTGCTGACCCCCGCGTCCCAGCCTGCTGTTGGGGGACATTTTTGGTGTCCCATGTTTCAGATGAGATGCAAAGCTGAGGCCTTGACCACACCTGAGCATTGAAGTTCCCATTACATTTCTGATGAGGTTTGGAGGATGAACTGTGCTGTACTGTCTAGATTCCAGCACTTGGGTGAATAGGCTGCATTCTTGCATTTTCCCTATTGTTTAGTTGCATACTCTATACCTCTTCATAGCCTAAATTGGTGTGAAGTGCTTCTGTTTCACCCTTTAACTAACTGCATTTCCCTAGCAGATGAAGTGATCCTTCTGTATAATTTAAGGACCAAGTTCTGCCTTGACTTACCTCTTTGTACGAAGTCAATGGTGTTGTGGGGGGGGTGTAAATAGGGGTGGAATTTGATCCTTGATTTGTAAAGCTCTTTAGGATTCCTTGGGGTGAAAGGCTCTCTGTAAATGCAAAATACAGTTGTTACTGAATGACTGGCAGCTGTTGCTGTTGCATTTGCACATCTCCACCTGCCTTCTCTTGGAAAGATCAGGGTCTCGTTTAAGCACTCCATGCCGTTGCAGTGCAGGAGGAGACTTCTGATAAAAGAGATGCCTTCATAAGGAAGGATGGTCTTGTGCTTAAAGAATGGACCTGGGAGACAAAAAGTCTGGGGTCTAGTCCCAGCTCTGTGACTGATTCTCTGTGACTTTGCAGATATCATATAACTACGCTGTGCCCCAGTTTCCTAATCTATAAAACGGGGGCAAGAATACCTGCTGTATCTCAGAAGTGGGGAGTTGTCATGATTCTTCATTCATTGTAGGTTGTGATCCTTGACTAAACAGCCTCAGAGAAGGAAAAAGTGCAACTTGGTGCAATACATTCCTTTATGGATCCATCCCAGGCTGAAATGGGTCCTTCTGCTGTTGCAATGGATTGTGTGGGAAATTCTGAATGGAATTAAAGTTTGGCAGGTTTTTGTTTTTTTTTAAGCACTTGTCTAGATATAACGCCTGCTGCCAGGGATGAAAGAGCTGATTCTATTTGTTTTCTGCTTTGTCATAAAAAATGCCGCAATAAGAGAGACTTGAGTTGATGTTACTCAGATCACAGCCTTGCATAATCGTTTGCTGCGTCCTGGCATTGTGTAACAGATATGTCTCTCCCTTCAGCCATGAGTTTGCATTGGAAAGGCGATGGCTTCTGGGAGCACAGGTTGCACCAAAGTAATAGGAAGATAATGGACGGGGGGGTCTTTGGCTATAATGGGAACTCGCCAAGTGCAGTTCATCCCCAAGGCAGAGAATGTCCAGCATTTAAGTTCCACTTACGCTTTTTGTTGGACTCAAGTGATGCACCGTCTGTGCACCAGGATGAATTTTGCCTAATAGCAGAGTGCTCGTTAAAGATCAAGACACTGATGGATAAATATAGGAATTTGAGACAGAGAAGGCTTCATGAGTCATTGTTTTCATCCCACCTCGGCCCATCCAGGGTCATCCCCGCAGTGTCTTGTCCAGTTTTAAATAGCTTGGTTGATGGGACTTCCGGCTGAAATCTTTGCCAAAAAGTGCCTTCTTCAGGGCACTGAAACTGCTCGCAAATTCACAATGAATTTGATGAACAGTTGGTTGAAAAAAATGGGAAAAGTTTCAAAAAGTCAAGGGGTTTCATTTTGAAGCAACACACTTTGACTTTTCGCTTCAAACGGCATGTCATTCAGAAGTTTTAGCTAATTAAAAAAACCCAAAAAACAAATGGGTGAAGAAGGCCTGAAAATGACCCCGAACGGATTGAAAAGCCAACTTTTTTCTTCATGTAGGTAAGAAAAAAAATGGAGTTTCAGTTCAAATTGAACTGAATGTTATGGTTCAGGGCCTGAGCCAAAAAATCAATTATTTGCTCAGCTGTACTCCTGTGGCCTCTCTTTAAAATGCTGGTCATCAACTTGCTGGTCTGCAAGGGCCCAATCTTGCTTTTAGAGAAGCCATTGAGAATTTTGCCATTGACTTCAATGCAAATACAGCAGTCCCTGAAGGCGGAAGGAAGGGAAAAAAGGACATTCACCCTGTGAGGAGGGACAACGTATAGCCAATGAATGGCTTAAATTTCTTATTAGCCTTAAGTCATGCATAGGTTTGGGGCTGCCCTTCTGCACAGGTGTGAATTGTATCCTAACAGAGGAGGGCATTTAAAGGACCGGAGCCTTATCTTAATTGCTGTTGATGCTGCAGAGTTCACAATCTGTCCTGAGCTCCAGCATGAATGATAGGTGCACTCAAGGTTACCATTCCAAGTATTGCCTTTGTCATACTTCTGGCTAATTAAGCTCTGCCAAGGCAGCCATGCTGCGGAGATCAATAAACAATGAATTTTTGTTTGGCTCTCGCTTGATATGAATTGCCTTCTTGCAAAGCGACTACATATGGATTTTCTCCCTCTTGCTGCCTTTCTGTTAGGGGAATCTCTTCATTAGATAACAAGGGGAATAAGAAACAGGGATGCTTTTTTGTGTTTGTTTTTAAATTAATCTTATCAAATCAAACAGAGCGAATATCGCTTCCCATAGATTCCAGATAACTAGCCTTGAAATTGACGGGGGGCCGCTAGAACACAGAGCACTTTGACAGTGACGAGGTAGCTGGGGTGCTGTGGTGCTTATCACACTAATGATAATAGTGTCCCTGCCTCGATGAGCTTCTCCTGTCCGTATCCGCCGTTGTCTGGTGTTGAAAAGAGGCAGGATGGCCCAGTAGTTAGGGGCATTAACCTAGGATTTGGAAGAGCCGGCTTCAATTCCCTTCACAAATTTCCTGAGTGACCCTGGGCAAGTCACTTAGCCCCTCTGTGCCTCAGTGTACCATGTCTACAGTGGAGATAATAGCCCTGCCCCACTGCACAGGATAATGATGATCAATGCGTTGGAGGTTGTGAAGTGGTTTGAGAGCTACTTACACCTGTATGAGAGCTAGGTATCATTATCGTTATTAGAAATTTGATTGTAAGCTCTCTTGGGCAGAGGCTGGCTTTTTCCTATGTGTTTACAATAGATCTGGTCAGAGAATCCCCCTACCCACCCCCCACACACTCCCCCTTTCACTCCTCTTTGAAAGTCAATTGTTGCTGCGTGCTTGACTGTCTTGGGTACCTTTGAAAGCCAGCCCTAACCTCTGGGCCTTGGTTTACCCATCCGTAATAATGTATCACTACCTCATGGAGGGCTGGAAGAGACCTCAAGAAGTCTCAAAGTCCAGTCCCCTAAGCTGAAACAGGGCCAAACAAGCCTAGAGCATCCCTGACAGGTGTTGGTCCAACATGTTCTGAAAAACTCCGGTTATGGTGATTCCACAGCTTCCTTTGGCAGCTTGTTCCAGAGTTTAGCCATCCTTGGAGTTAAAGTTTTTCCAATATCTAACCTAAATCTCCCTTACTGCAGATTAGGCCCATAACTTCTTGTGCTACCTTCAGTGGACATGGAGACCAATTGATCAACGTCCTCATTGTAACAGCCCATAACATATTGGAAGACTATTATCAGGTCCCTCCTCAGTCTTCTTTTCTCAAGACTAAACGTGCCCAGGTTTTTAAACCTTTCCACGTAGGCCAAGTTTCTGAAACCTTTTGTTGTTTTTATTGCTCTTCTCTGGATTCTCTCCAATTTGTCCACCTCTTCCCTACAGTGTGGTGCCCAGAATTGGACATACTGCTGCAGCTGAAGCCTCACCAGTGCTGATTAGAGTGGAACAATGATCTCCCATGTCTTACATACAACCCTCTTGTTAATACATCCCCAAATATTAGCTGTTTCACAACTGCATCACATAGTCGGCTCTCATTCAGTTTCTGATCAGCTGTTACCCCTACGTCCTTTTCAACAGCACTACCACCCATCTAGCCAGTTGTTCTCCAGTTCTGTAGTTGTGCATTTGATTTTTCCTTCCTAAGTGAAGTACTTGGCACTTGCCTTTATTGAATTTCATACTTGTGGATTTCAGACCAAGTCTCCAATGTGTCAGGGTTTTTTTGAATTCTAATCCTGTCTTCCACAGTGTTTCTAACCCCTCCCAGCTTGGTGTCATCTGCAAATTTTATAAGCATGTTCTCTGCTCCATTATCTAAGTCACTAATGAAACTATTGAATAGTACCAAATCCAGGACTAACCCCTGAGAGGTTCCACTTGATATGCCCTCCCAATTTGACAGCAAATCATTGATAACTACTCTTAGGTCAGTTCAACCTGTCATCATTTCATCTGGGCCACATTTCCCTAGTTTGCTTATGAGACTGTCATGTTGGGACTACGTCCAAAGCCTTACTAAAATCCAGATATATCATGTCTATGGCTTGCCCCATATCCACTAGGCCAGTAACCCTGTCAAAGTGGGAATCTTTTTACACTAATAGTAATAATTTCTCTGTTATCTTGTGCTCCGCCCTCCCCCCCAACCATCAGTTGTATCCAGTTGTTGTGTCTCATCATATACTCAGATTTTAAACTTTTTGGTGCAGGAACTGTCAGTGGGAATCTTTCAGTTGACTCCACTGGGCTCTGGATCTGTCCCATAGTGGAGACCTGTTGAGAAATCCTAGCCCCATTGAAGTGCATGGCAAAACTTCCATTGACTTCAGTGGGGTCAGGATTTCACCCATAGAGTATGGGAAGTCTGCATAAGGGATGCAGAAGGGCTGATGCCATATTTCCCATCTTTAGGGTGCTATAGCTGTCTCTGAATGTTCCCCACTAATGTTAGACTCCCACATAAACACTTTTTGTTCTGGCTCTTGCCTATCACCTTTAGAGAGAAGCTCCCTGCAACGTCAGGCTGAAGCTTTCCAGTGCACCTGACCGAGGCTGCCCTCCATCCGTGGGGAGAAAGGTTGTGCTTTTTAAATAAGCACTATATATTCAAGGCTAAAATTAAGTACATGCAGGAAATGAAATTGCAGGCGTAGCTTCTGCCCAGTGGGGAAGCTATCTCTGTTGGTGCTGCCGGAGCCGCTTGGCCCAATCGTAGCACAAGAGGATCTGAGACACTGTAATGAAATTGCCAGCAATGTGCACATGTAACAGAGGGGGAGGGAGAAGAAAAAGAAAACATGAAGGTGCTCCTGCCTTGGCCCTTCTAGACCCAGCTCCACCCGACAGGACATCATAAAATTCAAAAGCAGCTGGATGCATGCCCAGATCACACAATAGATTTATCACTACAAAGAATAAGAACATAAGAACGGTCATACTGGGTCAGACCAATGGTCCATCTAGCCCAGTATCCTGTCTTCCAAGAGTGGCCGATGCCAAATGCTTCAGAGCGAGTGAACAGAACAGAGCAATAGTAAGTGATCCATCTTCTGTCGTCCAGTCCTGGCTTGTCATCCAGTCCTGGCTTCTGGCAGTCAGAGGTTTAGGGACACTCTCAGCATGGGGTTATGTCCTTGATCATCTTGGCTAATAGTCACTGATGAACCAATCCTACATCAACTTATCTAATTTTTTTTTAACCCAGTTATATTTTTGGCCTTCACAACATCCTCCGGCAATGAGTTCCACAGGTTGACTGTGCATTCTGCAAAGTAGTACTGCCTTATGTGTGTGTTAAACCTGCTGCCTATTAATTTCATTGGGTGACCCCTGGTTCTTGTGTTGTGTATATGACTCAAAGTGTATATGATTTCACTTTCTCCACACCATTCGTGATTTTATAGACCTTTATCATATCCCCCCTTAGTCATCTCTTTTTCAAGATGAACAGTCCCAATCGTTTTAATCTTTCCTCATATGGGGAAGAGGTTCCATACCCTAATCATTTTTCCCCCCCTTCTCAGTACTTTTCCCAATTCTAATATATCTTTTTTGATATAGGATGGCCAGAAGTGCACACCGTATTCAAGGTGAGGGCATTCCATGGATTTATATAGTGGCATTATGAAATTTTCTGTCTTATGATTTATCCCTTTCCTAATGGTTCTTAACATTCTGCTAGTTTTTTTGTCTGCTGCTGCACATTGAGAAGATGTTGTCACAGAACTATCCACAATGACTCGAAGATATCTTTCTTCAGTGCTAACAGCTAATTTAGACCCCATCATTTTGTATGTATAGTTGGGGATTATATTTCCAGTGTGCATTACGTGGCATTTATCAAAATTGAATTTCATCTGCCATTTTCTTGCCCGGTCATCCAGTTGTGTGAGATCCCTTTGTAATTCTTAGTTCAGTCCAAAGCTGACTGCAGTCTTAAGTAATTCTGTACTGTCTGCAAACTTTGCCACCTCACTGTTAACCCCTTTTTTCCAGATCATTTGTAAATACAGAGTTGCCTTCTGCTCTACTGAAAGACTGTTGCATGACATCGGCAAGTGGATTTACTGCAGCAATGAGCAAACTTTGGGATTTTAAGGTTCAGAATTTCCTCCAGCAGAGCAACTGATGCTACTGTAGGGTTGTATAAGCCAACAGGGTTTTAATGGAGTGATGGCCCTAACTCCAGTCATCATTGCATTGTGTTCACTCAGCAGCTATCAGATAGGACCAGGACACTAAGAAAAGGGTCTGAATCTTCTTTCAATGGTGTGTCAGCTTCTGGGACCCTGCATATGAATACAGAGCTATTCTGCTGACTCACCCTGGCAGGCAGACCAGGTGAGTCCTATTAGCTTCATGCCAGGAGTGTGCAATGGATGGAGCTTTTCCTCTCTGGGGTACTGGGAGCTAAAAACAGTGAGACAAAGATTGTACAGGGGAGAACTTTAGGAGCAGACTAGCTCAGAAGAAAGTGTGGGATGAGGTTTCAAGTTTTTGTCTATTATGTTAATACGTGCAAATCACTGGAAAGGTGGGAGAAGTTTGGACCAGATCCTCTGTGTTATGTTGTGGTTGTGCTGTCTTTTACGAGTGAACCTTGATTGTTAATTCTTCCATTTGTTCAGAGTTATAGCAAAAGTTTAAAGTCCAATGACATACCAGCCTTGTGGTCTAATAAGATCTGACACTGAAACCATCAGTGTTTCAGAATCAACCTCCAGTATGATACAAGAGAGGACTAGATTTAATAAATGTTGATAAATTGCCTAGTTGGCAGTGCAAGGTTTTGTAATGTCTCTTCAGAACATAGTAGTTAGCGATGGGCCCAAAGTGCAAAATTCAGACCCATATTCACATTTTAAATTCCCCAGCCATATAATTGGACCCAGTAATTCCTACATTGAGCCCATAATTTCTGATTGTGCCACTAATATTAATGTTTCTCTTTCAACGAGAAACAGTAGGGAAGAAGAGGAGATTCTCCTAGTCAGACACAAGCAATATGAGGGGAAAGGGATGAAATGTTTCCTACTCCAAATATTTATAGGTGCGTGTAGCACTGGCCTGAACGCTCCCACTGAAGGCAGAGATAAACTTCAGTGGGAGAGGACGTAAGCCAATGCTGAGCACTTCTGAAGATCCCTCCCTCCATTTATAAAGTCGCTTCCAACGTGAAGAATCTAGATACTCTGTAGACTTTATTCCTTTATTCCTATTCTACTCTGTAGACTTTATTCAAGCCACTGAAATGCAGCCACCTCTGGGGTGGAGAACAGCAACCAAATGGAAGAAGGGCAATTTTGGCCAAGGACTTTTAGAGATAGATCCTTCATTCTTTTTCCCAAACACCCAGACATGCAGCCAAAATCTCCCATGGATACTTTAATGTCCAATCAGAACCTTAGTGGGTAAGATTTCTGAAAGACCCAAAGCTATAAAGTGCGCAAACCTCAGTGTATCTTCCCTAGAAGGGCAAAGGACTGAGTTTCACCTGCTGGGATTTGAACCTGTGGCTTCCAGGAAGGGAAAAGGTGTGTGTTTCCATGCAGTCTGATAGAGGTTAATAAGTATGAGGGAAAGGGCTTGAGGTTCGTCATACATCTTTTTCCCCCTCACTACTTTTTTTCCCCTTATACATTAAGGTAATTTTATTAAAAGTTTGGAAATGTAGAAAAACAATTTGTCTTATCTTGAAAATGAGTTTATGCAACAGTTTAAGAAAATAGGAAAATAGACCTTGCAGGTGGAGAAAGACAAGCCCAGCCAGTTTGCTCTCCACTGTTTGCAATTACCCAGTTAGTGCTCATTTAGTTATTTTCATTTGACTCTTTCTCTGCTGATGTAAAAAACCCAAATCTAATGGCAAGTTTTCTGCTCCCCTCCACACTGATCTCAAAAACATCAAGTGTGAGAAAGAAAAGGAACAATAAATTGCTTTATATAATTCCAGACAGGAGAACCCTGCAATTACCTCTCTGACAGGCAGCCCTTTCCATCTGTTACCTAGCTCTGCTGGTTCTGGATTGCCTCAACAAATCAAGGCAACAAAGGGTCAGGAGAGGGATGAATCAAGTCTCAAAAAGAGAGATTCTGCCTCTTTCATAGTAGCAGAACCATAGTAGAATTAGGGCAAGTTTAGTATCGTCTAAGATTCTCTCCTCCCCTCTTTCTTTGTAAGAATGATGAGCTTTATCTTGCATTGCTCAGCCATAGATCTCAAAGTGCTTTTTATTGTGCGTGTTGTTTAATGTGTGTGTCATGGTAGAACCTGGAGGCCTGGCTTCATTGTGCTAGGTCCCGCATGGACGTAGCATGAGAGAGTCCATGCTCTGAAGAGTTTACAGTCTAAATAAACATGATGGACAAAGAATGGAGAGAAAAAGAGCGATTATCTCCATGTTACAGCTGGGGAGCCGAGACACCGCAATGTAATGGGAGGTGTGTTTGCAGCATGCAGAGGCATACGTGAGCTAGCTTCAGTCTAGCCAGTGTTGGGTACCAATAGCTGTTCAGCTGCCAATAGCTAGTCCCCTGCGAATATACCCAAGCTCACTGGAGGCCATGTATTTGGGTGGCCTATGCTGCTGCGGCATCAGTACTTGGCATCCGAGCTAAGTAGATTAAAGTGTTCTGTCGTCATACTGCTGATGGGTGTGAAGACATCCCTAGAAGGACTGGGTGATTTACCCGGGGTTGTACAGGGAGTCTGTGGTGGAACCGGGAATTAATCCCAGATCTCCTGGGTCTCAGCTCACAAGTACACACTTCCATTCTTTACAAAGACAAATATTATGCCTGTGTTACAGATGGGGAAACTGAGGCACAGAGCAGCTGCGTGACTACTCAAGGTCATTTAGTGAGCCAGCTGCAGAACTGAGACTGAAATCCAAGCTGCAGAACTGAGACTGAAATCCGAGTACCCTGTCCCCTCTGAACAGCTAGACAATGCTCCAGTTTTGAAAAACAAAGGGCAGGAGAAATTTTTGGCAAGATGAAGTGTCATATTCTTCCCCTACGTGGGCTCTGAATGTGTGGGGTGCCCTTAAACTGAGGCTCGAGTTGCAGTCAGCTTATGTGGTTTTTCCTTTTATTAGGATCAGCGGGAAGCTCTTATTCTTTAGTCGCCGTGAGAGGAAAAGGGCCAGCTTCTCAGCTGGTGTCACTCAGCATGACACCATTGCAGCCAGCAGTGCTGCGCTGATTTACATCTTCTAAGGATCTGGCCCCGCAAGTCTATGTTCAGCCCTTTTTTTAATAAAGAAGGATCACTGCCTGCTTTATTCCAATGTCCTCAGAGCATTAAATCTCCCCAAATGAGATTTACTCCATAATTATGTTCCCCTTAACAAAGTTTAAGGGACAGTGTTTCAAGGTAAATTGACGAGCAGTGCTTTATTTAGATGCAGCTACTTCTGCACGGTGATTTCCGCCTCACAGCAAGGGAATGCAAACAAGGTGCTTGGCTGTTCTTAATGGCAGGGGCCATGCTTCTGGCAAGGGCCGATGTGGCTGTTCCTTTGCTCCCAAGTCCACCCACCATCTGGCTGCCCTCATATGCTTTCCCTTGCAAAAAGGACATTGCATAGTCTTGGCAACAAAGAGTTCCATGGAGCGTGGGGGCAGGGAGGGGTCATTAGACAGAAATTGGCATGGATCACGCAGTGTGGTATGACACGCTACAGACACAGAGGGACACATCCTTCAGTGTGTTAAATCTGCCCTGTACCTCTTGCGTGGAGCAAAGCAATCTCAGAGAAAGCTTATCCAGCCCAATGAAGTCCTCCCACCCTATGTAGAAATCTTGGTTTATACAGAGCCACGTTAGGGTGACAATGGCATCTCCCCACCCTCAGTGCAGCCACAGAAAAGGAGACATTGCCGAGGCATCCCTAGCCAGGATGACCTCAGCAGCTGGAAAGTCTCCCTCAAGGCATTAGTAGCTAACATAAAACGGAGCAGCCCTGAGGCTGCTCGATAGGTCCCTGCCTAGCTGCTGGATGTTCCCAGCATTGCGGGAGGGTGGGGAGTGCTTAAAGCTCCGTCACAGCTCAGCATGTGGGACCATTATTTCATGGAGTCCGTGCCTTGCAAATGTATCATTTCCGGAGGAAGAACGTATCCCACATATAGAATTGTTACTAGCCGGTTGTATGGAGTTGTGGTCCCAGGCCTTTAGATCGGTCCATTTAGTGAGAGCTGATCAGGGCTATCTAAAGTGCCAAATGAACAGCTGGCTTTCCAGGTACAGCTGTGAGCCCCTCACCTTCCTCTCGGTGTCAGAGGGTCGTTCTGTGCCTGGGAGATCTGTTAAGCGTTTCTCCTCTCACTGGTAAGTCTTTTTGTGTCTCTGTGGGCCCCTTTCATCCTTGAGAAGAGTCACTATCAATAAATGGCAATTGTGTGAATGGGGGAGCTGTGTTTATTCCATCAATGCCAGGCAGACAATGAACCCAGCCTTGCCCAGATGGCACCAGCTGGGCTCCAAACAGATAAACGTTGCTGTTGCCATTGAAACTAGCCCAAACATGCATAGCTATAGTGACAGGGTGGTAATTACAGTGTCTCCAGTGACCATCTGGACACACAGACTGATTTTCTCTGTAGATAATAACGCTAATATTGGCGATGCAGAACTTGATTTATCTGTGTACACTAATTGATTTAATTGGGACCCGAAACACAAAGCAAATAGGCATCAGCAATTTCAGTCCAGGTATTGCATTTATTCCCTGCCAAGGCAGAGAAGCTGTGTATCCTTGTAAAATGGAATGACCGGATGGTCTGGTCTTGATGCTGGGTTTGTGGCAGAGGCAGGTTCTTTACAGGGCCTCATGATTGCACGCAGCCACAGTCTTTTTCATGAGAGTCGAGTCCATGAATGGAAGCGGTGGTGTCTTTTGCAAGCTATCTTCACCAGTGTGGTTAATGGGTCTCTCAGGGGATGTCTACACTTCAGTTAAAGAGCCCAATAGCCCATGCCCATGTCAGCTGACATGAGCCAGCCACAGGTGTTTAACTGCAGTGTAGATATTCCCTAAGAGTGCTAGCCGGAGAGGAGTGGTCTGACGTGTGTGCCTGGATACGTTTTACATGAGCCTTAACACAGTGGAGTTTTCTTAATTCATTCTTGCAGTTCGTCTTTTAAATAGTAGAAAATGTAATAAGAAAAAGGACCACGTGCATTGTAGGTAAAAGTCCAGTTTATCCACACACCACACACAAAGCAGCCACTGGACTTGCAGCCTTAGATGGAGGGAGAGTTATCACAGAGCATGTTATGTCTCTTAGCATCAGCTGGATGGATGCAAGGCAGGACAAAATTCCGCTGCTGTTTGGAATAAACTGGTGTATATGTGGAAGCAGGGAGAGGAGGGGGTTGGCTTCTTGTTAGACCCCAGGCTGACCAAAAATGTCACCATTTCATTCCAGCCCATTTTACAAATCTGAAAATTCTGTTTTGTAGAATGAGGTGAAATCATCATTATTTGTGTTACAGTCGCATCTAGGAGCCTAGTCAGAGAGCAGGACGCCAGCATGTTCGGTGCTGTGCACAGAACAAAAAAATGATCCCTGCCCCAAGCAGCTTCCACTCAGAAACCTGAAGTAGAGCCCTGTGTTGTTCAAAAGTTTCTCTCTTCCACTGGTGGAAGTTGGGTCAGTAAAAGATATTTCCACTACCACAGTGTCTCTTACTAATCTAATGTGACGCTTTTGCATGCCTTTGAGAAATCCACCTGTTATGCTTGTTTTCATATGAAAATCTTCATGATTTTGCAGCTACCTTATTTTGGCTTTGGTCCAAAATACTCTTCCAAACTTTCAGGGTCTTTCATGCCCAAAATAAACCGATTTTTTCAAATGACGTTTTTCACGCAAAAAGGATCCTTTTGGCAAAGTTGACCACCTAAGGGATGAGTCGCTCCTAGTAGAACTGATGCTGGTAATCATACTCAATTGTACTGCAAACCAGTTTTGGATGTTCTCAAGTGGTTGCTTAACAGAGGGTGTTGTCCATGGAAGAATATTGTTGATGCAGGTTTCAATACACTAAGGATGTTTCAATGTATAGTGTGCGTGATGTGTGTTCCCAAGGCTTCAACGTGCCCACACAGCCTGCTCCCACCCTCCTTCAAAAGTGCTTTATTTTGTCAGTTGGAAAGATATCAGGGCTCATTTGGCACTGATTTGCTTCCCCTGGTTGGCCTCATTGATTCAAATTCCTCATTATTAGATGTTTAATTGGGAACACGACAAACACGGCCAAGCACTTTGGAGATGGGCAAGCTGAGTTCTGCGGGCACGGGCCAGCTTAGAGAAGACCCCTGCAGAAAACCAAAGAGTGGGCCTGGCATATGTGTAGCCAGGAGCATCCAGTTAAGGTTCTGAAAAGCAAGGCTGGGAGCTGGGGAGAGGGCGGGACGATATCATCTCTGCTTCTAATCCAAGAATCTCTAATGGTACCCGTTCTGCTGTCAGAGCAGCAGGAGCTGGGGCGAAGATTATAAATCAGTGACTCATCCTTCTAAAGAACTCCCAGTGGCAAAGAGCCACTTGCTTCTTGCAGGCTGCCTACTTCCCTGGCCAGGGGGGGGGAAAAGGCAATTGAAGCCCAGAATGTCCTCATCAGAGAGCTGATTCCTGGCTTTAGCATGGGAGAACCGAGCATCTTCATGGGAGTCAGCCACAGGAATGATGATCTCCCCGTGTCTGGAGAAACACATGCTGAGGCTCGCAGCCCTTGAAGCTTTAAACTCTGTGTGTGAACACCAAGGATAATGATGGCAATACCTTGCAGGATTTCAGGGTGTTTTACAAAGGATGTTGATGGGCGGGGAATGGTTAAGTATTTTTATCCCTAATTGACGGATGCACAGAGAAATGACTTGACTTGCCCAAGGGCGGAGGCAGAGTAGGGGAATAGAACCCAGAATCCTGGCTCCTGGTCCCCTGCTCCAACCATTAGCCCAAGCTGCTTACAGCAACTTTATTACCCTCAGTAAATAATCCCCTCAATTTATCCATCTGGTTTAAATGGTTCTCTGTGAGTGTGAGAGAGAGATGTAGGTAGAGATCTCATTGGGGATTGAATGACCCAAAGTGCTTACAATCTAAATAGAAGAAGGAAAAGAGACAACTGGTCTAAGAAGTACTGTCCCTGTTTTACAGATACAGAATTCAGGACCAGAGAGATTATGTCCACAGGTCACAGGACTGCTGTGGCCAAGTCAATTTGTGTGTGTGTGGGAGAGATGGAAATTCTGTAGGAATGTAAGAGAATTAGAGAATGCGTGGGTTGTCTTCCTACAATATCTAGCACGTTGCAGGTACTACGTAGGCGTCTACAAAGCAATACGCTTTTGGGGCCAGGATGGGGAGACCCTGGAGGAGATGATCTGTGAAGAAGTCATGGGAGTTTCCTACTAACCAACGTGAGGAAGCAGAAATAGAATCGATGGGTCAACCCAAAAGACAGTGCACTGCCTAGTAGTAGTAGGGAAGGAATAGCATGCAGACTCTGTTGTGTACTGCCTCTGCTGTGATGTCCAGAAGCTTTATGAACCTAATCCCTTTTCCTCTGAGGATCTTACTGACAGCCCACCTCTAAGCAAGATGCTGCTGTTTGGCAGGAAATATGGTCTCAGTCCAGTTTCTGGTGGACTGGGTCCACATAAAATATCACGGATGGCCTTGATAGACACCTTTCGTCGTCAGCCTTGCCGGGAATCCCAGCTTTGACTGATCCAGTCTCTTCAGGTCTAGTGCCCCCTTCAGGTCTGGGCTCAGACATGTGGGCAGAGAACAGAGTTGCAGGACAGGCTTGCATGGCCGCTGCTCCTACTCAGTGGATCGGGAGAGGAATTCAGCCTCCTGGAGAATGATTTGTCATCTTTCACCAGCACTAAGTATGCTTAAAAGCAACTGTCTGAACAATTCTGACTGGTAACACGCTGCTTTTCACATCAGACACTGGCTGGAAACCCACTGCCAATTTGTATGAGCACCGGCTGCCTCTCTGCCCTGGTCCCTGATGCCTACAGCTTTAAGCGTCTGTTGACATTTCGCACAAGTTTCCCGCTGCTTGTTTTTGTTGGGTGATGACCGTCAACGCGCACTGGATGCAGCTGTTGGCCGGATGTGTTGTGCCCACGGTCGGTTCAGAATTAGTGGATGCTATTTTGTTTCAAGGTAGGTTTCTGCTGTCATTTCACACCGCTAACGCCTTGCATAGAGCCTTCCATCTGAGGTTTGCATGGCACTTAGCAAACATTAAGCCTTCCAATCGCTCAGCAAAATCGGGAACCAGTTATACAATGGACAAACTGAGGCACAGATTGTTTCAATGACTTTCCGAACACAGCAAATCAATCACAGAGCTGAGGATAGACTCCACGGGTCCCGGCTGCCAGGCCCCTAGGCTAGACCAAACCGCCAGTTTAAGATGGATGCCTCAGTTGTACTTTCTCCCAAAGTTAAATGAAGTGCCTGTTTGGAAAGCACTAAAAGATACTGGCTGTTGCTGAGATTTAATTGCCAACAATAGGCAGTTTATGCAACAGCAGTAAACAGAGTTTATTTAGAGCTAAATCACCCTACACTGAACCCATATTTAAAAACCCCCCAAGCCTCTGAATATTTTATTTTGCTCGACATCTAATTGGCGGTGTGACACCGAGTCATGAATCAGTTCTTTTATTGAGATCAGGGAAGGTACATCTGTGCTGACAACAAGAAACTGCCAGGAGTACAAGGGGCCAAATCATGCTCTCTTTTGCACTGGTATAAATTGAGAGGCGCTCATTTGAAATCAGTGGCGTTACACCAGCTCCTGGTAAGATCAGAATCAGGGTGACTGTTTCTACTGGAAAAAAAAGGCAGAATACAAGGTGAATTTCTGGGGCCCAGCCCATGGCCTACGCCTAAAGTTAATTCACTTAAGACCTATTTTGAGGGTGTAAACGGTGCTTAGACCTGGCCTTCTGCACAAGGATGAATTTCACCTAGAGTGAAGCTCTTGGCATGTTCCAGGACAACAGCTAATGAGACATAGGATTGCTGAAAAGCCGATTGATCAATCAAAGCCCTAGTAAACAAGCCTTGGAGGTCATGGGCCTCATTGATTATAAAGCAATAAGAGATGGACATTCTCCAAAAGCAAACGGTCTCTCGACCTGGTGTGGCTGCAGGCAGTATGGTGGCAGGTCCCTATTAGTGAGAGGTTGATTCTCGCCTTAAAACCTTGTAGAGGGTCCAGATAGGTCGGGCCTTTTCATGCTCAACCTTCTCTTTAAGCCAATGCCGACGTGAAAGGGCTGGATCCTCCACCTTCTCCTAAAAGTCAGTCGACTTCATGTGATGCGCGTCGGTGTCTACTTTATTGGATGTGGCATCCTGTGCATTGAGCCATGCGACTTTTCCTCCAGTGTCACTTAGGAAGTCACTGCAAGGTTTTATTTATTCCTCCTTCTCTCACCCCTGCATCAAAAGGCTCTCTGGCGAGGAAACAGTCATTTAAATAGCAAGATGTGAAATTTACCTAACCAGCCTAAGGGCTTCTTTTAGCTGGTTCACACTATGAGACTTCTAAAGACCTCTAACACTTGCAAACTTTGGATTAGGCTTGTAATGCTGAAGGGGAGGCTCTGGTTGTACAATCCTAGGGCAGGTGAGACAATCTTTACCCTTTGGGAAGGAAGAGAAAACGGGTAGATCCAGATGTCTCCGACATCCCAAAGATGTAGCCCAAGTGGGACCCAGGTCTCCACCCAGTGTGGTGTCAAAGAAGGTAGAGAGAGGGATCCATGCTAGCATAGAGACCCCTCATACCCTGCTGGAGTGCTGATGAATTTCAGAGCCAAGGGCCTTATGATGAGAACTCCCTGACCTCAGAACCGAGGGGCTGCTAGCTTGAGGGAGTCACCTACCAGGTCGGTATGTTGGGAGAGCTGAAGGAGATGATCTCCTGGGTAGCCAGCATCTCAAGTAGCGGTGGTCGAAAAATTCCAGATGAAAATTTTTTCCATCATAAAATGCCATTTTGTCGCAACCAAAATGTTTTGTAGAAATGTGTCTGAAGCATGCAATTGATAGTCGGTCTGCAAAAGAGACGGTGTTGAGTGAGGTGGGGTGAGTTGTGCCTGTTTGCGTTAAGGAGCAGCCTGCTTTGTCTCACTCTGTATTTGGTTGTTGTATGTTACATTCTGGAGTTTTAGAAATATAGTCGTCTTATGTTGCAACCTTTCAGGAAAAGTATTCATGTTTTTGTTGCTAACTTTCTGTGTGTGTGCTGTGAACACAATAGTTAGGACACTCACCTGGGCATCTGCTCTGCCTGATTTGAAGTAGGGACTGGAACCTGCATCTACCTTAATCACTGGGTTATTGGCTTTTCTGAGGTGAATTGGTCTCTTTTTTGTTTGTTTTGTTTTTGTTTTTTGCAAAAAAATTCAACAGATCCTATTTTCGTGCCACATCAGAACAAAAAGAAATATCAAACCTTTGAAATTTTTCATGAAATGGAATTATTTTCTAGCCAGCCCCAGTGTCAACCCGTGCATGGTCCTGTCTACGCTATCCTCATAACAGCGCTTGTAAGCAGAAAGTGGCATGGTCGGCTTAAATTGTGTTTTATGTCCATTTGCCACAGGGTTAATATTCAGTCACTATGGCAACTAAGCTTTTTGTCTGTGCTAGAAGCTGAAGTTTGCAGATTGTTGTCCTCCTATCACTGGCTGGCTGAGCAGACCGGGCGGGTGAGTCCGCGGTGTAGAAGGCACCACCTGGTGTGTTTGTAAATGATCTGGCCAGTCCTCCTAGCTGCCTGTACAAGAAGACTTTGGAGAGTACATTGCCCTGTGTGCGCTGGCATCTTATCCCTTTTTATGGCACTTACAAGACAGAGGCAGAATTGTCCAGTGGTTAGGGCACTAGCTGGAGACTCAGAAGACCCGGGTTCAATTTTTTGCTCCTTTACAGACTTACTGGGTGACCTTGAGCAGATCAGCCTCTCCACTCGGTTCCCCATCTGTAAAAGGGAAGTAACGGCCTAACTTCATAATGTGATGTGAGGATAAACACATTAAGGATTCTGAGGGGCTAGGGTCCGCATAAGCCCCTTAATGGCCCAGGTTTTCCTCGAATGCATTAGCATGGGATTGTCTTGTGAAAGGAACAGCTCTGCGGGTACAACTCACCTGCAGGTTTGCTGAAACCAAGTCAGAGAACTGGTGGTCGTGTTTGTAGCATGGACAGACGACACTGTGCACTAGAGGTGAAATTCACTCCATGATGAGAGCCAGCAGGTTGTCTGGGCCCTACTTTAGTGAATTACACCCTATGATTATTATAAGATAACCCAGTGGTTCCCAACCTGTGGCCTGGGGGCCAAAAGTGGCCCGTGGGGTCTTTCAAAGTGGAACGCCACTCCCCTCCCACTGGCTGCAGAATGGAGCCATTGCCTAAGGACCCGTGTTGCTTCAGGGCTACAAGACCGGTGCAGGCTCCTTGCTGCAGCCAAGGGAATGGGAGATCAGCATTGCCCTCCCACTGGCTGTAGCAGGGAACATGGCAAAGTGCTCCGCCTGGGTCCCTAGGCGTTGGGGTCCCTGCTGGAGCCAGAGGGTGGGGAGCACTGATCTCCCATTTCCCTGGCTGCAGAAGGGAGCCATTGCCTAAGGACTCAAGTGGAGCGCACAGGGCTACAGGATGCATTCAGTTTCCCTGCTGCAGCCAGGAGCACAGGAGCTGCCAGGGGGGTGGCAGGGAGGCTGCAGGGCCCAAGCATAATTTTTTGGGCCCAGTACAAACTTGTAACACGGGCCCCCACCCACACACATACCACAATCCCTCATCCCATCCATACAATCTCATGAGCCATGAAATTTTTTTTCCCCATGGTAATGGGGGTTGCAGCTTGGGCTAGGGCCTCCAGGCCCCAGTAAAGTGTACCTTCCCCCTCATGTGGGGCCCTGGGTTGCTGCAGGCAGAGCAGCCAGGATCCACCATGCTTAAGGAGGTGGTAAAAATCAGTGCCTTCCGGTCTGGCCCGCACTTAGCAGGCTTCCCACTGTGCCTTACTGTGAGTAATTCGTAAGAGTAAAATAGTGAATGTAAAAATGAGCAGAGCAGCATCAAAATGTTTCCTTTAAATATGTAGTGATTTGCAGTCCTTAATGGTGTAAACATCAATACATGTTTTATGAGCTGACTGGTGGCCCTTCAGGGTTGTAAAAATTATATTTGTGGCCCTCCAGCCAAAAAGATTGGGAACCATTGAGATAACCTCTCTAAGCAGAGGCTTCTTATGTCTTCCCCTCCCTCCCCCCCATTGCAAGGATACACAGCGAGAGAAAACACTGATTTCACAACTCCCACTCATGTGTTTCCCATTTGCGGGTGCTTTTTTAATTGCCAGCAAACAGCCTGCTAGAGACCAGAAGCATTTCTTCCCTGGCTGGCAGGCACACAGCATTGGCTGGTGAGTCAGGAGTTAAAGAGCTCCCACTTCACAGGAAAGGATGCTGGAAGGTTTGTGAGGAGGTGGGGGAATAGCAGGCAAGGAGTTGTGCAATAAATGACATTTGTTTAAAGACACATTAGAAGATTAATGATGGGAGTTAAAGTGTAAAAGCAACAGGGCCTAAGTGTAAAATTAATGGAATCCATTTTCCTTACCATCTCCTGCAGGAACCCTTTGGAAGTGCAAAGGGAAAAAGCTCATTTTACAGTAATAACTGTTATTTATATAACAGAACACTATTGGATATATCAAAATGTGAGGTTTCAGGGTAATAACTGGACCCTCACAATCATCATTATCCACTTAAAAGGCAATTTCTAGGATGGCGAATGGGTGGAGGAAACTGCCCCAATTCCTCAGCCAGTCGTAAACAAGGTTTATTATTTTTATTATTATTCGTCTCCCAATCTGATAAGATTGTGTTAAAAGCATGGAGAAAGGAAAGAAGAAAGAAAGAAAGATGAAAAAGGAGCCGATAACCTTTCTAGGAACTTTTGTTGAGAAAGTCTGATGAATTCAGTAGTGTGTCAGGGCCAAATCCTGCTCCCTCTGAAGACAAAAATCCCATTGCCTTCTGTGGTGTTTTTATTCCACTTCCCAAGGAGCTAATAAAGAACAAAAGAGAAGGAATTACAACAGCAACTTCCACTCCTAGTGGATTGCTCCTCTTCCATCTCCTAGAATGCACATTTCTTGGGGCTGAATCTCTGCCCTGGGACTTAATCGCACTAATATATAGTGGCCTATAGCCAAGGTGAATGGTTTGCAAGTGTATCCCAGAAGTGGAAACTTGTTTGCATAAAGCATTCCACAAATATTTGAGGAATGCTTTCTCAGGAATCGGGCTAGAAATGCAAATGGTTCACAATGGGGGGAAGAGGCAAGAAAATGTCATGTACTTGATCCACAACAAATAATTTGACCCGCTCTAAATAACAATTGAGTTTGTAAACAGATCTTGAATTAACAGGTCTGACAGATGAGTTTTAAACAAACTTCGGCCTCCCCCACGTAGGTTATTCAGCTGGGGCACCTAATCGTGGAAATAACCAGAGCTGCGTAAAAGCTCTAGACTAGGGAGAAGATGGGAAATCAAAAAGAGAAGAGAGCTCCTGTCATTTATAAGATACTTTTGTTATTTGAAAGGCCCTGATTCAGGAAAGCACTTCAGCATATACCTAAGTCCATCTCTGTTCAGAACAGCACCAGTTTAAGCATGTGTTGAAATCCCATGGTATGAAATATTTGCCATCGACTTCAGTGGGGCCAGGATTTCAGCTTTTTGTCCTGCTCTGAACAGGGTTGCTTGCCTGAATTGCGGTCTAAGTTGACTCTGCTTCACAGTGAGAATGTGGGAGCGTCTCCTGCGGGATGTCATTTCCAGCTCAAGTAGAGGTACACACGCTAGCTTCCATCAAGCAAGTGCACTAAAAAAAGAAATATAGCTGCTGCGGTGCAGGCGGCAGCACAGGCTAGCACCCTGTCTGAGACCCTTGGTGTGTCCTGGGATGCCTAACCCGCATTGCTGTGGCCGCACTAGTATTTTTAGTGCACTGGCTCCATTGAGGCTGGAGCCTGTACATCTAGCTGAGCTGGAAATTACACCCCCGGCTGCAGTGTAGATGTGCTCTGTATGTGAATGCAAGGGAGGAAGGCGTGCTAGGTTAAAATTTGGAGGGTGGGGTTTCAGCGTGTCCATTTATGGAGAGGAGGGAAGGATGATAAAGCATTATGTTTTTCCAGACAATTTTTGCTGGCTGGAGTAGTCAGATGAGCTGAATCAGTAAGTGCAGCTGGCGTAGCTCGCTGGTCTTAAAGCCATTATCAGTGTCGCTTTGGATATTGAAAGCTGGGTGAAATACAGCGTCAGCAGCTGCCAGCAAGCTGAGTTTTTCATCCGACAGCATCAGGAGCGATCCCCCAGTGAGAGGCCTGTGCCACCTACCAAAATACAAGCTGACCCTGATCCCTCTCCCGACGAGAGGGGGAGCCTTTCCAAGACTCCCTTCTCATTTGGGCTCAGGCTTGCAAACACTGAACGTCTGCAGCTGCAAACCACTGCTTCAGGTGGGCAAAAGCAAGAGGACTGAACTATCTGAACCACAACTTTATTTAACTAATCAACACAAATGCCGGCTTATTTATAACATGACCCGCAGCTTAGGGATAACTCTATTGTTTAAGTTTATCACTGTGAACCTGATCCGGTTCCTCGATGGATTAATGTAACTAATTCAATATCCTCTCTAAGAGGCATCATCATAAACTACAGAGGATGTAATTCACTCATGAGAGCCTCCACTCAACCTCTGCTTTACAAGACAAGTCTGACTGGTTTTGTCATTTCTCATTCACGAACTGGAGTGCATCTCAGTTCCAGTCTAATCCCACCATTCTGCTGCACATTACAGCGCAGTTATCTTCTGCTACTTCCATCACACTTAATTCTTGAATTGCTCAGTCTCCTGAGTTATGTTTCTTTGTGGTTCTTTCATCTTGCTCACTCACATTTTCCACTGTGTTTTTAATTTATTTTATACAATTGATTTTTTCCTGCCTCTTGGGTTCTTTTCCGTTTTTTCTTTTCTTTTCCTGCCTCTTGGGTTCTTTTCCATTTTTTTCCTCATCATCTGTAAATTGCTGTGTCTCATCTTGCTCCCTTTTTCTCTCTCATCTAGATACAGCAGAATCAAGGAGCCAGCAAAAATTTTGTGTAGCAAGGTGAACAACACTGTACTGGAAACCACAGGGTAGTTTAAGAAGGATGTTTACAGAGCATTGCAATTTGGGAGATTAAGATTCAATTCCTGCTCAGCTGCAGATTCCATGTGTGATCTTGGGTAAATCACTTAATCTCTCTGGGTCTCAGTTCCTCACCTAGGCAAAGGGGATAACGGCACTGCCCTGCCTTACAGGGATACCATGAGAACAAATACGTTAGAGTTGGAGTTACTCAGATACGACAGTAATGGAAACCGTGTAAGTGCCTAAGATGTGTTGTGATGGCTTGTGGTTAAGGCTCAGGACTGGGTGTCCGGCGATTTAGGATCTAATCTCAGCCACGTGGTCTTGGGTGAGTCATTTAGGCTCAAATTGTTAGAAGCGACCTTGTGTTTCGGGTAGGCAGGTGAGAGTTCTGGAGCCTGATTCCAGTGCACCGGTAGCTTCCCCATCTTCAGCTGGAGAAGTGAGCAGTCTGCCCCTGCGTGAATGGCCATAGATGTCTCAAGGCAGGTGGTCACTCGTGACAGTTTTAGCCTCTAAAGCTTGATGTGCTTCGTTAACCCATCTCTGAAACGAGGATAATGCTGTTGGCTGCTGTCGTGAGACAGGATACCGGGGTAGACGAACCATGATCTGACCCAGTCTGGCCAGACTTATGTTCTCACAGGGTTGTTGTGAGGCTTTGTGCATTGTCTGTAAACTGCAGTGAGATCCTTGGATGGAAGGAACTGTAACAATGCCGAGGGTTATAAAAATGACTGTGTTAGAAGTGATTATTAGTGCAGTCTTCTCTGCCTGCCTGTCCGACCATCCCTCATCTCCAGATGTGGTATAATTGAGTGCACATGTTCTCTCCTATTCACACACACGCTTGCTACCCCTTTGTGTTTTTAACTGCGCTTCCCATGCATTGTGTATTTTCCAAGCCGTACCTAGTCTCAATTTCCTTGTCCCTAGGCACTGTAAAAGACACATGTACCAATTAGAGGAGTCCCCGGATTGGTGCACAAATAAAGGTGTGGGGGCACATTACTGCTGTTGGTCCCAGACTGAGACTGGTGGTGGTAATGTGAAGGTAGTAGCTCTCTGTAGCAAGCTCAGAGCCACCTTCCTGTGGCTGAGAGGGGCTAAAAAGAAGACGAGCAAGTGCTAATTTGGTGTCAGCTAGAAGCTGCTCTTTGCATCCCTTGCATAAGTTTGCAGAAGTAACAGAGCCTAATTGTCCCACATTAATGCAGGGTCATGCTCTTTGTAAGCAGCAAACAGATGCTCATACTGGGACCAGTGCACTTAGCAGTTTTGCACTTGCGAGGGACTGAAACTATTTTAAAAGGGTTTAGAGGAAAAGATCCCCGACTTGTTTCACCTGTGGGAGCAGAGAATAGTTAGCAAAAACTCAATTAACACAGCACACCAGAGAGAAGGCAGGAAGATGTTAAAATAGCCTATTAAATTCCTGGGGGCTGGGTAAAAAATAAAGGATGCACAGATTGAGGGAAATTGGATCTGAAGGGCTTCCACAACTGGTGGGGCAACACTTGAGCATCTCATTTTGATGTAGCTCAGCAGGGAATCTTGTTTTTCCAATGGCAAAGCAAAAAGATGAAAGCAATCCTGAAGTGCAACAGCCAACATTTTGGTCTCGCTGCTTCTGATTCAGTGAGACACCTTTGTGCAGTTCAATTAATATGTCTGAAGCTTGTGTGATGTGGGTGAGGGAGGTGATGGGTTACCTGCTGCTGCTGCTTCTCATGCTCTTCTGGTCCCCCTCGCTAACCTGAAATGAACTCCCTTGTTATGAAAGCTGGGATTTCATCATCCCTTCCTACTCTTAAATCTCCCTCTCTTTTCTCCTGCACCAGGCAACCTCTGCCTAGACATTTGTATTTTGCTCAGCCACCTAGCATCCGTCTTAGCCTCTCTCCATTCATCTCTCTCCCTAAAACTCCTTGTTTCCTGGAGGCTTTCCTGTTATGATCCATCAAAGTCATCTTCACCACTTAGAGACTGGGCGTTTGTGTAGTCTGACCTGTTTCTAAAATGCGTTCCCCGTGTCTGAATTAAACCATAAATTCCATGGTGCTGGGGCTGAGTGTTTATCTGTGTTCAGTTCGAGCACGTCATCTGTGCATTCGGTTCCTTGCTCTGCCACTGACTCCCTCTTTGGAGTTATACACCTCTTGGATGAGACACAGACTCCAAGGCCAGAAGGGACCATTCCGATCATCTAGCTTGACCTCCTGTACAACACAGACCATAGAATTTCCCCCAAATACTTCTCAGGGCTCATGTTTTAGAACAACTTCCAATCCTGATTTAAAAGTTGCTAGTGATGGAGAATCCAAGACCCTTGGCTAGTTGTTCCAGTGATTAATTACTCTCACTCTTAAAATGTTAGGCCTTATTTCCAGTCTGAATATGTCTAGCTCCAACTTCCTGCCATTGGATTGTGATGTACCTTTTTCTGCTAGATTGAAGAGCCCCATATTAAATATCTGTTCCCTATATTAGGTACTTATAGACTGTGATCAAGTCATCCCTTGACCTCTTTGTTAAGCTAAATAGGTTGAGCTTCTTGAGTGTCTATCATTATCAGTCAAGGTTTCTAATCCTTGAATCATTCTCATGGCTCCTCTTGGGACCTTCTCCAATTTCTCAACATCCTTCTTGAATTGCAGGCACTGGAACTGAACACAGTATTCCAGCAGGGATTGGACCTGTGCCAAATACAGAGGTAAAATAACCTCTCGACTCCTACTTCAAATTACCCTCTTCATGCATCCCAGCATTGCATTAGCTGTCTTGGCCACAACATCACACTGGGAGCTTGTGTTCCACTGATAATCCACCATGATGATCATGGCATGACCCCCAAGTCTGGTTGAGTCCCTGCTTCCCAGGATAGAGCTCCCCATCCCATAAGTATGGCCTATGTTCTCTGTTCCCAGAAGTACACGTTTACATTTGTACTGGAACGTCTTGTGTTCAGTTTTCCAAGCGATCCAGGTTGCTCTGAATCATTGTCCTGTCTTCTTTATTATTCACTGCTTCCCCTGTTCTGGTGTCATCTGTAAACTTTCTCATTTCACCTCCCTGCCCCTCTTTTTTGCCATCTGTAAAATGGGGCTGAGAATGGGGCCCCTTTTTGTAAAGCACTTTAAAATCTGTGGATGGTAGGGGCTTCATGAGGATTAAGTAATACTCGCAGTGTCGTTAATGACCAAAGAGGAAGGATGGTCTTCTAGGTCAGAAGCTGGACTGCGGCTCAGGAGACCTCTTGGTTCAATTACTGGCTCTGCCACACGTATCCTTTGTGACCTTGGGCAAATCGCTTAATCTCTTTGTGTCACAGTTCCCCCTCTGTGATATGGAGATGGTAATCCTTTCACAGTTCCCTTGTCTATTTATTTCAGGACAGGGACTGCCTTTAACTGTGTGTACGTACCACACTTAGCACAATGAGACCCCAGTCTCCATTGGGTCCTCCAGCTGTTACATTCATTCCTTGCTTATAACAATAAGTTATAGGGTTATAAGGTTATTTGTAACAAGAGAACAACGACTTGGTGGTGAATATCTGTAAACTCTCCCCCTCAAAGAAAGCCTGAAACCTTTCCTATTTTTTCCCCTTCTCATCTTGATATTGCAGATCTGTCCAAGGCTATTTGCTCTCTCTGTAAATGCAATTAATCAATTAACTGTGGCAAGGTTGAAAATATGAGCCTGGTACCTCTGCACACTGGTCTCTGCAATGCGTTGGTGATTGCCAACCTGAAATAGTTCAGCAAGGATGCTCCCTTGGAGGAGGGAAATGTTGAAGAAAGAGCAAAATGACGGTGCAGACCAGATGCAGAGATCTTGCAGTATGTGCTAAAAGGGATATGGGCCCCACTCCCTGCTCAGTTAGGTGCTGATCTGAAGCCTGTTAAAGTAAATGAAAAGACGCCCATTGATGCCCAAGCCCCTAATCTCTTAAATCGTGAAGGAAGGTTCAAGGATGGTGCAGCTGGGGAGAGTTAGAGCCATGTCAATGTCAGAAGCGTTGATCTCGTCCCACCAGTGTCTTGCACTTCATGCCAAAGGACTTTACAGACTTACCCACATACACAGGTCATGTAAAATGCAGCCACTTCTGGGGTGAAACACCATAGCCGTTCAGGAATGTTATATGCCACATCACAAAAGGTAGTGCAGAAAAATACTATGTCCGATTGGAACTAAGAGAGGGGAGATAGAGAGGCAGAAATGTCGTTATCTTAGATTTAAACCAGGACATATAAACTTATTTCTCCTGACTTTTGTGGGGAGGTGCTGTGGAGTCTTTCAGTGCGCATGTGTGACTTGGGCCTTGATTTTAACACCTACCTGAAAACTGCCCCTTTCAGAAGCACAGTTCCCTCTACCAGGGCTTTCACTCGCACCACTAGAAGAAATCTGGACTGTCCTTGGAAGATGGACTTGACAGGCTGAATCTGCTTCATTAGTGTAATCTGAGCAGACTGTAAGGTGAGGCATCATGGATGCTAGGGTCACGTAGGCCATGAGAGTGGTCTCTCTGCATTGCCTTGCTGTGGGGATCTCTCTGCAAAACCCAGCTGCTGCTGCTGGCTGTCTATCAAATGCAGAATCCAAGAGCTGAAATACACACCGTAACTCTCAAGTCCATCATTGCTGCTACTCCTGGCTTGTCTTTACAAGACCTAGAATCTTTAAATATTATTTCTTGCTTCCTTGTTTTTGTCTGGCACAGACCTTTGGGGTTTGTTTGGTTATTTTGCTCCCCCCGCCCCTCCTGCCATCCCCACCCCCCGCCATGTTCAAATTCTCCATTGACTTAATTACGCTCTTGTTCATCTCCTGGTCTGTCTGAGTTAGCTCATCTCATCAGGGTTTTTAGTGCTATCCTTGTAACAGCCATAGCTGCTGATGGTCACCCGAGACCATGAAATGGGCAAGAAAACTCCCTCTTAAATTCCAGTTCAGCTTGACAATATTGAAACAAAAGATCCAGGAAACACAATTCCAGCTGCAAAGACCTCAAGACTTTGGAGACAGAGGTAAAGGAGGATCCTGGTTCTGGCTTTGAATTTCCTAGTTGGTTCCTAAATCTATGACGGATCAAAGCAAACCCACAGAGCTGAAGAGTCTCCTGCGTCCACATTGTGCTTTGGGGCAATAGAATACACCAACACATGGATCCAAAATTTCCTGCTTATCCGTAATGAAAGTTAGAGATGAGCCCCACCAATTCAGATAAAAAAAACACCCTGTTCTCCCTCCCTAGAACTTCACCCATTTTTCTGGGGAACAGTTCTGAAATCCACAATGACCTCTGTATGTCTGGGGCCTGGTTTCCTTCCTGCGGGCTACAAGTCCACTGATTTCACTTCTATCCTGTATGGGCCGCAGAGGGATCCTTCATGCTGTTTGAAATAGACTCTCCTGCTGTTTCTGCCTAGGACTGAAGTGGCTGGTGTTTTGTAAGGGTTTCAGCCCAGTTTTGCAGGCCCAAGAAGTTTTGATTATGCTGTTGCCATATTGAACCCTTTGCAATATGGGGTACCTTGGCTGAGAAAAGGTTTCAGTCTCCAAAGCTGGTTTTTGTGTAGCAGCGTTTGCAAGGCACCTGAGATGGAGTCAGTGGAAGGAGCAAGGAACGAGGTGGATTCATTGCGTGTGGCTTTGCTCTTTAACTAGCAAAAAGCTGCTACGCAGACCCCTCCTCTGTGGCTTATCCAACTTGCAGGATCTCGCAACCCCTTTCTGATTCTGTCTCAGAGGCTGTTAGGACAGGATGGGCCCGCAGGTATTCACTGTCAGGACAGACAACGTCTCTCACCAGCAGTTAGCAGCAGGGTAGATGGCAGAGTCTAACCTGGATTCCTCCAGATGCGGATTCATGGTGCTAGCCAGGCTGGGACTGGTCGGACTAGATGGAGGGGACCTCCTTGTCTGATCGCGTGGCCTATTCTTCTCATGATAAGGCTGCCTTAGCTGGTGGCTTGTGGTCTTCCCCACACAGCCCCAACGCCTTATCCCTTGCCTTAATGTGCCCCCTCTATTTCCACACACCCTCCTACACCCACAAGGTGAGGTCAAGTCATTGACGTAGTCTTCTCCCAACTCTGCTGCCTTGATTTTGGACTGTTCCCCACGTCTCAGGGGCCTATACAGGTTCTCCCAGTACCCAAGCCACAATGTTCGTGAAGCCAAATTGGAGCTTTGCCACAGCTTGGCAGTATTTGAATCTGGGGTGGAATTTGTCTGCCTTGACATCAGTGGATTTTGCCAGTGACTTCAGTGGGGCCAAGAGTTCACATCTGGTGCCTACCAGAGACAGTGTGTCCAACGTTTCGATTTGTCAGACTCATCTCTGGCTCCAACAGAGCCAGATGTTTTTGCTTCGTGCTAGTGCAGCTAGCTCACTGTGGTGCCCCCCAAAATCTGTATTCTGCAAGGCAGATGAACTCTATCGGCAGACCAAGACCTTGTCTCGTTAGTTTTTGTTTCCGCATGTGAAGCGAAGGGAGGGGAGAGCATGAGAGCGAGAGAGAAAGAGAGATGAGGCCCATCTTCCAGGCACCTTCCATCACAATGACAGCCTCAATGTTTTTCTGTTTTGACCATGAAAGGGTTTTTTCGTTGTTCTCCTGGTGGTTGTTCTCAGGGGCCAGGTGAGTCTGAATGGACTAATCCAGCTTCTCTCGAGTACTGCTGAGAAGTTCACCTTTGAGTGAATCAAACTACCCGCTCCTGGGTACAGTGGCCCATTAAATGTTTCGCCTCAGAGGCAGGCGGTTAGGGCTTCTGGAGAAGAGATACCACTGTCCACTGTTGCAAGGAGAGGTGCTTTCCCTGAGATGACAGTACCATGCAAAGGAGGAAATGGCATCCAGTGACCTTCCAATGTTCTTCCTTAGCTGTATCAGATGGACTATGTTGACCTGGATGCAAAGATAAGACTTTCCCACGGTTGCCTGGTAGACACGTGGCATTTGATTATTAACACACCCCATCCATAGTCATTGGCAGCAAGTCAGCGTTCTTCGCAGGGTCCCCAGGGACCTAGCACAGAGCTGGACCCTATTGTTTGCCGCCCGGGCCAATTTGGGAAAGCTGTTGCATAGATATTTATTTATTGTTTAATGCACAAAAACACAATTATTAAGGAAGAGAAAAGAGATGCTGCATTTTAAGCAGTGGCAACACAAAGCCTTGTGCTGTATTATCATTTTTCCCCACCTCTCCCTCACTCTCTCCCTCCTGAATTCATTTCTTTCTGGATCTCATAAATGAGAGGGAAGCTCCATTTAAATGCAGATTTCAGATGTTGGCCGAAAGCAATAAATAGCTCTCCACTATGCTGATCTGACTAACATTATCAAGTCTTTTTGTGAAAGAGAGAATCTGAAGTTTGGGTTTATTTTATTCTTTTTCTCAATGAGATTCTTTTTCCTTCTGGAGTAATAGCAGTTTATTTTTTTTCCCCCTAACCAGCAGTTCAGAGACTAAAATGGAAACACAAACCCACCTGTTTCTCCCCTGGAGTTCTACTTGACAGACCTATAATGAGGGAGTTTGCAAATTCCTCACAGTTTACTGAATTGACAGCCTGAAGGGCTGATGTTGTATCCAGCAGAGGGGAAATTCACAAAATAAGCAAACATTGCAACCATCTTTAATCTAACCAAAAAAAACCAATTGGAATTGCCTCTTTATTCAAACAATTTTAGGTTACAAAACCGATTAAACGGTGATGTGGGACCCGGTAAAATCAGGTGGTAATAGCAGCACAGCTGTACTATGATTGGTGTGCAAAGTGCAGAGAAGAGTAGGATAGAGGTGTGGAAGGACTTGAGGTCGATTCCCACTGCAGGGACATATCCTGTGGCAGAGCATCACTGCTGGTGTTTCGGCATTGGCCGCTTTCACATTTCCGAGACCTGCAGCAGAGTTCTAAAGACCTAGCTGCATTAAATCATGTGCTTTTGAATCATTTCTCAGGGCAGGGCCCTCTGGGTTTGAAAGCCCAGGATTCTGACCTACAGTTCAAGTGCTAGAGTGCCTCTGGGTTGAACCTAGCTCTTCTGCATTATCTGGGTTTGAACTCAGGATGCAACTTCAGTTTTGAGCTTACAAATCCTCTTTGAAATATACAGGAGGTTGGAAGTATATTCAGGACATAAATAGCAAAAATATGACATGCATGACCTGAGATGCCAGGGTGATAGACACCTTGGGAATACCTTGGGTAGACAGACCTTTGGGAAGTGAAATCCTTTTCTAAAGTTCATGCTTCCATAACATTCTGTATTCAGGACCCTAACTGCGAAATAACAGTTGTTTTTGATTGATCGTTGGCTAGGGAAGGATATCCCCAAAGGAACAAAAGTCATTTTAAGACATTTAACGGCGCTTACTAAACTTAACTGAGAAAGGGGAAAAAAACCAAAACCCACTGTTGTGGCAGTATATAAACCTTCCAGTAACATCTGTTCCCTATTACTGTTGTAAAAAACTGCCACTTCATTGGCTCTTGGTGGGAGCATGAATTAAGTAGTGCTGTGTAATAAACATGCAATAGTCTAGTCTCTTTGCTTATGTCACAACGCAGTTCACAGAGTAAGAGCATAAGGGGAGTGGATGGCTCAAGGGAATGCAATGCAGAACTTTTAGCCTCGTGAGCACCGGCTGAGTCCCAGCCAAAGGCAGCAGAAGGTGTAACTAACTCATTGCTATCTGGAAATTGGCTGGTGGGCTTTTTATGCTGTTAGTCAGTTTCAGCACAGCTCCAGGTGGACAGCTCTCCACATCAGTAAAACAACTCAGACTGTTGGAGCTAACTGGTTCTCACGTTGGCAGTGTCAGCAGAATGGGCAAGCGGTGGCTGGGTCAGGAGGATGAATGCTTCTCTTCTTCTGAGGGGAGTTTCTTCAAGGGTAGGGGAGAGAAATGGGAGGAGGGCTCGCACTGCGGCTGCTTGCGCTCTTGCACCTGTGCTGTGGTTAGTGTGAAAATGCTACAGTAAAACACTCCTATTCTAAGCGTTTTCAGTTTCCCTGTGTTTAAAGCTAATCCTATGTTTGTTTGTGGGAACAGGGCCTGGCACGCTGGAATAATTACCCAAGGGCCGTAGCAGAAGCGACCATCTCTTGGAAGATTGCTAAACACGCTAGAAAATATACTGTAGAAACGCTCCTTGTTAGGGGAGAGCCTACATCAGGGTGTGCAAACATTTTTATTGCAGTTTTCATTCTCCTCTTAATACGGACATTTGGTTGATGGACACCTCCCGTCCCATTCACTATCCTGTATCATCCCTATGAGAATTAGAGCAATCGTGCACATGGAAAGGTATATTAGGAAAGGGCTGCCTATATTTTTAGCTGCTGTTATAATGAAGTTTAGCAGGTGGATAAGAGGAGGAGTCAGCTGTGTGTGATCAGGCATCTCTGTAACCACCAGGTGAACTAGTAGATGAAGCGTTTATGACCCTACTTTCAAGTATTCACTGATGTTGGGTTCCCAATTTAAGATTAGAGACAGTTGAAAATTTACTGTTGGAAAGCTTTTTCAAGAGAAGATGTTGTTTTTGGTGTGTGTGTGTTAATAGAAATTTCTGCCAAACTTTTTTTAATGGAATTTGGGGGGAGAAGGTTGTTGGGGGGGAAAATGAAAACCAAAAATACGTTTTTGGCAAACAAAATCTGAACATTGATAGCCTAAACCCAGCCGTTTTATAGGTTTCAGATTAAATATTTCAGTTTTTGGCAAATTTGGGGTTTTTTTATGCAAACCTGAAAAATGTTTAGGAAAAGTTTAAATTAAAACTTTATCCAGCTTCAAAATTTCCAAACGGAACCAAAAATGTTCCCTGACCAGCTCTGCTTGAGACACTTTGGGGCTTATTTCTGAAGCACTAGCCCTCTGCAGCTCCCATTGACTCCAATAGAACTGGTTGCTGCTTAGCACCTCTGAAATTCCAATGGTGCCAAGTCATGCCCACAGACCAAAAGCCACTTCTGAAAGTTTTTTGGCCAGGATTCTGTAACAAAAAAGCTTCGGAAACTTCTAAGGAGGAGATGTTTATTATGACTGAGGCGAAAAACCTTGAAGCTGTACTGTGGCTAACAAAACTCAGAGATTTACTGTACGTTTTTCAGGATTAAGATTTGCTTGTTACAGCTCCCCATATTTTATAGACTGGACTAGATGAAAGTGAATTTAAATAAGGACTTTAGTCTGTACTTAATGATGCCGCTATTAGACTAGATTTGGCAATGTATCCCCAGACATAAAGTTTTAAAATCAACCTTTTAAAATATTAAATTAATCTTTTGGTCTGCTAGGTAGAATGATAAATAAATCTCAGTTCATCCTCATTACCCAGTCAGATTCATGGGCTGGTTTAATATTTGGCAAAAATTAACTAGTCTCACAGTAAATGTGTGGATGTGCAAAAACTAAAGAGAGAAAATTACAAGCCCTGCAGGGAATTAGGCATCTGCCATATATATTTGAAGGAACTGGATGTATGGGTGCCCCTTCTGCCTACTGAATGGAATCAGAACTGCTTAGCTATGTGTCCTAGTTCCTATACTACTAAAAACTCTGCAGTAGGTGGGCTTGGAATTGCTTTGACTCCTTAAACAAAGAGGCAGTTGTGACTACCGGCTTTAAAAATATGGGGGATCCCATGCTCCTGGCGACTGGGAAGATAACGGGCCAGGATATTTATTCCCATCTAGTCCAGATCTAGTGGGGTGATGGAATCTAGGAAGTACCTGATACCCACTCTCTTTTCCTGCTGTCAGAGGAAGATAATCGGACCTCCGTGTTGTCAGTCTGTGCCAGTCTGGCATCCTAGGAATGCACTTACGTTCCCTGCCTCTGACTTCCTGCAATTTGCTGTTGCCGCTGGACCATTTTCTCTCCTCTCACACTCGTATTCTCAATGCAAGCTGCAGAGTTCAGGTGCATTCAGATTGAGAGTTTATGGAAACGGGCGAGCTGCAAAGTTTAAATCCCAGCTTCTGATGTCTTTGGATCTGGAGGTCGAGTGGTTCATTTGGGCCTTCTCTACGCTGTAGTGACTCAAGAAGGGGAGTGAAAAGAAGACAAGAAAAGGTAAGTTAACAGGTGGCTTTTGGGGATCCTTTCTCTTATTTTCTCTCCTGGCTGGTTTATAATTAAAAAAGAAAGGAAAAAAAAAAGCCAATGTGCATATTAACTTTCAAAAATCCTGCCGTCGGAGTTTCTGGCCTTAGAAGAAAGTGCAACCTTCTCCAGTTGCATGACAAGATGAAGATTGACTGTACACGCTTTGCAGATCATGATGGTGCAGAAGAGATGTGTTGCCTGAAGGACTGGGAATGCTCGCCAAGAGATCTGTGTGGGGAGACACATCTTACAAGAATAGCTGCCATGTGTTTCCTTATTGGAAGCTGGCTGGATTTAACACCCTGAAAACTAGGAAGAAGGAGGTCCTTTAATGGATCTATCTATCTGCCTACCCTCTCCCATCTGTCCCCAAACACACCCATCTGTCTCTTTCACTGATACACGTCCCCATAGTATCCAACTACCTATAGTATGGACAATACCAAGTGCAGATGTTAATACCTGCATCTTTCTATTCAACGAATTGATTTAATTTCTAACCAGTCTCTGTAATGTTTGCTCTCCCTTTCACATTCATTTCTGGTACAAACTGTAACACAGCCAGGCAAATTTCTTGCGTGACGTAAAAAAATAAATGAATGCGACCAACTGGAAATCTCAGTGCATCACGTCTCTTTTATACTCTGCTCCTTGTAACATAAGCTAAGGGCTGGCCCCAGATGACTGACAGCTTTACAGCTGCCACTCAAAAGTCTGACTTGTCTTCCAACAGCCTGGTGTCAAGTCGAAGCATGGTTACCAAGCCAACATTTGAGCACTACTTGTTTTATAGTCAATGCCAAACGGGAGGGAAGTGGACGGTGAGGAGAGGAAACCTTGTAGCACACAGATGATTGTGCTTGTCGGTTGCCCAAAAGCTCCAGAAACACATTCTTAATAGCCCCGTTGATGTAGCCGCTTTGTCTTGTTTTAAAATCACAACAGGCTTTCACTGCGGGTGAAATGTGCCAGATTGCAGTGTTTCTCATTAGAGGGGATCAGATAGCTGTGAACTTTTATTTATTTAGTTAGTTAGTTATTTCTCAGCCACTTGCCCAGTTCAGCAGTGGCCGGCGTTTTGAGGCTCTCCAGCTGAGCTGAAGACACGCCGGAAGAATTGAATGTGGCGGGTATTCGATATCCAGCTTCTTTCTCTCATCCGTGCTCTCATTTCACTGCCATGGAAGTTCTGCAGCATGTTTATCCCTTAGTGGAGAGGAAGAGGATGGCTCATTGCCTCCTAAAGCCATGGTCCGAAGCTGTAGCAGCATGAAATGAATCCCCAAATCCCAGGGCTCCAGTTGGGGTTTCATTATAAACTCTCTAAATGTTGGTCTAAATGTTTCCTCAGCTTCTCAAGCCTTTGGCGTGAACTTGGGCTACTGTGGATCTAGGTCTGGGTTTGTGGCTCTCGGAGCTTGGCGGGATGGGGATGGAGGTGAGGCACGCAGGAGTGCTGGCATTGTGCCTTCCATAGATTGAATTGCATCGAGAGGAGCTCAGACACAGTGTAGGTATTTAAAAAAAAAAATGCAATGGGTGCCCTTTCCACTGCTGACGGCCAGGGGGCCAGGCCCACAGTGCATCATGGGAGCAGGAGTACCTCCAGAAACGGAAACCGTTTCCTCTCTCTAAACCCAGTGCAAGCATGTCTACGTCCTACACAGCTCTGCTTGCATGCCCAGGGCAACCACAGTTTGATCTTTTTGCCCATATCCCAGAAACTTGTCCTGTTCCCAGCCCCTCGGGGGACTCAGCCTGAAACCTCTGGCTATCGGGGCATCAGGAGGACATTTTCCCTGGTGGCAGGTTATTCCATAACTGCCTACCGTAGGTGTTTTTCATCTTCCCTTGAAGGAGCCCCTGGAAACACAATAGTGGACTAGATGGGCCACGGGTGTGATCCACTGTTACTCATAGACTCTAAGGTCAGAAGGGACCAATATGATCGCCTAGTCTGACCTCCCGCACAACGCAAGCCATGGTGCTTATGGCTGACATAGACAGTGATGCCGTCACCTGGCCCAAATGGCAGCTCCTCGGGATGACTTTGTGGTCCTTTGGACCCAGCTGGGAGTTTCTCTCTTTGGCTAGCCTAGCAGTTTTCAACCATTCCTCATTTGCAACCCCCTTAAAATCTTTGACTGGAGATGCAGGCCGCTTTGGCAATCCTAGATATAGTCTGTGGACCTCCAGGGGTCTGTGGTCCACAGGTTGAAAACCGCGGGTCTAGCCAACATCCTCCTTTAACTTCCCATATCCCTTCCTCTTGTATATCCTCGTCTCCTCCCTCTGCTCTTAGAGCAGCACTGTACTTCAGGTTACAGCCAATTTGCTTTATTTCAGCTGTCAATTCTTCCTCATAAAAAAAAAAGCTTCTGTAGCAAAGTGATGCATTTTAAAGCTTTAACAAGGCCCCCAATTGCTGTAGCTAGTATTGTGTCTTCCTGGTGTGTGTGTGTGTGTGTGTGTGTGTACATTATACAGCAGAGCCTCCCAAATCCATACTTCGCTAACCTACGCACTGCAGGGCCTGATTCTAATGTCACTTAGGCTTGATTTACACCCACGTAACTCTGCTTCAATGGAAGCGATGCTGTTCTAGAGCAGCCGTGAGGGGGATAAGCAGCAGGTCCTTTATTACTCACACACCAAAAAACGAAGCTCTCTCCCCAGCTAAGCCCGGCAGTGAGCTCTGTTATTAACAAGACTCAGCAAACCGTGCTGCAGAAATTTTACTAACACATTCTGAAGTATCTGGATTAGTGCTAAATCTATTTTTACCTTCTAGAAACAATCAAAAAGTGCCCGATGCTCTCTCCCCCGCATAAGACAGCTTTGAGTAGGCAGATGGTTTTACACTGCGCCTTGATGGACAGCAAATTTGGGCCTAGGAGATGAGATCAAGAATCAAGTGCCTTCTGTTGAAAAATATTTCTCCCATCACTCCCACCCAGGCCCACTCACTTCCGGAAATATCCAGACTGTGAAAGCCGATTTGCTGGAGTCAGTACAGCACAAAGTTTTTGTTAAATGAACAAACAACGCGCATTTTGTGATGTATTTTCTGTGTGTGTGTGTGAGAGATTGAGAGAGATTCACAAATCTCAGTGAATGAGAATTGTTTTGGTCATTAATATAAATGCTGGGCCTGATCCTGCCAACAGATCCAAGTACACAGCACTATCCTATTGCATGCTTTGTGTTAGGGTCGCATGTCGGAATCCCAATGAAGGCAGTGCACAAACAAGAAACAGAGGACAGCCCTGGTTTTGGAGTGCTTGCCATCTACCTGGGAGACAGGACAAGACAGATAGATAGCTCGAGGGTGCATGAGGTGATGATAAAACAAACAGAGTTTAGCAGAAAGGCAGATGTCATAGCTCACCACATGCTTAACCAATGCTTGATGTCAATACAAGACTTTAGTGGGACTGTGTCTGGGCACAGTTTGCATGGTTTCAGTTGCAAGATCAAGGCCTTATTTATTGATATAATCATTTGGCCGGTCCATGTGCTCATACACATGTTGAAAACCAGTTTTACAAACTGGCCAGTAAAATTTGCCAGGACAGACTCTTCTCTTTCTGCAGCTTGCCCCATCACAGGCCTCTCACGGCAGAATGGTTAGATTCTGCTCTACTGTGGACCAATTTCCATTTCCGAGTTGCTGACCTTTCACCTTGTTTCCTAGCTGCCATTTTGGATGACCCGATGGAGTGCAGCAGAGGGGAGAGGCTGTCCATCACGCTAGGGAAGAATCGCATCAACCGTGCACCAGAGCGAGCGGGGAAAGCCAAAGTGGAGGTGGACATTTTTGAACTACTGAGAGACAGCGAATATGAGACCGCCGAAACTAGTACGTACAGCTCAGTTTCTCCATTTCTTTCTTTGCCTTTGTATCCAGATGTTTGTTACTGAGTGTGAAGCTCACTTTGAAGATTAATCTCATTATAATCAGTGGGGGTGCTCACTGTAGTAAGCGCTACTCCATCATGAGGAAAGCTCAAAACCCATGTTCATATACTGAGTGGCTCTCTAGCTTTGACAGTGTCTTAAAGAAACAGATGTGTTGTAGCTTCCCGAGTGAAGTAGAGTATAGAAACAGGGTAGTCTTCTTTTTAAAAAGTTTGTGTGCCCTCTAATGATGCTCACATGCTATTTAAAAGGCTATTACCCTTTTCTTGGACACTACATTATGCTGCTAAAGTTTAGTGGCTTTCCACACCTCTCCGTACATACACTTCACTTATGTACACAATTTCCACTGTAGAACTGCCTAACAGGGCTGGTCCACACTAGAAAATTAGATCGACCCATCTTCATGGCTCCCCAGCATGACATAGTTAAGCCAACCTAAATCCCCACTGTAGATAGCTCTAGGTGGATGGAAGAAGCGTCTACACTGAAGCTCTACAATGGCCAGTATAACTGCTGCAGGTGTGCCACTGTAGCATTTGAAGTGTAGCCAGAACACATTTAAGGCATGTGCAGGCTTGGAAAAGAGGTAGGGTTTTACAATGTGTTAGCTAATGTTTGTCAATTGACATATTTTTAAACACCACTTAGCATTTGGTGTTGGCAAAGACAAACATGGTAACTGGGCCAGTGTTGTAATACATCAATGTATTTGTTTACACTAGGTGCTAAGTGATGTTTTAAAACCATGGTATGTTGTGTGTTAAAACTCTTGAGCTGTTTTCCTAGAGGAAATTTACACCCTGTATTGCTGTCAGCTTCCGTAATGTAGATTGATCCGTAATCTAGATGCGCCCTTAAAGTTTGTGGTGTTAGATACCAGCTCTTCACATCCACATCCATGATTTAAAAGCTGGCTTTATTTTTATTTTTAACATTAAATATTGTTAATAAATCAGATGTCACCTAAGTCCTTCAGGTATTTGTGGTCCTCCCATCTTCTCCCAGCCCTGCCAAAATCCCCCAAATCTATAATGGTTAATCCTTACAAAAAAGTCCTCTAGAATTCAATAGAACTTGATTACCTCCCAATAGACCTTTTTTTTTAAGCTTAACCCATAGAATCATTGAAATGCAGAGCTGGAAGAGACATCAAGCAGGCATCTACTGCAGACCTCAACAATGGGGCAGAATTAAATAGACCGTGACAGATGTTTGTATAACCTGTTCTTAAGAACCTCCAATGACGGGGATTCCACAGCCTTCCTAGGTAACCTGCGCCAGTGCTTAACTATCCTTAGAGATGGAAAGCTTTTCCTAATATCTAACCTAAATCTCCCTTGCTGCAAACAAAGCCTATTACTTCTTGTCCCACTCTCAATGGACATGGAGAACAATTGATCACCATCCTCCTTATAAAACAACCTTCTACTTATTTGAAGAGTGCTATGTCCCTCCCATCCCGCAGCATTCTCTTTTCTAGAATAGCATCACGAGTCTGTAATTCTCTTCTACCAAGTGGTTTTAAAAGCCCATAGAAAGGGTATTAGATTATATAGAGACAAGATGGGTGAGGTAATATCTTTTATTAGACCAACTTCTGTTGTTGAAAGAGACAAGCTTTTGACCTACATAGAGCTCTTCTTCAGGTCTGTGTCAATTCAAAAGCTTGTCTCTTTCACTGACAGAAATTGGTCCAATAAAAGATATTCTCTCACCCACCTTGTCTTTCTAGTATTCTGGGACCAACACGGCTACACACTACAAACGCTAAACTATACATGAAAAGTTCCAGAGGGGTAGCCATGTTAGTCTGTATACAGCAAAAACAACAAGAGTCCTGTAGCACCTTAAAGACGAACAAATTTCTGCGGGCATAAGCTTTCATGGGCTGCAACTGGGATGCATCTGACATAGTGGGTTGCAGCCCGCAAAAGCTTATGCCCGCAGAAATTTGTTCGTCTTTAAGGTGCTACAGGACTCTCGTCATTTAAACTGTATATGTTTTTAGAGCAATTTCTGTGCAACCCTATTCAATGACTATAGAACCCGACTGGTTTCATCTCTGTTTAGTTTTGTAGGGCTTTTCCACAAGGGTGAGACCATAGGATGTTAAAAGTGGGCATTGGCTGGACATCCTCAGTAACTAGTTTTCATAGCCTTCGGCCTCGATTCCTGTATGGTATGGCACCCCCTCCATGCCTGTTCGGTTCATTGCGAGTTGTGGAGCTCATCACCGTACAACAGCAGGTGACACACAGAAGGGGCTTCCACGCACCAGTATTAACATGTGAGGTCAAGAGTCTGCTCCTTGATTCCCCAAATAGGCATCTGTGTTGTCTGTGGAGCGGTTTCTCTGCATTGCGTAAATACTAGACAGGTCAGGGAATACGTGCATTGCTATTGGGGCATCTGAGCCCGTCACTGATGGGAAAGGAAAGGCTAAAAACCTCAGGGCATGTATACATTACGGCCGCAGAGTGGCATAGCTACGGCATGCAGAGGCATTCCTGTAGTGTCATAGTGTAGATGCTTTCTATGTCAACGGATGGGTTTTTTCCATCTATGCAGTTAATCCATCCTCTCAAGAGGTGGTAGGTAGGTGGTGGTAGCTTCTGTTGAGCTAGCCACAACCACGTTGGTGATTAGGTCAACCTAAGTACGGTACTCAGGGTGCAAAATTTTTCACAGACCTGATCTGCGTAGCTAGATCAATCTAATGTTTAAGCATAGACCCAGCCCATACGGCGTCACAGAGACTGTTGAAAGCAATGATCCTCTGCCTTTGCCAGTTGAACACTTTAGGATCCCACATATAATCTTTTCTGGTTTTATTAGTGCAACGCTTGTTCTGTTTTATTTCCCTATCCCCAGATAGAGCAAATAGAGCATCAGTCAGGGCAATGCTTCCTAACCTGCCACATGCATTCATAGCGGGCAGAGAGGAGAGTGCTTGGCAAACAGCCTTGCTGGCTCTATGGGTGTTACCAGGATCCCTTTCCCCTTTGCAATGCCCAGCAAGTGTATCCCACAATATACAGCCTGTATCTTTCCAGCAGCCCTTGTAGGAGAGGAAATGAGGATGGTGCATTGTTTCCTTCGATGGTTTGTTCTGCGTATTCATTGTGTCACATCTTTGAATTGAATGGTAGTATTTTCTATTCCCCTTTTCTTTGTTTAACACAAACCTCCTCTATGTATCATGATTTGTGTGATTTAACTTCTACCATAAAACAGGATTTGCAAGGTGGCCAAATGTAACTGGATAAAAATCTTGTGGCTGATTACCCTCTCCCTTATACTACTGTAAATTTAACTAGAGCTGGTTGAAAGTTTCCCGAAGGAATATTTTTCTGTTGAAAAATGCCAATTCACCAAAAGTTTTGCGGAAACATGTCAATTTTGATGACATTTCATTTTGGAACAAAAAACCAGAATGGAGTATACTGATGAGGTGACAATATTCCATTTCAATCTTTTCAGAGAAAAACACTTTGAATTCCTGTTTCGAAATGACTTCATTCCAAATTTTTAAAATTCTGATACGTGTAGTGGAACATGAAAGAAAAAAAATGAAATCAGAACAGGACGTTTCACTTTTATTTCATTTAACCCAAAATGCTTGTTGTTCGGAATTTTGTTTCTCGGGAAATTTCAAATTTTTTGTTTTCCTTCTGTTCCAGAATTAAAAAGCATTTTAAAATTGTGGAATTTCCTGCAGAACAGAAAATCCAGTTGCTGCACAATCAATAAAGTTATTCCAGATTTACACCAGTGTTAGAGGAGAAGCAGGACCTTTAGAGTTAAGGATTGCCTGGCATTTTGAATACCTGACTTCTCAACTTTTAACATGGTTCTAATGCTATCATTCCATTTAATATTAATAAAAGAGGTTTAGATGTTTGAACCTATGACTGCAAAGATTTTGCACACCTTTTTAATATTGTTCTCAGATGTCACGCTTTTTGAATTGCTCCTCAATATCACAGCTAGTATATTTAGCTGACTGGTTCTAGGCATGTTGCTATTAAATCCCCAAAATGACATTTTGTAGCACATTTGATGAACGTTTTGAGAGAAGAAAGGTTTTATGTGGGTTACTTTTCATTTTATTTTAAAACGATTTTTCTTTCTTTTTTTTTTCCTTTTCTTTTTTTTTAGGTTGAGTGAGGTATTTTAATGCATTTGGCTACAAATATGCCATTCCTAGAATGGATCGAAAATGAATATGTCTTAATCAAATTCATGCATGGTTTGCCACTGCCACTCTATTTCTACAGGAAAGCAAATGTATCAACTTGTTCTTGTAAGGAAAGCATCTGTAAATTACTATGGTTTGAAGTAAGCCTGCAGTGAAAGGGTTATGGATGGGGCAGTTTTGTCATTACAGGTAAAGCTTGCTTTTCTATCTGTGTTTGACTTTTCAAATCTCTTTACAGAGATTCAAAATGGGCTGTTTAATCGCATCTTTATCTAAAACACCTTCTCTTAAGGTCCGGGAAGGGACTGCTTTTCTACTTATCAATCTGTCTCCTGTGGTTTAATGCCTCTTCTAAGAACCTTCCTTCTTCTAATCCAAATACCTGGAGGCATTTCAGCCACCAACTTGAGCATCTGGGGGATTCCGGGCTTTAATGTACACACAAAAATAGTATGTCGAAGTGCCTAGTTGATGCTTCGGTAATAGAAGCCATGCAGCTTTATGCTGTGAACCCATCAGATTTCCCAAGCTCAGCAGAACTGGACAGGATCAGTTGTTAGTTGTGGGAATATGCAAAATGCTGCAGGAAATAGTGTTGGCAATTACAGTAAGTGTTGTTCTCACTCTCTCTCAGCATCCTACTGTGCTGCGGGGGTCATTGCATTGCTGTAAGGGTCGACTTTCAGAAGAGAAACAAGGCTTCGCTTTTTGTGGTCAGTAAAGATCCCAAAATGCTTTACACCAGAGCTGAGGTGTTAGATCCTGGCCATGGTCCAGCTGGGGTAATTGCATTTGTAACCCCCTTGTGTAGTTCCATTTGGATTCAAGATTTTTTTTTATTTCCTGTCCCAAATTGTTGTGTAGGGCTGCCATGTCTTGCTAAACAGCTGCCACAGTCTCCATCTAAGGACTATGGTAACCTAAGGACTTCCAGCGCTGTGTTCCACTTGACTATTAAACCCTGCTGTTCTGAGTGTCACTGCAAATATTGGATGAGGTGCAGTGGTCTCTGAAGCGTGCACAAGTCTCTAACTAGGTGCCTATTTCGGTTGGACAGGCTGAGCCGTCTCACGGAGTGAAGTAGGAGTACGGAAACTCCAGAGGTTCAGTCTCAGGAGGCGGTGAGGCCACGTGGCCTACCGTGAAGGAAGAGTGAGACTCCTCGGGGATCTGGGGCATTGAAGGGTCTCCTCCAAGAGACTGTGCCAAAGCTGAGGTGTAGTGTTGATCCTGTGGATGCGTGACAGGTGGTAATATAAAAACCTAATACAAGTGAAGAGTGGTCCAGATCGTGAACTATCAGCAGAGCTATGCCAATTCGTGTCAGCTGAGCATCTGGCCTGGTCTAAGTGTCTAAGTGTCTAAACAATGTCCATATGTAGAAGTTCCCAGGGGTTTCTCTGCCAGTGGCTGTACTGGAATCTGTGGTTATCTGGGTAGTGAGTCCAGTTACACCAGGAACGAATGTGGCACACAAGACCCGTGAATGTAGTCGGACTACGAGTCCAGATATGAGCGACCTGCTGCAGTTCATCGCCATGGATAAATAAAGGACCCTGAGATAGGAAGAGTGCTTGGGTTACAAGAGGAGCTCTGCTTCCATGGTCTAACCCTCTCGCCTCAGGCATCTCCACTTTGTTTCAGTGTGTTTCCTCTAATTCCATAGCATATTTCACCCTGAGAGTGGTAAGCCACCTGTTCTTCCTCTGACTCTGGTTGCAGCTCAGTTGCTATGACTACTTAACCTGTTCTCCCAGGTTCTCTTTGTTCTTGGTAACCCAAGGGAAAAGGGAAAGTGCTCACCAAACTTTCTTCTGCATGCATGACAAAAAAAACCCCTAGGACTTTTGACTTTTTCAAAGGTGCACAAAAAGGAGAGGGAGCCTGTACCTTTCTCCTAGATGCTGGCAGAGGCCTGATTCTCTGCAGATTAATTGAAGGCTCCCAGCTGTCACCAGCGACTGATGAATGTTTCTAAAACAGTATGCACAGTTTGCAAAATGCTGATATTCTTATTCAAAAAGGGCTATTCAAGAGGAATAAGTGTCTGCAAATTTATAAACAGAGGAGCGAGTGCCAGATCCGTGTGAAGCTGCCGTGGGAAAATATCACTGATACACGAGACTGAACTGAGGAAGAGCCTCATATGGCCTGGTTGGGTTTGAATTCCACCAGGGAGGTAACACTAATCAAGGGTGGTCCTTGGAGCCCTATCCAGCTCACTCGTGCTACGATTAAAAGCCCAAAAGTTTGCTGCTTTGGAACTTTGGAGAGGAGACACATGCTGGTGATATGGGGCTCGAGGCACATGGTGGAGGGGATTTCACAAGATTTGGGATGCTGCACTGTCTGGTGTATAGGGCAATGAGACGGTGACGCTCCAAGGAACAGGAGATGGGTTTTGGGTCAGGGACTCGGCGCCTTATGAAGTACGGTGACAAACAGGGTGGCAATGACTCCATGAAGTCGGGGGTACAGAGGCTCTGGGTTCTGTACAGCGTGGGGTGTGGATGAATTTATCCTCTCAGCTCCCTGGCCATGGGAAGGAAGATACATTAGGCATTGATACTTAACGAGAATGTGAGATTAACCCTTGTGGTTTAACATGTTTCTTCTCCTGCTCTCTAATTCTCTGTGGTGACTCCAGTGTGCCAGATTCTTCCGAAAGGGGTGGTAGCCGTCCTGGGACCTTCGTCGAGTCCGGCCTCAAGCTCTATCATCAGCAATATCTGTGGGGAGAAAGAGGTGAGCAACATGCCCTCTGTGCGAATATCTTGGGCTGTTTGAGTGACTGACGGAGCTGCCTTGCAAGGTTCCCCTAGCCCAATGGTGGCATTGCATGTCCACAGGGGACTGGGATGCTAGGTTATACTGGAGGGGCATGAAATTCATGGGCATCGTTTGGGGGGGGGTACAGGGAGGGCATTGCTCCCCCAAACAGAGGTGGGGGGTGAAGGGGAAGAGGGATGAGGCAGGGGACAGTGGAGAGAAGAAGGGGGAGAGGGTGGGGAAGAGAAGGGCATACGGGAAGAGGCGAGGGGAGGCAGGACCCTAGCATGTGGCGTCCCCTCGGCAGCAGCCCCAGCAAGGATGCGGGGGGTAGCAGCTGGTGTTGGAGCGGCCGCCAGCAACAGCTGGGGCTCCCCGTTAAGCCGGCCCATCGCATGCAGCACCAGCAGCACAGGTGGCGCTCCAGGCGGGGGATGGAGGGAGATCCAGTGAGCCAAGAGAACTGGCTTCGGTGTGCGCGTGTGTGCATGCATGTGCACGGCTTGTCTGCTCTCTTCCCCCCCGAAATACAGCAGTCAAACTACGCCTGTGATGCAGTTCAGTCTGTCCGGGCTCAGGGTCCCTGGGTGAGAGGAAGCCCACTGTGGCGGGGGGAATGGAGGGGGTGTAAGGGGTGCAGAATAGTTCCCCGGCCTCTTTTTCCCATTCTAGCACAATCTCATGTCCATTGTAAATTCTCCTCTTAACACATACAACTTAGGGCACTGTAAGTGTCTCTGGAGACCCACAGGCAGAGTTCAAAACTCCCCCCTTCCTCCCGCTCTCCATCGGGCTCTGGATGGAGGGCTTGCTTCGCTCTGTCTGCTGAAAGTTGCCTGAATTCCCTAGGACACGCTATCTCCCCTCTGATTTATTAACTGCAAATGAGATTATTATTTGCCTTCCTAGCTATGGTCCTATTAGACTCTGCCTTAGAAAATCAGAACCCGCACGGAAAGTGTCCATCTGCGGAGTCACCGTCTCCTTCAAAGGGTCCCCGGTGGAGTCTTTTGCTTTTCTGTCAGTCTCTTCCCCCCACAGATGTCAGCCAAGGTCTTATTCCCGTTCCTCCACCCATTACTGCTTCCAGCTCCTCCTTCCAGTTGCTCTTCTTCTTCCTCCTCTCCAAGATCTGGCTGCAAGTCTGCCTCTGCCAGTCCTAGCAAATTTGGAAGCTTCTTGCTGCTTTCCTGTCAGTCTCCCCTCCCCACGCACACAGACCCCAACGTGGGCGTAAGTAGTGCTCTGTCAGTTTCTTTCGACCCATCCGGGCTCTTCATCACTGTCTGAGTGCCTCACAATCACTAGTGGACTTTATCCTCGCAGCACCCTTGCAAGGGAGGAATGTGCTGTTATTCGCATTTTACAGCTGGAGAATTGAGACACAGGAGACCGGACAGATGAAGCGACTTGCTCAGGGTAGCCCTGTAATGTCTGTGACAGAGCTGAGGCTTGAATCCAAATCTCCCGAGTTCTAATCTAGTACCTTATTCACTAGCCCAGGGGTGCGTAGAGGTCTTCCAGGGGTACATCAACTCATCTAGATGTTTGCAACAGGCTACATAAAAAGCATGCGCAAAGTCAGCACAAACAAAAATTTCATACAGTGGCTTGTTTATACTGCCCTATAAACTGTATTCTGAAATGCAAGTGCAATATTTACATTCCAATTGATTTATTTTATAATCAGATGGTAAAAACGAGAAAGTCAGCAATTTCTCCGTAACACTGCGCGGAGACACTTCTGTATTTTTCTGGCTGATTTTGTCAGCAAGTGGTTTTTAAGTGAGTACGCAAGGCGAAGCAGACTCCTGAAAGGGGTGCAGTCGTCTGGAAAGGTTGAGAACCTCTGCACTAGGCCATGCTGCCTCCGACCAGCAGCAAGGTATACCTGAATTTATAATTTCGTGCATAGGTCCCTTCTCCTAATCTCCATAGCCGCCTTTCTCTCATCACATCTCCTTCTGCTTCTACGCCAGTCTTGCCCCTTCTCTCACTTTCTCCTGCACTGCCCATTACTTCAGTTTCTCTGTGCTCTAGCAAAGCCTCCGAACTGCCTCGTCAGTTACAGTCACAAAAGCAAGCAATTGGTTGGCCAATGTAATTCAGCACAGAAGCTCCCAGTCATTAGTTTGTGAATGATCCTGCTGGAAGATTACATTCCCTTTTCATTTGGCAACGTTTCTTCAGTACAAACCTATTTGATCTACACCCAGATTATGTCCCTGATTTAATATTTTATAAACCCCCACCTGCTGGTGTACGCTGATCTGTCCATGCTCCAGGGAAAAGAAATTGAGTTCTCTTCTTATAGTTCATCCCTTCATAGCCTGATAACGTATCTCAGTCATTCACTGGACTCTGTCTCTGTTGCCTCCAAGGTGTGGCAGCTTCTGAAACAGGACCTGGTAAATATTTGTATTTGCAAATGAATTGCATTGCTTTATTTCCCTAGAATCAGCTGCATTAGAGCTGGAAGTAGTTTTCTAGACCCAACTCTCTCCAATACCGCAAGATTGTTCCCCTGAGTATCTTTTCTAGTTGCATGATCCATTTCATGGTTAACCGCCTCAAACATCCACCACTTCCCAAGCAAAGACCAATCTGCCATAACAGATCATGAGTGTATTCCCTGATATTCGTCTTCTCTGTATGCCTCTTTGAACTCAGCCAGTTGTTTCTAGTGAGACACCCCTTGTTCCACCCTTGGCAATCCTCCTCTTCTTTTTAGAGGTGGCTCTGGATCAAAACTTGGGTTGTAGGAAGTTCAGATCCAATCTTATCTGTCTGCCTATTGGACCTAATCCTGTCTGTCATTTACACCTGCATGAATTATGAATAACTAATCATTATTTGCTTTACAATAGCATCTAGTGGCCCCAGCCAAGACCAGGGCCCTGTTGTGCTAGGTGCTGTACACATACATAATAAAACAGCCTCTGTTCTGGAGAGTGTACAGTCAAAACAGACAAGGCACACAACAGAAGTGCTAGTTTACAGATGGGGAATGGATGCACACAGAGGTGAAGTGACTTGCCTGAGGCCACACAAGGCATCTGTGGCAGGGCAGATAAACGAGCCTAGATCTTCTGAGTCACCGTCCAGTGCTTTAACCTAAAGACCATCGCATTGAAGTCAATGGCGGTATGTGGCCATAAAGCCACCAGAAATGAGAAAAGAAGTAGACCTCATGTTTCTGTCCTCGGCTGAACCAAAGCTGTGGATTGGAGCAACCCTCGGCTTTGTGGCTGGGGCCCATGTCTTTGGGGATCACACCCTGCAGATGTTTGTGGCAGGTTCTAGTGCACACCTCTGTCTGTGCATCTTTCCACCTCATTAACCATCACTGCCACGAGCCTCAGACTCCATCTGGCTTCAGAGAATGATCAACAAGCACAGACTGTGGATGCCCCGTCTACATTAGTTAAAGGAATCAGCCTGTGGCGTACAGACTGCTTCTCTCCCTGTTAATAGAGCCCAGGCTGAGGGCTGCCAAGTGAAATCAAGGCAGATAGCAGCTTATTACTCTTTAACTTTCCTATTACTAACAAAACAGCTTATGCCTCCAATAAAGCAGCCATCGCAGCCCTGCTAACAGCCTTCCCCAGGAGGAGAGGGATCAGAGGCGTGGGGCGATAGCTTCTGGAAGTGCCACTAATGGAAGAAAAGAGGACTTGACACTGCTCTAATGAAGCAAAACCAGATGTTCTCCTTTGCTGTGTTCTATTTCTTCCAAATAATCCATGCTGTTAAAAAACAAACGAAGAAATCCTTTCCCTGTCCTGCTGACCCTTCTCATCCTTCTTGGTCTCCCATACCTGCTGATCAATGTGCACCATGGGCTCTTTGGCCCCACGCTGTCCATCCTCCCTGGGAAGCAGCATCTCACTGCTGCCTCCACTCCCATTTATTAATGGCAAATGAATTATTATTAGGACTCGTAGCTCTGATCCCTTTGCATTAGCTGCCTTAGTAGCCTGTTACTTCTCCACAGATCAAACAGCACAAAGCTTTTGACTTTCTTTCTCCTCCTCCTGAGATTCACCAGTATGGGGTCGCCTCGTTCTTCTTTCACTCTGTCCTAAAGCTTTCGGCGAGGCTCTGACTGTGAGATTTTCTGGCCCATTTCTCCCCCATACTCCGTGTCAGACTCTTCTTGCTGCTGTGACTTTCTCCATCTCAGGGTCCACAATAGCAAAAACCCATTTAGGATTCCATCCCTGGTCTCCTCCATTCAGTAAAGAGATTCTGTGAGGTTTTACTGGGGTATCTTTTCTCTCACCTACTTCCCATTTGGCATCGCGTTTACTGTTTGGTACTGGAGAGCTACATTTTCTCTCTTTCTTTCTTTCTCACTCTCACTCACTCATGTTTTTCTAGGTCCCTCATTTCAAAGTTGCCCCAGAGGAATTCCTCAAGTTCCAGTTCCAGAGATTCACCACCCTGAACCTCCACCCCAGCAACACTGACATCAGCGTGGCCGTAGCTGGGATCCTGAATTTCTTCAATTGCACCACTGCCTGCCTCATCTGTGCCAAAGCTGAATGTAAGTTCCCCGGTTGGTGTTAACACCCCTCTCCCCGCCCCCGGCGCAACTGCTCCCGCTTGCTTCTCATTTTATCCCCTTTCCACATCTGTTACCTCCCCCTGCTGCGTAAAAATGCCTCTAGGTTCCAGTACTGGCGTTGAAATCCCACCGACCAGGTTAGTGTCGCTTGCTGGAGGCCTCTGCTTTTTTTGATTATAATGGCACAAAATATTCCATTTGACTAATGACGGCATGGCAAGTGGGGAATTGGTTACATCAGGGGCGAGTGACAAGCCTGCAGATGGGGTTCCACCCCTGGAACCGAGTCCCGACGTTTCCAGCAGCAGGTTGTGAGAACTGAGGGGGAGAACAGGGGAGAAGGACATGAGCTGCCTTGTGGTTTCATAGTTAAAAGAATGTTTCACCTGATGGATGGGTTTCCATAATGGAAAAAGTGTGAGGCCAGCTCCTGATAAAGCACCTTTAGTGCAAAAGCTCCTTTGGAAATGCAACTTTCCGAGACTTGCGTGCAATCTGGGACCCAAATTAAGGGCATGCAAAATTTTGTGAATGTCCAGCACGTTCTGTGCCATCCTGGGTGCTAAGTTAGACACTCCCTCACGGTTCTGTGGCCATGCTTACCCGGACATGCGTGCTGCAGTAACTGCACAGCTGGGTGTGTGCCTGAGAACATCAACATGCATTAGGCCTCCTGCTCCTCTCTCCTGCGTTGGTTTTGTGCTCTGGTGTCACTACGCTGACATCCTGGGGATCACTCCTGATGTAGGTTGGTAGAAGCGAGAGGGAAATCGGGCCCCGCATGTTTCAATGTTAGCGCGCTGGCACGTGGATCTGGGTGGCTGCTGCCACGTGCAAGTGCCGGCTTATAAATCTGACTTTTGTGGACAATGCAGAGTAGCCCATATAAGGCCTCTGGATCCAAACAGCCACTTGTAAACTGGGGACATTCAGATCCAAATTTTGAGGCTTTGGCTCTTCTCTAATGCACACAGGCTCAGACGTGTGTGTACACATGCATACACCACCTGTGTATGCGGGTCCTGTCCTTATACGGCATGCCCTCAGTTGCTTGTGTCTTTCCAGGTTTAAGAATCATTAAGAATGCACCTACCTCATCAGAAGTCAGGACATGCCGTGGGTTAGGGTTCCCGTTAGCATGTGATGTTTTCTTTTCAGGGCTGTTGTTGGATGCATTAGGGCTAAAGAATCCCGGTACAAAGGAGCCTGCTGTAGGGTGACGAGGGGGAGGTGACAGTGCATGATTTAGCAAGGCACAGAGCCTCTGGGAGCAGAAAGGGAATGTGGTCTGATCAGGTGCACAAGAGGAAGGGGCTCGCCCTTCTTGCCTCATGCCGGAGAAGCCTGGTGCCTGCAGAATGTAGGCTAGCAGCCTGGATCTGTCCTTCAGGAGAGCAATGGGGCTTCCATCCTGACCAGTTCCAGGATAGATGCAAAAGGATCCTTGTGCCCGCTTCCCAAATCGTGCACCCTCTGAGGGCCAGATCCTCAGTTGGTGTAAATCAGCAAAATCTCATTGAATCTATGCTGCATTGCTGTTACTGCTGCAACCTTAGCTCTGGTAATTTTTTACTCTGATTTTTCCTTCTGTAACTTTAACATTGCCATTAAGTTATTTTTCGTCTCACCTTTTTTATCCCGTATGTGTAGTTTTTACTTATCTACGCCCCCGCAGCGATACACAGTGTGGTGCACACACACTCGGGAACACATGTACCCATAACCCTATGTCTGTCTACACCCACCCATCCACAAGCCGACACACTCAGGTGCCTCCCACTTAATTTAGCTTCTGGTTAATTTGATCCTTCATTTAACTGGATCGAAAACCTCAGGCACCAAATCGCTTGTGTTAAATAATTCAACGTCCACCCTTAATTGAATCAATCTGGATAGCTTTAATCAGGTATTGCTGGAGAACTCAATTGCTGGCTAGAGGAAGTTACCCCTCGTGTAGCTACAACTCCCCCACCCTGCTCTTTGTACTAGCCATTGTGCTGGCACTCACAAGCCAGCCTCCGGGGATAGGAAAGGACCACAGTCCTGCTCCCTAGTGGAAGCAAAAGCCAGTCCCCCAAGTCCTGAGTCTGCTATTGTTCACTGCCTTTGGGATGCTGCGTGGCGGGGTGGGGCTTTCTGGCCGAGCAAGGACTGCACACAGTCTGGCTGTCAACGGATCAGGAAATTCTATTCTGAGGAACAACGTTGTTTGTTTGGTGAGATAGCTAGAAACTGGAGCCCAAGGAGGAGTGGGTCTTAGCTGTTTGATTTAAGCACAGGACTGTGCGATAGGACTCCTGGGCTCTATTCCTACTCTTGCCACTGACTCACACTGTGACCTTGGAAAAGTCTCGTCTGTGGGCCAGTTGTCACTTACACAGGACTAAACAGACAAAAACTCTCTCTCGCAGCCTGTGGAGTTACGCCAATGCAAAACAGGTGCACGCGGGAGCAGCATCAGGCCCCACGCCTCAGTTTCCCCATCTGGGAGAGGTTGAGAGGGATAATTCACCCTGAACTGGAAGGCACTGCGTGTGTCTATAAAGCCTGTGACAATGGGACACGGCTCCAGCTCAGATCTGTTGTGGGTAGAGATCGCTCTTGCCATCATAATCCCAACCATGTGTTATGCAAGCTGTGATCTGCACCCTGGCAGTCAGAAGGAAAACAAGGCAAGCTGCTAAATTCAATCCAGGCACCGAGGGTGGCTCAAACCAAAGGAGAAGGCTCTGTGCCTGTGAACACACAGACGCCTCCTGGCGTATGCACAATTCCGATCCAAGCCTACGTGCTCATTACTACCACTGCGTACTCAAGCCAACACCACGCTGTGCCAGCATAATAGCTGGTGCAAACTGCTCCCCTTCTCCGAGCAGCAAAGGGAAGACTGCCTTTTCCAAGTGGCCGTCTCCCCAGTGGTTTTCTGCAGCTGACACATGCTTGTACCACCATCCTCTACTCAGATCAGGGCTTGTAGTTAAATACTGCAGGACAAGAGATGAAGGACACATGCTTGCCTAGATCCTGTTCTCTCCCATAGCCCTTGGTTCACAGAGTTGGGGATGTTATCTCCACTGTATGATGGGGAAAGTGAGTCAGTACAGTTCAGGACTCTGGAGTAGAGCTGGGTGAGTATTTTTCAATGAATAATTTTTTCATAGAAAAACATTTTTCAGGTCCCCAAACCTATTTTTCGACTTCCAGCTGAATTTTAGTGAAAGGTTGCACTTGACCCAAAAGAAAAACACCCACCCGAAAATGTTTCCAAGTGGAAATGTTTTGTTTCGACCATTTCATTTCAAATGGGCACGTGGCCAATTAAAAATGAAGAAGGGGGCATGTGAAAAATAGCCCATCTGAAACAACTCCCCCTGCCAAACCATTTGGAATCAACTTCAAACAAAAACCTTCTCCAGTTTTTATTTAAACAAAAACTCATGGGGGCGGGAAGCTTTCAGTTTGAATGAAACCAGCATTTTTTGGCTGTCGTTTCAGCCCCCAGCTTGAAAACTCCATTTCTCACAGTTGTGTTTCTGAATCCCACCTGCCTGCTCTAACCACGAGCGCAGTGACACTCAGACTGAGGCCTGTGAGCTCCAAGTGGCTCTTCAATGTGTCTGTCTCCTGCGGCTCTTTGCAACTCGTGATGTTAAAACACTGTGTGATGTAACTCGTAACCAATCAGGATGTTTTTACGACGTTGTTAACCAACTGTAGTTGATAAAACAATAATACTGTATACAAAAACTAAGTATTTCCCCTGTCATACTGTTTAAATATCAATATATAGAATTATAGTAAATGAAACAATGAATTCACACTACTCTTTTGGGTCATGTGGATTGCTGATTTGGCTCCTGAGCCGCTGAGATCTGAGTATCACTGCGCTAGACAAAACTGCCTCCCAGACATGAGCTCAGAGCGGGTACCCCACTTGGTTTGGGAGGCATCCCTGCTTTGCAGCCCCCAGACGAGCCTTGGTGAAATGGTGCTGACTGAGACCCAGTCTGCTCATGCCTATCCACACTTGGTGAGCCTCATTTATGCCCTTCAGAGTGGCCGAGAGGGATCTACAAGCCCTTGCTCATGTCTGACCTGTAAAACAGCCTTCTGAAGTGTCAGTCTGTCAGTGGCTGCTGGTTTTCTCATGTCACTGGAACAAAAGGGAATCCCTTCAGATAACAGAATCTTCCCGGCACGTGATGAGAGGAGGGGAAAGCACAAACTGACAGGGCAATGGCTAGGATATAACGTGCTGGGAATGATTCTTCTCTCAAGCCAGAGGAGAGGAAATCAGATGCCTCGGCAGAACCTCCTCTCCCCCCCTCGTGGTGCCCGGTTTGGTTTAGAAACTGACGAATAAGACTGTGACTTTTGACCTCCACTGTTTGCCTGCCTGCGGTGATAGGATAGGACAGGACTTGGGGAGTGCTAGTGGAGGGCAGTGAGGTGGTGGGGGAGTGATTAAAAATGAAAAAACTAATCAAGAGAGAAGAAATAAGGGTCTGATGTGCCCTGCAGTTCCATTTAGCGGCTGCGTTAGGGGAGGCTTTCCAATCCGCCTCATTAATGCATGGCTGAGACGCAGCCTGCAGAATGAAGGAGCAGGATCTAATTTTACGTTGTGGGGCGGAAATTAGACATAAACTAGAACCTTCCAGCATGTTGTGCTGGCTTTTCTCTCTCTCCTGGTGAATGTCTGCTCAGTGTGGGGGGCACATCCTGGTGTAAATCGCTCCCTTAGCTCCACCCTCCCACCAGTGGGCTGCCAAGCAGAGTGTAGAATAGCGCAATAGTAAATTACTGCCCCCAAACGCATGACTTATTCCCAGGGGGGCAGCCAGGGAGATGCTGCATGTTCTGGGCAGATTGTAAGTGCACAGTCCAGCTGCGTGTGCGGGAGAAGCCTACTCTGCAATTCTTTGCACAGAGCATCTGCTCCCAGTGTCTGCCCCAATGCCTGCCCTTGGCTCCTCCGCCTCCGTGTGTGTTAATTCACTTGGAACACAGAGCCAAGAATCCCAGCGTGAGCTCTGCGCCTGCCTGCCAGGTCCTGCTACCTCCCCACCGCCATCGCTTGAGATGGAGCCTGAGCGTGACAGCGTGGCTGGCAGCAGGCTACACACAGGGCTCCCCTGAGTAGCATCTCCACAGCTGGCCTTCCACATCTTCACCCAGCTTGCAATGAGGCAGGCTTTCTCCTCCCCAGCTGCCTCCCCCCACACACATCCAGCGCTTGCCGTCCTGCGGTACTTGGTATTGATCTGGGCAGATGCATCCTGAGCAAGGCTGATGTGTTCCTGGAGTCCTCAGCGACGGAAAACGAAAGCCATTTGATTTAGTCTGATGTGCAGCTCAAGCCTGTGTCTCGGCGGACAAGAGAAGCTGGCTTTTGTCCTTCATGCACCAGCATCCTGCAGCGTGTCATCCTTCTTATGAGTTACCATAGCGTCTTGAGGCCCCAGCTGAAATTGGGACCTCATTGTGCTAGGCACTGTGCAAAGACAGAGTGAGACAGTCCTTGCCCCAAGGAGTTCACAGGCAAGAGAGCGAGTGAGAAACTGAGGCACGGAGCAGAGAAGTGACTCACTCAAGGTTACCCAGCAGGTCAGTGGCAGCGCTGGAAGTACAAAGCTTCTCTCCTCACTACCGGCCCAAAACCCTTTCCACCAGCCCTCACTGCCTCCTGTCCTCATGTTACTGGCCTTGCCGCTGAAGCCAGCAGCGAGGGGCGGGTGGGGGTGTGTGTGTGTGTGTGTGTGTGTACATGGAATCCCCAAAACCGATGGCCACTCCTCGTGGAAAGAGTTGACGTGTCTGCTTGTGGTCTGGAGGTCGCTCTGTAGATACCCAGTGACTGATCCTCTCTAAACGCATAGGGCCCTCCTCTGAGAGTCTCCCTGCTATGCTGTGGGGAGGGGTGTTGTCAAGTTACTGGCCTAGGAATCAGGAGATGGGGGTTCTAGTCCTGACTGTGATCCTGTGTGATCACAGCAAAATTATTTCCCCTCTCTGGGCATCAGCTTCCCCATCTGCAACACAGGATTAATGACACTGACCAACTGCAGAGGGGAGTTTTGGGGCTGAATCCGATCATTTGGTCCTTGAAAATGTTGTTAAGGCACGGGTGACCTTGGGCAAGTGCCTCGCTTTCCCGCACCTGTGAAATGGGGATGACATACCTTCCTTCATCCTGCCAACACGGTGCATTTCTCTGGCCCGGGGTGATCTCTCACTTAACTGTGTATGATGCCAGGTGCATGATCTCAGCTGTAGCCTCCAGTCGCTACTGCAATGGTAATAATACGTAATAATTCATGTTTGCTTTAGGAGTGCCTTACACACCCAGGGTTTCCCAGTAGTCTTGGGATTATTCGCCCAGGAATCCGTGCCAGCTTCCATGATTTAAAGTGCTGAAACATCAGTTAATGAGACAGAGTTCTGGGCACCACTAGGCTACTGGTTTAAAATCAGCTCAGGTTGGTAGCAGCAGCTTGGGAACTTGCATCCAGTTTTGCCCATAGAGAAAGACTTTTTCCCACTCCTAAGTGTCCTTTTCTCAACCAAGAGAAATGCAAAATTGCCCTGAAACTGGACCACTTTTAGAAAGACAAAGAAAATACAAAAGCCTCCTTTTCTGAGCTTTTAATTGAATCGAGGTTAGTGAAGGTGCTTCTCAAATCTTTCTCGTGTGAGCATAGTTACCAAGTTCATCTAAATGAAAGCAGAGTAGTTATACCCTTTCCCCCAGCCTGTCTCTGTCTTGTCTATCAATTGCAAGCTCTTTGAGGCAGGGACCATCTGCTGCTCTCTGCCAGCACAGTGCAGCCCTACTCTGGGCTGGCCTTTAGGAACTACTGTAATAAACATGATTAATCATAACCCTCAGTTATTGCTGGAAGCGTCTCTGGTCCTTGGTAGGGAAGGAGATTGCAGGTGTGGGGGAAATTAAACTGTGTAGAGCTCTGGCTCAAAGCTTAGACAACACTTAAGTCCCACTTAAACGCATAATATAACAGTCAGGTGGCACACAGGGCCTCTTTGCACAGGAGTGAATTTCACCCTCGTAAAGAAATAGACTAGACAATTACTTCTATCCCAGAGAAATCCTGCTGACACCAGTTGCTTTAGTCCCCAGCTGAGTTCCTCATGGATTAAGGAGGGAAGGGCAGGGGGCACCATATGGTAAAGAGCTCAGTGCCTGCACATTGGCTTGCTGAAAAACCTCTCTCTGAATCAGACTCTTCATCTTGGCTTTATCTGTTTAATGCATCGCTTTGTTGCCTTTTGTGAAGAGCTGGGAGTTCTTGAGAGCAGCACGCTACCTCAGATTGCGTTGCATTGTACGGCATTGTATTGCTTCCCCAGCCCTCGACCTTCTGGATGAATAAACTGTTTCGTACAGTCAAAATGACATTGAGTTTAAGAGTTGAGCTCCGAGCTCAAAGCCCAGGCCTGCTGGGAGTATGTCTACACTGCAAAAATTAAAAAAACCCAGCCGCAAGTGTCAGAGCCCGGGTCAAGTGACTTGGAATCACAGGGTTTGTGCTACAGTGCTAAAAGTATTAGTGTAGACTAGGTGACCAGATGTCCTGATTTTATAGGGACAGTCCCAATATTTGGGGCTTTGTCTTATATAGGTGTCTATTCACCCCACCCCCTGCCCCGATTTTTCACACTGGCTATCTGGACACCCTACCGCAGACATTCCTGCTTAGGCTGGAGCTTGGCTTTGAAATCCAGTGAGAGAGGTCAGTCTTGGGGCCTGAGTTTCAGCTCGAGTGGGAACATCTACACTGCTATTTTTAGCCCCATAGCGCGAGCCCGGGTCAGTTGAGCCGGGCTCCAAGACTCAGTGCCACAAGTTTGTTTGTTTCTTGCAGGGTAGTCATCCCCGAAGCGCCCCTCTGACACCCACAACTAACCAAACAAACTCCTCCTTTTCCAACTCAATATGGTGCTGATTCTACAGAACCTTTCGTCATGCAAGGAGTTTTTTTGGTTTTGTTGCATACATAAGGATTTGCAGAATCAAGACTTTGGATAGTAAAGTCTTTGGACTAGGGACGTTGTTGTTGTTGTTGTTTATATTACAGTGTAGGAGAGTAAAGAGTTAAAAGCTGGACAAGTGGTCAGGCCTAAACTACAGGAAAAGGAGTCACAGCACAGGCAAACCTTGTTTCTGTTACTTGGTGTGAATTCTAGCTAGAGTCTGTTCTCTCTCTTTTTTCCCTCCCTTTCTAGCCATCTGTGCAAGGAATGAGGCTAACAAATAACTATTCCCCCTCCTGCTCAAGGCTTCTTATGGGAAAAGAGCATTATCTTCTTTCCCTCCCTTGCACAGTGTATACTTTAAAGAATGTTAGTAGGTTTCAAGGTAATGTGCCTGCGGTCTGTGCAATAATTCTGTAAATAACAAACGGGTGGGTATAATTGCATTCATTATGTAGTTGTTAATATTCATTTTGTAGGTGCCAATGTAACCAAATAAGGGTCTATGGGGAGTTGCTGGAAATGGTACATTTACATACTATTATGAATAAAAGGATTGTAAAGTAACCCCCTCATTGCTCACTTGCAGCGTCGAGGTGGAACGAGCAGGCAGTAAAGGGTTCCGTCTCCCCAATCCACCCCAGAGACAACCTGTTTGGTTATTTCTAACATACCGTAGTGTCAAAAAGCTCAGAGGCAGAGTGAGACAGACCCTGCCCTAAGGAAACAAGCAAACAAAAAAGTGGGAAGGCAAGCGGAGATGAGATCTGAGATGGGAATAGAATCAAGGTCTCCAGAGCCATACCCATTGTACCATACTGCCATTCTACCTTGTCCTCACTTCTCTGTAAATACCTAGAATACATTTCTTTGGAGTGTTGTTGTAGCCATGCTGGTCTGTCGCCATGTTGGATATTAGAGAGACAAGGTAGCTGGGGTGATATCTTTTATTGGACCAGCTTCTGTTGGTGAGAGAGACAAGCTTTTGAGCCACACAGAGTTCTTCTGCAGAATACATTTGCTTTTTTATTCTTATTTATTTGTGCTGGGGCAGTACTTCAAAGCCCCAGTGTGGGATCAGGGCCAATTGTGCAGGGCTACCCTTCAGAAAGGACCTTCAGAAAGGAACCACGTCAAGATGATCTTACCTCTGAAAGATCGCTACTGCCATGGGTGGGGTATTCTTGGTTCAAAAAGTCTGTTTGTGTTTCGTTTGTTCAAAGGCCTTTTAAACCTGGAGAAGTTGCTTCGTCAGTTCCTTATCTCGAAGGACACCCTCTCGGTCCGGATGCTGGATGACAGCCGGGACCCTATCCCCCTCCTAAAAGAGATCAGAGATGACAAAACCGCCACCATCATTGTACACGCGAATGCCTCCATGTCTCACATAATCCTCCAGAAGGTAGGCTGCTGTGGAATTGTAGCTTCATAAATGTCCTCGCTTCCACCAAACAATCTCTTTGTTTGTGTGTTGTACAGTTCCAGAGCTTAAAAATTTCTGCTGTGCCACTGAAAATTATTTACGCTACAGAGAGATTTCCACTAACTGACACTGAGTTCCTTGGGAAAACAATTTGCTCTGTGCCTCCGGGATTGTGGGTATAGAACAAATAGATTAAATGCTCTGAGCGCATGCACGAGAGGTCAGTGGCTTGCTTTCCAAAGATGCCAATCTTATTGACTTCAAACAAGGGCAGCTCAGTGCATTTGAAAATTAATCCGCTGGTGACATGGACCCTCTTTTCTGAGTACATCTCTATTTTGTTTCTCTGCCTCATTATTTTTACCAGATCATTTTTATTTTTATTTATTTTATTGTCTCCCATACAGTTGTCGTGTCTGTTTAGAGAGTTTGATTTAATCTGGGCATGGGATCCAGTTTGGGTTTCTACCTTAGTACAGTTCCCCAGAAGGGTCAAACTAACAAATGAAATCAATATAAGTTTTGGCTCCATAGATTCATCTCTCAATATACCAATGGCCCTAGTCTAGGGATTTCCTGCAGTGTAGAAGGTGTGGTACTATGGAGTCAAGCATCTCAGTCTAAGAAACCTAATCCAACACCCATTGGAGCCAGCGGGACTCTCAATTGATCTCAGTAAGCTTTGGATCAGGGCTGTGATGCTGAATGTCATCACCCCTGTAAGTAAGAATAGAATGTATATTTTCTAGGCCTGATGTATTAAGCTAGTGGTTTCCTAGATAACTGTTGATCCCACTGAAGGATGGCTGTGCAGCTACATGCTAATTTCCACAAAAAGTCTTGTCCAGAAGGAAACTGTGCACCACAGTGCCATCCTGCTAGACTTGGTTAGACTTTGTGTGACAGCTGCCATCACGGCTGGCACATGAGGAATTGAACTGGGGCTCTCCAAAGCGAAAAGCACAAGCTGCTACAGCTTGATCTTCGGAACCCACCCTCCTTCGCTGTGGCTATAACAGATGCCTAATCCTTTGTCGATCAGCACAGAGGGGCACCTGTAGCACACGTCCTCCAATGGGTTTTATTTTGAGCAAACAGGAAGTGGTTTTCCCATCGCATGAAAATTTCTGCCATTTTGGAAAACATCCCTGTCCTGAATCAGGATGAGAAGTCAAAATCCTTTTAAAAAAAATTACGGAGCAAAAATGGGGTGGGAGGATTGGATTGGGTCAATCACAACATTTTGTTTTCATTTTGACTTTTATTTATATATTTATTTTTACATTCTCTCCCTCCTCCCCCATAAATTCACTTACATTTCAAAACAATAAGTTGTTTTGAACTGAAAAATGGAAATTTTCATTTAAAATGTGGAAATGGGACGTTTTGACCATTTTGAAACTTTTTTCTTTTCAAAATGAGTATATCGTCAGAACTGACCCTTTCCTGTACAATGTGAATCTACAAATTGATATTTTCCAGCAGAAAAATGTTTAATTGAAAAATTCCTGACCAGCTCTAGTTCTGGGTGCTTTACTACTGTGGTGGAAAAAAAAATGCGAATGTTGCATTGGGGATGCAAAGAAACAAAGGCAGAATTTCAATTGTCTACAGCTACTCTTGGGACGTGAGCCACAGCGGCTGATGTTCATCCATTCAAAATGTTCCCCTGGCTATTCTGCGCAGGTACAGATGCCAGCCTTTGGTCCAGAGGCCGAGGTTAGACTGAGGCTGCTAATACAGTCTGTTCTGTTGCAAATGACATCAGCTGGCTCTCTCATCACTCCATTCCGGTGTCATTTTAATTGCACATTTAAATGCAACATGATATTTTTTCACAGAGGAACAAGTTTCCTCTTTGATTTTCTTTATTTCACTAAGCCCTCTGAAGCTTCTGATGTGATGGAAATCAAAGATTAGGGTTCAGGTTGGGGTGGATTTGAATTTATTTATTTAGTCCCCAAGTTAATAAAGGATTTGAATGAGCTGTCTGACTATTGAGGGCTATCCCCTCAGCTTGTTGCCATAGTAATTTTCCACAGCTACAGAGCCCAGTGGCTCTTTAGACACACACTCTCTCCCTTCCCATCTCCGGGGGATTCTCGTGCCATGACCGATGAAGATGTCAAAGATTGAGAAGATTTTGCAGCAATTCAATAATATTTAATGCAGTCACCCAGTCCAGAGGATTCCAAGGGGGAAGGGAAATGAACGACGCTCTTAGGATTTATTAACTTCTGGCAACTGGGGAAACTGGAAGTTATTTCTCTGCATACTGGGAAAGCAAGCAGAACAACCGGTGAAGATAATGACTATAAAATAGTTTCCTCTTTTGGGCTCAATCCAAACAGAGAGACTGACATTAATTTTAAAAGTCTTTGGATGAAACCGTCTATTACCTGCCCTTTCTTGGCCTTTGCTACCTTTGGACAAGGAGTCAGAAGCTACAGCCTTTCATATCTTCCCCTCCACATATGGTCTAGAGACATATGGTTGCTTTCCACCTGCCAATAGGAATGTTAAATGGATGGGATCGATGGAAGAAAGGAGATAGCCTGTTGCTTTCTTTGATTTTTCTACCCTTGAAATCACACTTGCTGACTTCAGAGTAGGTCAGCAGGAGAGCAGACATAGCGATCGAGTGCAGAATTGTGTAGTGCAGCTGCCAGATAACAGGCAATGTGGTCTAGTGTGGGAGGCAGTGGTCAGAGCGCAAGACTAGGTTTCTTGATGACCTGGAGGATCTAGTCTTCTCTCTGCCACTGACTTGCTGTGTGTTCTTGGGCAAGTTCTGTTCTCACAGTCTGCTTTTCCCCATCTGTAAAAGACAGGCGATAGCACTGTCCTATTGATCTATGTCACAGAGGTGTCTGTGCAGATTAGCTGCCTAGTGACTGTAAAGCATTTCTTAGTTCTTGGGGTGGAATATTTAAAGCACTGAACCTTGGCTGAACTCTGCTCCCACTGAAGTCAATGGTGTTGGGGTGGGATAGAGTCAGTTTGAGGCTCTTACCCTAAAGTGTTGTGCGTAAGTGCTAAGTGGTGTTGGTGTTAAAGTTCCTCTGTTTTTTTCCCACCCCTTTCTTTTTCTACTTTATTTTCCAGTCTTCCGCTTGTCAGCAAAAGGTCCCAGCAAATAGTCCTGGGCACGTACAAGGCTCCAAAGTCTCCTTTTCGTTTTCCCTGCAGAGAACGCCCCATGCCAGCCAGCAGTAAATGCTGTAGATTTGCTATGTTCATAAAGATCAATAAAAATAGATAAGAAGGTTAGAAAACAGAACCTCTGAGGAAAGGTCAAAAGAACTGGGCATGGTCTTCAAATACGATGAGGGCTGTCAGAGAGAGGATAGCGGTGAATTGTTCTCCATGCCCTCTGGGAGTAGGACAAGATGTAATCGGCATGCTTTGCAATAAGAGAAATTTAGGTTAGATATTAGGAAACCCGTTCTAACTTTAAGCTCTGAATTAGGCTTCCAAAGGAGGTTGTGGAATCCCCATCATTGGAGGTTTTAAAATACCCATTAGACAAACAACAGTCAGGAACAGTGTAGGTATTCTTAATCGTGCGTTAGCACAGTGGGGTACACTAGATGACCTCTTGAGGTCCCTTCCAACCCTTCATTGCTATGATTCTTTGATCACAGGAATCTGACTGAGAAAGAGGACTGGGAAAAGCAGTGGGGACACCTCCATGGGAAGACAGGATGTTTGCAGCAAGCAGCAGCATCTGCCGTGCTTTGATTCTTTACCTACTGGTTGTATGGGTTCATCAGACCCGGAGCTCCTCCTTTTCTGTATCCCTTTCATCCACCTGCTTCCAGACATCCTCAGCCTCCAGCTTGGGGCCAGAGAAAAGAAGGGATGTGGGGGAACTCCCACCAAATGCTTTGGGGCGATTTGCACATTGCAAATCTAAGCATGCTCAGTGGTTGCATCTTCCCAGTGCAAAGCAAAGAATGGATTCAACTGAAACTGGCAGAGGAGTGAAACTGGCAGGAGTGCCAAACCACCTGATATGAGAGAATGAAAATTGCCATGCAGAAGTTTTTTTCACCAGTGTCTCTTTGCTTTATCCAATCTACATTGCTGCCCATCCTTTCTCATAGCGATCGTCTATGCACACAAGTTGTACCACTTCAACTCTGCCAATATAGCTAAACTGCTATAATCCCACCAAGTGGATGCAGTAAGACTAATGTAAAGATTCTGTTCCATGTGGGAAGGGGAATATGCTGTACTGGGACAAGACACCTTTTCTAATATAACTGCATTTACGCTAGGGGTTGCACCAGTTTAAATATATCAATTAAAAAAAAATCACCTCCCTAACCAATGTAGTTTCACCGGCACCAAATCTGTGTGTAGACCAGGCCTTACATTAGTATTGAATCTTGTAAAAAGCACACTCTGGGTTTGATCTTCAACATGTCATCTGGCAACCTGGAACCCTGAAAACTACCGTTACTAGTAATTTATGCAAATGGACCTGCTTCAGTTGTTATGTCTTCCTTCCTGGTTCCCTTGGTCTTTATTCACCTGGGATGAATTGTCTAAATCCTAGATTAGAGCTAAAAGGCAGGGTGGACACCTCTGTCCTTCCTTTTGCACGAGGTTGAATTAAATGAATTAAATTATATTTAGATCATAATGGTCTGGGATTAAAAAAAGATCAATGAACCTTTGGGTTATTTGTTTGTACAATGGGGCCCTATTCCCCCTTTGGGTCCATAGGCACAACTGAAATAGAACTAAGTCGTCGTCGTCATCATCATTAATAGCCTGCAGCTTCCATTGACTTCAGTGGACGCTGCAGCTGCTCAGGACCTCTGAAAAGCAGATCCCTTGTCTTTAGTTGAATAGGCCAAACTCTGCTGTTGAGTCCGACCCTTTATGGCTTAGAAGAGGACAACAGAGTCCTTTATGCAAAACGATAGATATGCCGAGCAAATCTGATAGTGTCCCCCACTGCTGCTGCTGCGATGGAAGATTGTCACTCTGTAACCTAATCGCCTTTCCTCTCCTTCACAGGCAGCTGAACTGGGAATGGCATCAGCCTATTACACATATATCTTCACTAATCTGGTAAGACCGTTTTCCCAGCTCCTCTGCCCTGCATGTAGTGTCATGTTAAACACAGCTGATCTGCTCACCCTCTGTGTGTCCGGGTGGCGTCTCATAGAACCACAACCTCAGGGGAGTGGAGGAAGAGTCATGAAGTTGGCGAGAGGTGCTGGGGAGATTTAGGATCCCTCCAGAAATCCAAACTTCAGATGAGAACAACAAATTTCACTCTGAAATTTGTGTGGTGAAAAAGGCTTAATCCACCAGTGGCACCGATTCTGTAGAATGGGAAAGAGACAAAGCCTATAGACACAAGCACTAAGGGGTTCTCATATTTCATGTACTGAGATGTATGGCTCGTTAGAACCAGTAACAGAGACAGCTGGTCTCCTGACCAGGAAAGCTGTGCTCTGAGCACCAGACCAGCCCTCCTCCCCTCATTGAGCTGGGATAAAGAGGCATGAGGGGATAGGTAAAAGCAGTGACTTCTGCTGGCCTCAGTCCATCATTTCCAGCATGGGCCCTACTTGAAGCAGCTGCTACAGAGCCCTTTGGAGAAAATGGGAGTCCTTGCACTGATTTCAGTGAGCTTTGGATCAGGCTCTAAGCGAGTGATCCTATGACACTTACGACTTACCCAGCGTGACTACTTGCACGAACAAGGACTGCTCGTGTGAGTAAAAGTTGCAGACTTTAAAGGCACCTGCGGGTTTTGGTAGCATAAACCCAGAGCTGAAAGTTAAACCATCCCTTCAAGAAACTTTCCATTGGCCCTTCTGCTGTTCTCAAGGATCGAAAAATAAAATCTGAAAAGAGGGTGAGTCTAAAAAACCAAACCCACCATGTTTTCCCGAGGTGAAAACACTCTGTAACAATGTGGGCGGGATCCCCAGCGCAGATTCACAGAGCTATGCCAGTTTGTGCCACGTGAAGATCTAGCTGGGGCACAAGGGCAAGCTGCGGCAGTAGCCAGAGAGAGCGTTGCACAGTGTGTTTGAGACAGTCACACATGGAGAGGGATCTGAAGTATATGTCTATGTGTCAGAGGGGAAAGTGGCAGTGTGCATTAGGGGAAGAGAGAGACACTGAGTGCATATGTGAGACAAAGAGAGGGTGATAGTGTGAATGCAACAGGTGGAGAGGTGTGTATTTTGTAACGGGGCTCATCAGCTTTCCAGCACCTGTTATCATTACTGGGGATTGTGTGGCTAGATTCCCACGCCCTGTGCTAAACAAGAGGCAATGGGCTTAAGCAGCAGCTGGGGGAAAGCCAAAAGGAACTTTAGGAAAAGTCCCTAGCTCTAGCAGGTACTGAAAATAAGCTGCCAAGCAGAGCGGGGGAATTGCCATCTTTGGTGATAACTCAGATGAGACCAGACACCTATCTCATAGGGATGGTTTAGGAATAATGAAATCTATCATGGCTTGATGCAGGGGGTGGACTAGATGATTAACTGGAGGTGCCTTCCAACCCATATGATTCTCTGATTCTATAATTTCTATGAATATGTATGTGCATGTGCGTGCGTGCCAGGAAATCCGAGAGCTGAAGCGTGCTGTGTGTCTATGTATTTGGGTGGGAGACAGACGGAAACAGATGGAGCCAAGTGTGTAGGAAGGGTGATTCAAATGTAGGAGAGGGAGAATGAAACGGATGGCAACAACACTGAGAGCAAGGGGGGGAGAGTGGTGTGAAGAGCTGGCGTGTGAAAGGAGCTGTCAAGAAGAGAAAAATTCCACACACACTCTGTCTACCTGCACTAGTACCATGCCCATTCATCCTCGGAGTCCGTCCTCCACTGTAGCTGATTCCATTGGTTCCCTATCCTCATGAGTTAATTCTTCCGGCCATTGTGAAATCTACTGAATTCTAGGCTGGCTGATTCCAAAAGCTAATCCTGTACCCATTCTGTACTGAAGGAATCAAATTTCCTAATAGATTAGTTCTCCCGCATCTAGTATGCCAACTGGTTAAAACATAAACTCATCCCCCATGTTGTCTAACAGAGGCTGTGTTTCCAAAGAGTTAGAGCACAAGACTGGGTTTCTGTTCCTAGCTCTTCCAGTGACTTTGTGTGCGCCCTTGGGCAAGACTCTTCAACAGCCTGGTGCCTCAGTTTCCCTATCTGTAAATGGGGAGAATAATTCCTGCCATGCCAGGTGTCTTTGTGAGGTTTAATTTATTAACGTTCTTAAAGCGCCCTGAGGTTCCCTGACAGAAGTGCAATATATTATTACCGGATCTGTTGTTACGAAACTCAACTACACCCAAAAGTGGTGTGTGTTAAACAGTTATTGATGTGAGCTCTGCTTTATGCTCTGGGCGTGATAGTATTCGGTAGAGATAGGCCTAAATCAAAATCATCCCCACGCTGTGTATCTATCTCATTCACTTCTCTCCTCCTGTGACATGTAGGCCATAAGCTGTCTCGGGCAGAGATTGTTGACTTTGTTACTTGTCTCTTAGCACAGCTGGGCCCTGATGCTTGATTGGGGCTTGTAGATAATACCTTAATACAAATCTAGTTCTGTACAGCACCTAGCATGAGGGGGTCCTGATCCATGACTGATGCTCCTGTGGGCTACCACAATACAAAAATAGGAATAACATCTCTCAATTTGGATAGGGGCAATGCAGGTTTTAATTCTTGATCTGGACCAGAAATCTGCAACCGAAGCCAGTTTCTCTAACCCAGTTTAGCGTGATATGTTAGCAAGAAGTGGATCCCAGAACCATTCATTCTTGCTTGAGATTAATCAAGAAGAGTATCTGTTTACTCCAGTTTATTTTTCCACTTTGTTTAAAAGACAAGCTCTCCATACAGCTAACTGGATTTTTGACAGGGATCGTTAAGAAGAAGGGTGAATCTGGGTGAAACCTGGGCAGATGGAAGAGAGATTTAAGGAAATTAGTCATATTTAAATGGGGATGAGCGATGGAAGCGAGCAATTTAAACTAATAAATCTGGAGGGATTATCAAGCCGCTAATGAACCCACTGAGGTTTTGCAATCACTGCCTAATAGAAAAGATAAAATCACTGTGAACTGCTCTCTGTGAGAGCCGGCAAAAGAACGGTTTAAATGGGGGAGGAACCTGCCAAAAGAGGGATCAACAGTACGTATCGTCAAAGGCATGGATACGAAACTAATGGGAGCAGGAGACAGTAATCAGACCTCAGAGAAGGGACAAGGTGTACAGAGGCTGCGTTATGCACAGGCAGGAGGAACTGGAGGGCATCTCAGTTTACGTCTCCGGGCATTAGGCTCATGTCAGCCATTGCAATAAGAGCTTCCTGAATGATGGCCAGTTAGGCACTTCTGTTTTTCTCATCCGGAGCTCCAGCCGGAGGCAGGCTGCTTTCGCACACTGGGCTGCAAGAGTGGGGAGGCTGGCTGCTACACAGAGTGATCAATGATTCACAGAGCTTAAACTCTGCTAATTAGTCAGTTCAGCAGGGAGGAAGCTTGGCCTGGGAAAGCAGATGCCAACCTTCAGCAGAACGTTGCAGCAGCTAAACGAGGGATCTCCCAGCCCAGTGTGGGTTTATATATGGGCTAAGGGCTAGATGGGAGGGCTAGATGCAAGGGCTCTGGAGTGAATATCTACAAAATAACTTACGGGGAGCTGTGACTTCATTATCAGCTTTCTCCAGCCTATCGCAGGACAAACATCTTTACCCTCGTGACAGGTTTGGCCACATTTTCCCCATGCTTGGCCAATAATCAGAATAAACCTAATAAAACAAACTTCATGTGCAGGGCTTTTCATCCCTAGATCTTTAACAAAGGCATTATCATCCCTGCTTTCCAGCTGGGGAAACTCAGGCTGCAGAGAAGGGAGATGGGTTGCCCAAAGCCCCATAGCAGTTCAGTGACAGTGCTAGGAGGGGAAACCAGGTCTCGATCGATTCCTGGTCCCATTCCTGTCTTTTGAACCACACTCTCCCCACTCCCACCTGGTGGGGGGAGGAAGGGGAGGATTTTAAATTGGCTTGTGGCTACCTTTTCATGGGCCGGGGTGGAAAGGGGGGTGGGGGGAGGGACACACCTTAAAAATCATCATCCTGTCTGACCCATGAACATTAAGGCTCTCAGGAAGCACTCTTTTTAGTAAGTAGAAGTCCTCTCCTGTACCCTTGCCCAGGTGGTCCCCTCCCCTCACTAGCTGATGAAGTGTTGTACACTGCTTGGTTTTTCACCATCCACCCAGAGGTGGCTGCATTTCAGTGGCGCTCTGTGCCTATGTAGAATTTGTCGAGTACTTCGATTGGTTTTGGGACGGAAAGTTACCATGTAAATGTAAAAAGAAGAAAAAAACAGGAACTAGATCAAGAGCCCTGTGCTGGAACCAGGGCAGTTTCACGTAGTTGCAAACAACAGGAACTGCATCTCAGAGACCCCCTCTCGTAATAAATTCATTCAGTAGCAGATGCAGACACCAGTCTCTTCCCTGGCTGGGGATAAAATTCCACTCCTTTCCTCCTATCACTCCCTACCCACTTCTTCCAGCAGCGGAAATTAAGCAGGCGCATAGCACCTATATATCTTTGTGCATCCAGACCCTTGTAACTCTTTCAGGGGCATAAAGGGGGGGAGGGAAGGAGTCTTATTCCTTCCTAAGTGCCAATGTGCGTGTGCTGCCCAAGTCCCAGTCTAGTCCACAGTGACTCAAAATTCTAATTAAAAAAATTTCTTTGGCAGAGAAACTTGACTTGATAACCATTCGCAGGGAGGAAATGTAGACATGTTGGCATTTGATTTATAATAATAATAAGAATGACGCATAGCTAGAGCATTGCAGATAAGGTATTGTGAATTGCGAGGAAATAATTGCACGTCCTAGCCCTGAAAATATTTGAAACCACCAGAGCAGATCACAAGAGAGACTTTGGATGTCTCCAAAACCCTGTGATAGAATTAATTCATTGTAGCTCGTTAATTCCATGTAGCTTGTTGCTGTTTTGCCCTTTAAAAAAAAAAATATATATATAGATAGATAGATGGACCTGAGGCTGGATTTAAATTTCAAAACATTTATCAGGGAGATTAGATGGAAATAATTGAAACTATTAAAATTATTACCGCAAGAGGGAAGGTGTGAAGGAATTTTAGTAAGTGTCTGGAGTCAGACAGTACCTTCATTGTATGTTTTGTTTTCTGACAGTATTGTGTAGTGTTGCTGTGCACTGATAACTGCTGCTTTTTTTCATGGCCAGAGCTGAGATACGTCTATGGGTTTTTTTCAGTGAAGGGGAGGGATTCTTCTATGTAAAGGGTGAGATTTTCAAAGCTGCCTAAATGGTTTGAATGCCCAGAAATTAATGGGAATCAAGTGTCTAAATTCCCTGGACGGCTTAAAAATTTTCACCTTCCGTTTGTAAATCATTTTACCTCCACTTACGTTAATCCCATCCTGCCTTCTGAAGGCTCGTAAGGTGACATAGTGAATTAGGATAGGGGACTGGGAAAGAAGAGACTAAATTTTTCTTCCTGGCTCTGCCAATGACATGTTGTGTGACCTTGGGTAAATTATTTCACCTCTCACTGCCTCTGTTTCCCCTCCCACTCTTTGTCTGCCATGTCTAGTTAGGCTGTTAACACCTTGGGAGAGGACTAAATCTTACTATGCATTTCTCCATGCCTTGCATGATGGGGCCCTGATCTTAGTTGGAGCAACTTGGCACTACCGTGATACAACTAATAAAAAAGATGATGAGGGTGATAACAGAGATGGACCTGAACCAAATTTATCTCAACATCCCTCCAAATTTTGGGATGTATGAGCTCTGCATCTGAATTTCACAGAGGCAATCTCTAATTCTTGTCTTTGGGTGGAGTTCTTTCCCAGACAACAGGTCCAGACAAGGCCCTTTCACCCCTTTTAAACTTTTACATCCTGTGTTAGGGTCTTGGATAGGCGCTCTTCACTGGGGTGAATTTCATCCATTGTGATTAAGAATGACGACTCAGTTAAAACACAAGTGGCCCCTAAGCATCATTTAGCATTCATAGGGCCAGGAGAATTGCCCTACTCATTCATACCAATGTCCCTCTGGTCCATTCTCCAAGCAGAGTGTAAGAAAGCTTCTAATGTGCAATTATAAAAGATCTGTCCATGGAGGAAGCTCTCTGTGCCCCTTGTTGGTACAACTAAGAATAAACCTGAGCTAAACTTTGCTGAGGTTTGAAATGATTTTAACTGGTTTCCCCCAGTTGCTTAATTTGGTCATGGCCTCAGAACTGCTTCCTGGTCACAGTCCAAAGAAGAAATGTTGGGGTGCTGTCAGAAAGAGAGAGAGAGACTTCTAACTAGACTTAGGGCTTGACTGAAAGATCTTTGTGGAGAATTTCCAGGCTGACTCAGAGATTTATACACACAATTCCCATTCATTTTCATGGGGGACGTGTCTAAATCCCTTAATGACTTTGAAAAACCTCAGTTTCTCTTCTATTTCGAGTCCCAATTCTACAGACACAAAAGGACCTAATTCATCCGAGGTGTGACTCAATTAAATTCAGTGGAGTAACACCAGGGGGTTACTTTTGGTCCCAAGAGGTCTGGAGAGTTTGGATGAACCTGGGAGAAGGGTCAGAAGTTTTGGATGCTGTTCTGCCTAGAAATTCTGGAACTTTTGAGACCCACCTGTCAATAAAGGTGATGAACACAACAAATTCCACCCTTGAAGGTCAAGACTACAACTTCCAGAATGCTTGAATAGCCCAATGCATCTGAATGATCCCACACACACACACACACAAAAAGCCGTAATTTATCATTCAGAGGACTTCCTTCTGCCCGGGAAATTGATTTTTACTTGTGGTTTATTATACAATTATTGACTCAGTCAATATATTGTGAGCAAACTGAGCCTTTCAAAAAGGCCGTAACGCATTTAGCATAATCCTGTACACTTTAGTGAACAAATAAATGTTTTTAGAGCAACTTAGAAATGTTTAACAGACTCAGCAGTTCAGTATATATAGACCCTGACGGCAACAAAATCCACAGAGGGAGAGCATCAGATTCCAAAGGCAGGTCTTCTCCTGGTGTTACACCCAACGTAGTAGAGGACTAATATGCTTTCACTGGGAAGGGTGCCCTGCGTTTATGAGGAACTGACTATCTTAAGGGCCAAAACTGTGCAATATTCAAGCGTCCCATTCATAAAATCAAACCACAATACACACACAAAAGGCTGGTGTAATTACAGCGGCGTCTGATGTGTCCATTTTTTCATTTTTGTAGAGCGTGGAGCGAGGGACATGGAATCACAGAAATGTAGGGCTGGAAGGGACCTTAAGAAATAATCTAGTCCATCCCCCTGCACTAAATTGGGAATAATAATGGAAATTTCCCTGCTTCGTTAACCTCAGCTGAGGTGAATCATCAATGAAATCAATAGAGCTATTCCAGTTTACACCAGCTGAGGATCTGGATGTTGGTAAAGTACCTTGAGATCCTTGCATAAAAACTGCTATGTAATTTCATTTTGTAAATTGTGAGGTCCTTACTCAGCTTTTACTTGGGTAAAACTGCTATTGAAATTGATGGGAATTTTGCCTCAGAGGATTGAGTGAGGAATTCAGGATCTGAGCCATTATTAAATATCTTTCCAGTCCCCCACTCCTTCTCCCACAGAAAACAAACAACAAAAACCCCACATGCAGACACAGAGAGAGAGAAAAAAAGAGACCAATATGTTCTGGCCCCACAGGGCAGATCCCCAGCGGGAATAAATCAGCCTAACTCCTCTGAAGTCAACGAGCCAGATACACCGCTGGTGTAAATCGGAGTGATTCCACCGAAGGCGTTGCAGTTTGACTCATTTATGCTACTTGAGGGTCTGTCCCATAATTTAATCACAGATCCAGGCAGCGGCAGCCGCCTTTGAGGACCATTTGGAGGCTACTAATCAGCAAATCTGGAAATCCAATAAAGCCCTTACAGTAATCAACAGGAGAAGATACACGTGTGTGTGTCAAGGTCCCAGCATCACTAAAATGAAAAAGAGCAAATCCTGGCAATTCTTCCCAGGGGGAGGCATTTCTGTTCCTTTGAGTCCCTGGTGAGCTGGGAATCTCGTAAAGAATCTCGTACAGGCGTGAGATTCTGTGCACGCAAAGGGGATGCAAAACAATATTGCCGTCCAAATGGACAGAAATGGAAGGAACTCAATAGCTGACACAGAGAACCTAACAAAAGCAAGCTGTCCTTCTCAACATGAAGTGAAAAGCAATTACCAGAAGCCAATCACTGGTGTGAGATCAGCAGCATGACAAAGCAGATAAATCGCAAGGCTGCTAAGCCTCAAGTTTAAAATAGACATCTTAGACAGTAACTGGTCCAAGAAAGATCCCACAACCATGATCAACCTTCATCAGTGTTAGGTTGAGGCCGCGTGTCTAGTGGCTAAGGGAGACCTGGAATTGATGCTCTTGTTCTATCCGTGGCTCTGCCTTTGGGAACATGGTCAAATCATCTAGGCCCAGAATCTCAAAAATATTTAGGCTCTTTGATTTCAGTGGAAGAGGTAGGAGCCTAAATTCCATGGGGGATCTGGACTTAAGCTCCAATTCAGTAGAGCACTTAAGCATGTGCATAAGTGTCATTGGTAATTTAAGGGACTCATTTCCCATCATGAATGGGGTGAAGCAAAGATTGTCCTCACTCCTAACTTTTTGGGTTTATTCTTCACCGCGATGCCAGAGAAAGCCCTCCATAGCTCTTCAAGTACCGTCGTTATACGCTTTTGCACCGTCAAGCTCTTTAATCTCTTTCAACTACACGCGAATGGCAAGGTGATGTTGATCCAGGAACTGCTGTATGCCCATGACTGTTCCTTGTGGCACATTCTGAAGCAGTACTACAAGATCTCACAAACCGCTTTGCTGTGGCGGCTTGTAACTTTGGCCTCACCATCCGCTGAATGAAAATAGAGGCTGTGAATCCAGCAGTTCCTCAGCGACTTTACAAAGATCCGGCAATGAGCTTGGAAGGTACCATGCTCCAGGCTGTCAAACCGTTCACTTATCTCGGCAGCATGTCAAATAATGAAGGAACCATCAATCACAAAGTGAATGCGGGAATTCAGAAAGCCAGCAGCGCACAAGGTCGCCTCCATCCCCAAATCTGGAAGCAGAACAGAATATGTTTGTCTACAGCCAAAAACCAAAGCGTATAATGCAGTTGTCCTCACGACCTTACTTTATGGGTGTAAAACATGGTCTTTTTACCAGTGGCACATTAAGAAGCTTGACAGTTTCCATTAGAGACACCTATGACAACTGCTGGGCACCAAATGGTCCAGGTGTCCAATGCAGAAGTCTTGGCAAATGTTGGTTCTGTTGGTATTGAGTCTTATGTGATTTGTGTCCAATGTGAGGGGGGCTGGTCATGACATTCATATGCCTGAGACTCATCTAGGAAAACAAATTTTCTATTCAAAATTAAGCTCTGGCAACTTTAAGCATGGTGGGCAGATGAAACCCTTCAGAGATGGTCTAAAACAAAACCTGCACAAGATAAATATTTCTGATTCGACCTTCACGCAGCTGGCGACAGATCACGTTGCATGGTACCATAAGGGGAGATGTCTGTGACTTTGAAATGAACCTCTTGGGCAGCTGGCAGCACGGCGTCAGGCACAGAAACAAAGTACAGCTCCTGTAACTCAAGCAGGCAGCTGGCTGTGTGGCCAGCCTGGTAAATGTTGTTCTTCCCCAGTTGGTCTGTGGAGCTCTGCGAAGATCCTTCAGTACAAGCTGTGATTACCGACGTGGTCCTGGAAATCGGCGTGACCAGTGTTATTGAGTCTCGTTGATTGCAGTGGGGTTTAAGTATGTGTTTGTGTGGTGTACCAGTGAGTTTCCTTTCTTTGCCATGCCACAGGGGATATGGATTGTTACAGTGCCCAGATATAGAGCCGGGCTCTTTAGCCCATGGTTTCGCTCTGGTTCAGTCGCAAGAGGGCGGCCGTTACACCTAAAGCTAAGTACCTGCGTAAGTGCACCGCTGAACATTGAAGTCAATGGGAGTTTTTCCATGATTTCACTCAAAGCAGGATTGGACCTTTAGCAACTCCATGCCTCAATTTACCCATCTGTAATGTGGTTATACCACCACCTCTACATGATAGGGGTGAATGTGGAGCTTAGTGAAGTATCAAAATGCTTTGAGAGACTATGCTGAAAGAGATAATATGAGAGCAGCATATTTATGCTATTTTATTCTAGAAAGAGAACAGACGGACTTAGCAAGTTGGGAGCAGACTTTTAAATGGGCTTCAGTCGAAGTAGTACAGTCGCCACATCCCCAGCATTGGCTGAAATCATTGCGCGTGAGTCAGAGACTTGTGTTGAGCAAGCTGCTCGACCCAAGGGGTGAGTTTGTATTCCCATGGAATGGCAAACGTGTGTCATAAATCTCAAACACACAATTCACAGCCGACGACACCACCACCTTTGAGATCAGCACTTTGCAGATGTGTCTCACAGAGGCCGGCGGTGCAGTTATTATTAGGCAGTTTCTCCAGACGAACGAAAGGTTTGGGTTACTCCAAGCGTTTGTGGATGCCGTAAAGTTTGAGAATGCAGGTCAAGCATTGCAGGAAGAACAACGGAAACCCAGGCATGACTTCAGCCTCTAATAATTCCTACAGTGCTGCCTCCCAGGGAACCCCTTGCTATTCAGTTAGTTAATGGGTGCTTAGCTCTTTGACCATAAAGAGTGCCATATAATTGAGAAATGTAACTATTATTTAACCATGCACATTTTGTGGTTAAAGCCACAGACTGGAAACCAGGAGACCTAAGTTCTATTCCCTGACTTTGCTACGAATGCATTGAGCAAGTCACTCGTAAGGCCTACATTTTCAGAAGGTTCCATCAACTTTGGGTACCCAACTTCAGATACGTAGGGCCTGATTTTCTGGCCTTCAGCACCCTCCTCCTCCTCCTGTCCCATGAAGTTGGCAGCCATGGTGGGTGCTCAACACCTTTGGAAATCTGACCCAAGGAGTTTTGAATTGAGGACCTAAAAATTAATGGACACTTGACATTTTTGGCCTGGACTTTTCTGTGCCTCAGTTTCCCCCTGAGTAAAATGGGGATAACAACAATACTTACTTATATCCCAGGATTGCTTTGAGAGGTAGTATAGTACTTTGAGATCTTGCAAAAGAAGGTACACTGGAAACGTAAAGTACTGATAGGTTTTTATTTTGTTTTGTTACTGGGAGAAACTTATCTGTGAAAGGTTATATTGTTTACATCCTAGTCAGTGTGGGGGCATGAGTAACTTGCAAGAGTATGTTTACCTGCCTGTGATTTGCACCTGCTTGTGAGTTCATCAGATAGCCAGATAAACATTCTTGTATGAGTGCATATGGTTATGAAAGCGTCTGTGTGAGCGTTCTTGCCCCGAGAGAGGTCTGGGGAATGCAGCACTTGCAGTGAAGGACAAATGGCCTGTCTCTGGCCAAGGTGATCAATAAATGAGAGGAAGCATAGAAGAGAAGGTTGGGAAGGCTGGAATGGCAGGTTTGGAGTATCCCACTAAATAGAATTTGCTGTCAGGTATGAATTAGGTCTCCCAGCAGGTCCTTGCTCTTGGGAGCTATTACATGACGTGCAATCGTCCAACCTGCGAAAGCACAGACAGGAGAGAGCCAAGGCACCAGTGATTCAGAGAGAGGAGACGGGAGAGCAGGGTGTGCCAACAAGCCAGCAGCATCCTGTGCACCTCAAGGTTCCTTCTGATTCCTCACTACGAAGCAGGGAAGCGCTGAGAGTGAATTGCATTTCCCTCCACCGCCACCTCCTCAGGAAAGTGGCGAGTCCGCAGTGAGCAGGTCCAGTCTACAGAGAGGTGGGTCCCAGTTGCAAATTTCTGAACCAAGCTTTCCCAGAGGGTTTGGAGTTCTGATCCCGGGCATTGGTTTGGCCTACTCATATAATATAGTGCGTGTTGGAGGATGATCACAGAGTCTGTACTGTCATATAATACCATCCTGACACAGATGTGTCTATCCTTGACGTCAAGTGGTTATATTTCAGCAGGCCCAAAGAGAGGAAGGACAGTCCAGTGGTTAGGGACTAGGCTGGGACCTGCAAGACCCAGATTTACTTCCGTGCTCTGCCACAAACCCCCTGGGTGGCTGTGGGAAAGTCACTTTGCCTCTCAGTGCCTCAGTTTCCCATATGTACAATGAGGATAAAAGCATTGCCCTACCTCCCGAGGGTGTTGTGAGAATAAATACAGTAAAGTTTATGAGGTGCTCAGATATTGTGGTCACGGGGGCCATTAAGGACCATGGATAAGAAACGTAGTTGAGGTGAGATCAGGGTTAGCCAACCCTGACCTAACTTTGACATTTTCTATAGCATGGACACAGGTTAATGCTTTCACCTCTATTTAGCGAGTTGAGGTTGACCTTAAGGGCTGTTGGAAGACATAAGTTCAAATCCTGGCTCTGTTCCAGGCTTCCTGCATGACCTTTGGCAAACCACTGAAGCTCTCTGTTCCTAAAATGGGGATAGCTCACAAATCCAGCCATACACATGAGGGGCTGTGGTGAAAGGGGCCATATAAGAACCCTGCTAACACCAGCACCGAGGGTCACCTCCCCCATGCCCCCATTTGCCTCGCAACAGCGCACAGAAAGCGTCGGCGCTGAACCGTTCCACACACAGCGAGGCATTGAAAGTCCGCACTGCCCTTTCAGCAGGCAGTAGGCAGAGCAGAGCTCAGCTGGGAAGTGCAGGGCTTGCATTGCAAATGAGTTTTTGTTTGGAAACCGTGGATTTGAAAATGTCACCCGACATCAATGGCCACGTATGGAAAAAATAAATAGGGGACGGAGGCCGAACATGCGGCATCCTAAATCAGTCAGGCGTTGTCACCTCTTTGCCCTCCACTGCTACCCTGACCTTACCAAATTCCTCTTATCCCATTCCAAATGAAGCATCTCCTCTGGGGTTTGTTTAATCCACATCTCGTTCTTGAGTCAACTCTCTGTTCATTTACTTATTTGTGACCTGTTTACACTGAATTTAAAGGAGAACAGCTGAAGAAAATCCTTTCTGAGATGTGGTTGGGGTTGCAGTTGGAGCCAGGGGAGTGGAGGGTGTGTGGGCTGGCATCTGCATGGGTTTTATGTACAGGTAATTTGATGCCCAGATAACATGGTGATGGGTGTCTTCTGAATGTGATGTATTAAACAAAGACTTTTGTTTTTAACAGCTGGAGGTTAACCTAGAAAGATTAGGCTAGAGGTAGAGAGAGCCATGTACAGAAAACTCAATGTAATTTGAGCTGAAAAAGTCTTTTGCTAACATTAATTGGAGCGAATTTATCTCTGTGCTTTGGCAGCAGGCACTCAGGGGCTCTTCAGCAAAGGAGGCAGTGTGGCCGAGTGGATAGAGCATTGAGTTGATGTTCAGGAGATCTGGCGTCAATTCTCTGCCACTGGCCTGCTGGGTGACCTTGGGCGAGTCACATCACCTTTGTGTACCTCGGTTTCCCCATCTGAGAAAGGGGGATGATGACGCTGACTTCCTTTATCGCGTGCCTTGGGATCTGCAGATGAAAAGGGCTAGATAAAAGTTGGCTTTTTAGTATTATAAGAGGACCAATTCTGCAAGGGGCTGAACGCCCTCAAACCAACGTCACAGAGGCCAAAAACATTTTTTTTTTTAAATCCACTGATTTTGAATGCCTCCATTTTAGGTAGGTCCATCCTGAGACGCCTTAAAGGGGGCTGATTTTCATGAGTGCTGAGCTCCCGTCACTGCCACTGGTTTCAGCTGGAGATCTGCAGGTGCTTGGGGGGTCACCTGAAAATGTCAGTGGCCATTTCAGAACATGGGCCTCGGTATCCCCACAAATACAAAGGAAGGCAGCAAGAGTTCAGGTCACCTCTCAGGGTTGGGTCCATTGCACCCCAAACGTTTTGCCGTCCTGCCCATGGCTCGTGCTGCGGATAGGGTGTTTAGGGCATCATTCTGCAGTGGGTTTGGCATATGGCTTGCTATGCTGTCTGCATGCAGAATCTCCTCGGGCCTTGGCTCTCATTAGCCGTCTGCCCTTGTTCTGCAGGTTGACAGGGGTGCAGTGTGTAAATGGATAACCTGTCAGGGAGACGGGAACATAATATCAGTCAAAAGCATCAATAGTTCACAGGCAATTTCATCTTACCTAATGTTCTTGCATTTGAGTCCAAAATACACTTAATCGGGTTTCGAGTCTCATCTCCTAGGGGCTCACTGTGGCGAAGGAGCCTTGTAATGCCGCAACTCTGACTTAATGACATGCTGTTCCCATGCGCACGTGTGTGCACGCACACAAAATGGCAGGACTGGTTGGAAATGCCTGTTCTACCAAGCAAGAGGGGAATTCATATTAGTGATGGATGGGAAAGGGTATCCGGCGGCCTCCAAACTTGTAATTGCTGCCTTCGGTCTACATTTTAGCAATTAGCAAAAAATATGAAAAAGTACTTAGTAAAGAAGGCACCCATATCTCCCACTAGGAGAGCTAGGAATTCCCCCAATAAACAGGTTTTTCTGGTACCACTGCTTCCCCTGTGGGTATCAGTGGAATAAAGCTGTACCTCTTTCTCTTTATTATTATGTGTTGTTTGTATAGCTGGAGCGCCTAAGAGCCCCAGTCATGGACCAGGACCTCATTGTGCTAGGTGCTGTACAATCATGGAACAAAAAGATGTTCCCTGCCCCTAAAGAGCTTACAATCTAAGTAAAAAAGTTCTCTAGTAACTTCTATCTGAGAATCCCAGTAGAATTTTCCCCCTTTGACAGATAGGCAAACTGAGGCACAGAGAGAAGAAAAGTCACTTGACCAAGGCTATCCAGCAAGACAGTAGCAGAGCTGGGAATAGACCACAGCCTTTCTGACTCCCACTCTCAAGCTCTAATCACAAGACCACCTGCCCTCCTCCCATCTTGTCCTTTCCCCAGTATCATGAAGGCCAAGGGCCTTGGAGTCTTACCCACACCCCTAACCCATTCCCCTGTGTCTCAACAAGTAGGGTAATGGGTGCAGGTGGAGACCATCCAGGTTGGCTCTGTGCCATGGGACTAGTTTAACTGGTTGTTATGTTGAAATGCAAGTCCCATTGGTAACATTGGGCAAAACGTCTGAAATGCCCTATTTAGAAAGTGGCAGCAATGGTCCGGGGGGGTACACTTGGCAGTATCTGCAGGCCAGCCCGAGCCCAGTAAATGGTTATTTCAGAGGCTAAAAAATGGGAGGTAATGAAAGAGCATGAGGCCCCATCTAGACAAGAGCTGCCACGGTCTGTGTCGCCGGGAGGGCTGGAAAGCCTCCCTCAGTTTGGATGGACAGCTGCATACCTTGTACTGTGCCCGTCTGGAGCTCTCACCTATAGCAGGGAACAAGGCGATTCCCAGATTAACGCTGCAGCCTGGAAACTGAGCGCCATCCCCAGCCTCTCCAGTTCTGTGGCTTGAGCTCCTCTCTCTGTTTTCAAAGTGCAAAGGTCCTTCTGGAGGAGCAAGCCATGGAGGGAAGATAGGGGATTAGCGTGGAGGGCTGGTCCAGGGCTGAATCTCTCCGTCAAAGCCGTTTGAGGAATCCCAGGGGAGCCAGCATTGGAGTGGACGTAACACTAGTGAAATGTGCCGGAGTGACAGCCCTGGGTGCTGAGGGTCTTCGTCTGCCAAACAGACCCAACATGGGTGGTGGCAGGTCCCAAGCTGCGCTCTGAATGCCCGGGGGAATTGGTAGGGATATACGAGAACAGAAATGTTGGCATAGAGAGAAAATTTTGTTGCAAGGACTAGGTGCCTCCCTGAGCCGGGCTGCCCTTCCCATACAGAGCTCCAGCCCCTTGGGATGAGCTTCTCTCTGACTGTCCTAATGCTTTGCCCGTTCAGTCGAAAGGCTCGAGTCTCTCCCTCGCTAGCTCTCACATCGCACCAGATGGGAGCCAACAGACTAGCATCCCCCGGGCCCAGCTGAGAACGGCACGTCCCTTTTCAACACTCAGATCAACATTGCTTTAACCATGCTTCTCAGGCGTCAGACGGCTGTGCTTTATTTAAACGCCGCTGCTGAAAATGGGGCTTCCTCCTTCCCCAGCCCTACGCTAGCTTCCTTCTACCCGAGGTGTGTCTGCTCCGCACCAGAGCACCCGCCACGTGGGAATGAGAAGGGAGCTCAGATTTCAAAACCCAGGGTGTCTTTGGCCTCTTTGCCTGTAGTGGGAGGGATACTGCTGTGGGAATATGACATTGACTTGTGGTTACCGGTAGCCTGGGCTGGGTGGATTTGAACTGTTGATCTAGAGGTGGGAAACTTCACGTGCAAGTTGTCCCAGCCATCTTTAAGAGCCCTCCCTCCCTTCATTCACATGGTGAGCCTTTGAAGAATCTGCCGCTGTCTTCTGTCTCCTAATTCTGTTTTCTGTTTGATGGGATGCTTTAGGAGTTCTCCCTCCAGCAATTGGACAGCTTTCTGGACGACCGGGTTAACATCCTGGGATTTTCTATCTTCAACCAGTCTCATGCTTTCTTCCAAGAGTTTGTCCAGAGCCTCAACCAGTCGTGGCAAGAGAACTGTGATCACGCTGCCTTCACTGGGCCGGCAGTAAGTAAAACAATCCTTGCCATTGCATTTACGACGGTAGTCGAAGCCTGTAATGGGGCAGCAAAGGGCTGGGGCAAAGGAGGCAAGCTGTGGGGAGAGCTGAATGGGGGACCGCCACGAACGGAACCGACCAGAGAACTGGACATGGGAGCTGAGCATAGTCCTGGGAAGGAGGTCAAAGGAATGGAGATGAGAAGCCAGCTGGAGCTGACTTTGGTTGTGGATGTGGATATGGACGGGCCTCGAGGGGGAAGAGATATGGCTCAGCAGATCAGGTCGTGGAGATAAGGAGAAAGCCAGGCTTTTCAGAGCTGCCCTTTCTCATGCAGCTTATTTCTGCCGAGTTTCCGTGGCAGCCTCTCGCAATTGTCAGTATTTCAGGTTGGAGAACGAAGCCCGGGTAAATTCGGGCCATGCTGGCAGCTGCCCAGAGAAGTTTGCTGGAAGTTCATACCAACCACCTGTCTTACCATCAAGTCCTTCTCCTGACAGCTCCAGTGACTTCAATGGGAGTTGCAGGCTTGTGCCAAGGGCAGAATTCAGCCCCTAGCTGAGGAGAAGCCCCGAGGCTGGTGCTGACAGGTGTCTGGAGTGGGGAGGAGGAGGTGTGTGTTTAGGAAGGCTTTTCAGTGGCTGTATAAAGTATGTGCCCCTGAGATGGGGGAAGGGGAAACAGGAGCAGAGGTCAGAAGCGTGGGGGTTCAGAGGCAGCAGAAAGAAACAGAAGTCATAGGTGAGTCAATGAGGCAGGTCAGGATTTGGGGCAACCATCCGTGAGTTATGAGAGAGCATCCAGTTCTGGGAAATAGCAAGGCAAGACCCTTCAATCTTGCCCGTACTAGAGGGACCTCTGTTAGGCAGCTGCCATTAATGCCTTTGGAGAGGGTCTGGGAGACAGAAACCTGGCTAATCTAGGAAATTCAGGAAGGAAAGCTCACAGGGCTTAGCTGAAAGTCAAAGGGCTGGGTTAACCTAGGCTGTGAGACCTTGCATGTGTCAATGTCTCCTGATGAGGCCGCAAATTTCCCAGAAATCACTGCTGACATCTGCCCCATAAGGCCTTGACTGGCTTGGAAGGTTTGCAGAGCAGCTTTGCCGGGCTGGGGAGGGGAGAGAAAAAGCCGACCACCCAACAATGCATGTGTAGACAGAGAAAATAGAAAATCTCCTTGATTTCCTGAGGCAGCCCCAGCATTTCTGAAAGTCTGGTTATTATCCCTGCAAATTGATCTTACACAGGCAAATAGGGAGTTCTCTCCGCTTTGCATTTGTGTGCGCCCTGGTTCACACCTGACTAGTACCAAGCTGCTGCTTCTCTGAGGCTTGTGTTCTAACCAGCTCCTCTCTTCCCATCCCCTCCCTAGCTCTTGAGTTCAGGTGGCTGCCACTAACTCACTGTCTGGTTTGCTGAATCTTGATGTAATCTCTCCCCGTGCGCCGCCTGCTTGGGCGCCAGCTGCAAGGCTGTTGAGATGCATTACAAATAAAGCTCTCCAAATAAGACAGTCAAACAAACAAACCAAAAAAAAAACCCTAAAAATCCAAGTGCTGGTGGGGAAAAATATAATCCAATAATATAATAATAACATAATTCAGTTTGCCCTGAATGAGCAAAAAAGCTTTTTAGATGCAAAGATCGGGAAGAACCCCGCTTACTGTTACCAGTGTATTTTGTGCTGGTGAATGGAGCTGGATTATGAGCCTCTGTTTAAAGCCCCGTTACCGTCATATTAAGACAGCTGAATGATCAGTTCTTGCACAGAATTGGTTCAGGAGCAGGTCAGGCTTACTCCTGGTCTGGCGAGGCCACCTCTGGGAAGCAGGGCAAGGGAGCCTGGCCCATTCAATCATAATCCTCTCCACTGAAAAAGCCAGCCAGAATGTCAGCTAATCCCCATGTGGACTCCCATTCAGCAGAGAGTGGAGTAGAACTCACCAGTTTGTCACATCCCCCGACCCCACCAGATGGTTATGAATTTTGGCCATTACTGCCCTTACTATTGTTACAAGTTATTATGTTAGCATGTACGGGCCCCAACTGAGGGCAGAGCCCCATTGTGCTAGGTGCTGTACGTACCCATCGCAAGAGAGCGCTTGCAATCTAAATAGACAACAGAAAGGATGGGAGAGAGAGAGTACTGTTCCTACCTTACAGATGGGGATGTGAAACACAGAGATTAATTAATTCTATCTAGCACTTCTCATCTCAAAGCGCTTCCCCAAGGAGGGCCATATCATTAAGCCCATTTTACAGATGGGGAAACTGAGGCACAAGGTTACTTAGCAAGCCCGTAGCAGAGTCAGGAATAAAGCCCAGGTTTCCTGAGCCCCACACCAGAGATTAAACCACAAGAACACCCTAACTCACCTGTTTAGTGACCTAGAGGTTCTCCCTCTGTGTGTTCCCCCATCACCATGGTCTGTGAGCACCATTCTCAATTCCAGAGCCATGCAGCCCCCAGTGATATGAACTAAACACTGCTATATGTCTGGCAGGGCAGGGCAGGCTAGCTGTTAGGATGACATACACACAAGCAGTGCACTTCTTTTCTCCCATTCTGCCCACTCGGCACATTATCCTGGCCCAAGGAATTGTCCTCTGTCTTTCCTTTTAAACATCTCCTGCAGTTAACATCCAACAGGAGTGCTTTGGGGAAAGTGTCTGTCTCCATAGGGATTTGGAGATTTATCCTGTAGTGCCAGGGAGCTGATGGTACAAAAAAAGAAGCTCAACAGCTGGATGCGACCGGAGGGTGCGATCTTAGGGCTTTCTTGCTGGAGATGGGAAAGTGTCAGCGGAAGGGTGGGGGAAGCTACTTCTTCAAATGCCATTCTCATTAATCACATTGCAAGGAAAGGAAATCAGAGAAAATCATTAAAATTACAGATGGCTAGATTAGGTAATTAGAATTTAGGCTAAAACAGATGTTTGTAATTAAGTGTTTATTTCATTGAATAAAATCCAGATTGTAAAGTCTATTCTGCTGGATTTTAATGGTTTTAATTCTCTGTGTTATGTTTGGGGGCAAATATGCAGATGACAATGTTTCAGGAAAAACTCCCCCTTTCCTCCCCCCAAAAAACCTGCCTATAGTCCTCAGAGAACAGCTTGACTTTAAACATGGCCTTTATATGGAAGATTTTGGTAAATAAAACAAAATCTTCTCCTTAAACTGAGATAGATCTCTTTGTGTTTCTATGAATATGTCTATACTGCAGCTGGAAGTGAGCGTCCCAGCCCAGGCAGACAGACTTGAGCCAGCATGCTAAATTGAGCAGTATGGATGCCGTGGCTTGGGCCGCAGCGCTGACCCTCAGGCCCACCCAACCTCCTGGATCTGAGCTCAGATGGTTAACCCGCACCGCCACCAGAGCCATACCACCCCTACTGCTATTTTCAGCACGCTGGCTTGAGGCCCACTGGCACTGCCTCCCCAGGCCAAGGGGCTCACTTCCAGCTGCAGTATGACGGTCCCCACAGGGTAGATTTGTGAATTTTAGCCCCAGCCCTGAGTTGCGGCAGGGGGACAGAATCGAGGGCATCCTGCATGTGAAAGGTACGACGCGTTTTGGACACATGAATGTGCGACACGTGCAGCAAGCTCCCCACTAGCCTGGCTGGCTTGTGTTTAGAAGGGACAGAGCTTGCCTCTGTCTGCTCCTTGTCCCTGGCCAGTGAGTCACTTCCACTGCTTAGTAACACAGTTGCAGCCCTTCCACTTCCCTCCTCCCCATGCCAATTTCAGGGTGCGCCCTACTTCTTGTGCGGCTGACCAGCACATAGACTCAGGATACAGCTCCTCCTATGCCCCTACCCCCTTTCTGGGGAGTTGCTCTCCTGGTTTGCAGTCTTATAATTCCAGCCACGCAATGACGTCCCTGCAAGATGTGTCTATGCGCGGGGGGAGGGGGCCTCTTTACTCCCCCCCCACCCAAGCCCACACAATCGTGCGAGTAGGGACCATCCAAATCATTGTCTTTCACGTGCAACGTATCGTGGGCGCTGTTTATCACAAAGATGGCACAAAATGACAGTGATCAGCGCGCATCAAAGAGTGCACCAAAGCAAGAGACTCACATGTTAATGTGCAAATTGGTTTTGTTGTTCTCAGGTTTTTTTATGTCAGAGCGAAAAGAGCCGTGTTGGTTTTTTTTTTTTTTTTAAATGACACTATCAAAGGAGGAGGAGATTTGATAAGAGGCAGGAGAGGAAAAAGGGTCAGGGAAGGCAAAGTGAATGTGTTTTAAACCGGATGGTCGGAAAAACCCAAGAGATCAGCTAGCAGCTGTGCTGTGGTGAAATGCAACTTAATTTTGTACAAGCTTCTTCCATAGAAACTGTATCCCAAATTGCTTTACTGAGTTAAATACAGTTAACAGAGTTTACAAATAAATAATGGCAGACAGAAATAGCAATTAGGAGGCATAGGAAAGGGAGACAGTATTGTGTTTGGCTGGGATCTGAAACAAGCTGGAGAGCTGAGGAGCCGCAGAGAGCCACAGAAAACCTCCTCCAGATGGCAGGAGCAGCTGAGGAGAAGGCTCTTGCACCAACAGCAATGGGAAGAAGTGGAAGTGGCGTACAGCAGAAGTTCCCAACCTGTGGCCCTCGGGCCAAAAGTGGCCCACCAGGGCTTTCAGAGTGGCCTGCCACTTCCCTCCCACTGGCTGCAAAAGGGAGCCGCTGCGTAGGGACCCAGGTGGAGTGTAGGGGGCTATAGGGCACATATGGTTTTCCTACTGCAGCCAGGGGGATGGGAGATCAGCGAAGAGGAAGGCAGCCTGCTCGCTGAACTCCTTCTGTCTGGTTGCAGTGGGAGGGGAGGGCAGGGCAGGGGAAGGGCTGCTGGTGGAGACTGGTGGCCCTTCAAGGTTGTAACAATGATAGCTGTGGCCCTCAAGCCAAGAAGGTTGGGAACCGCTGGCATAGAGGATTCTGACATTAGGTGAGCAGAAGGAGCAAGGAGTGTCTGAGAGCAAAATACCATTCATGAATTTGGACAGGGCACGTCCATAGTGGGCTTTAAAAGCAGGTTCCTGAAATAAAGGAGGGAGCTGGTGAAGACACGTGAGAGTAGGTGCTGGGATCTTCTTGTGCATCTTGCAGTGTTGCTGTTCCCAGGATTCAAAAGCCCTGAATTAGGTGTCTCAAAGTCTTGAGATTGGAATAGACGCGTCGTTCTGAGCCCCTGGGTGGGTAGGGAACGGCTGGCATGATACACAGCATTAGAATTGGAAATCTGGTGCTTCACAGGAAAGCGGTAACTAGAGACAAGAGTGGACTTGACTTAATTTAAATCATTTGAAGTTGCAGGACTTGGGGGGTGGAGGAGGATCCCCTTAGCAGAAGAAGCCACCCCCTGGTAGCAAACGAAACCAAAAAGGGCATATTTGAAAAGAGAAGGGTAACACCAGAATTGCTGGTAAATTATCTGAGGCTGAAGAGTAAAATATCCCAATCAATAATGTCAAATGCTTCACTAAGATCAACAAGCATCTTGCTCAGTAGTTAATAAGAGATCATTAGCTGCTCAAAGAAAGGAGAAATGAAAACCCAACCAGAGACAACTGGAGACATGGGGCCATTTTCAGGGCTGGGGCAAGGGGATGGAAACTCCACCGATGTCAGTGGAGCTGCATTTTCTTACAGCAGGTCAGAAATTGACCCCTTGCTACTGATAAAGGCCTTGAGACAGCAAAGCACATGTGTAAATCGCACTGAAGTTACGCATGGGCATATGTGCTTTGCTGAACTGGGGCCAAGGTGCCCAGCCACTTGAGGATGGAGAACTAGTTGAAGTGAGCAGCAGTGGAGTGCAGGGAGATGATGTGAATAAATAGGGATCAGGAGGGAGGATTTATCAGCTCCGTTAACAGTTCTGGAAAATGCAGTCCTGAAGGGGAATTCTTAAGGGCAGATGTGCATATTTAGGGAGAGAGTCAAAAGACTGATCCCCAAACACAAAGGGACAGGCAGAGAGGAGGGCATGTTACCTGATGGTTCAGACAGGTGGGCTGGGTCTCAGGATGCCTGGGTTCTATTCCCAGCTCTGCCACAAACCTCCTGTGTGTCCTTGGGCAAGTCACTCAACCTTTTCTGCATCTCACTTCACCCTTCTGTAAAGTGTGTGTGAGGGGGGACAGTTACTGACTTGCCAGGCATGGCTTGAAGCTCAGTTAATCCGTACTGTTAGAGCGTTTTGAAGCCCTCCGACGCAACAGGAGCCGTAGAAAAGGAAAGTTATATCATCACCCTCGCAGGTGAGATCAATCAAATCCCGAGAGAACGAATCACACGTGACGGGTGCTACTCACGTCACTTGAGGCCCTCCTGGAAAGTGCTCACACAGTGTGGTGATGAGGGTCGTGTCAGAACTTGTACAGATTAGCATGGGGGGAGATTAGACATAATATTAGATGGGGAAGGAATCTTGAGAGAACAAACGTGAGTGGCATTGAGGGGTGGGAGGTGGAAACTGTGGATTATTGAAATCATTAGAACTGAGGGTTGAGATTTGCTAGCCCTAAGTGTGGAAGCATTCATTTTTCAAAGTGTCAGCCTGTACATTTAAAGCCTCAAGTTGCTCGTTAACAGCCTGATATCAGACCATTGACATCCGTTAGACTTTTGCTGTAGATTTCAGTGGGGGCAGGATCAAGCCCTAACGGGTTAAATCTGGCTCACTTTATTCACAGTACGTGGTGGAAGCCAAAGGGTCTGCTCTGAAGGATTAAACTAAACAAGATTGTGCCCTTGGGGTGACTGGGAAGTGAAGAAATGTGATCAGGGTCTGCAAAGAGCCTGAGTGGTAGATATATTTGACCTGTAAATGCCCACATAAGGTGCAGAGAAGGCGCAACAAGCTAAGGAGCAAATACGTTGCTGAATGCTGACGTGGTAGAGAGGAGACTATCTGAAGGGGTAGGTAGGAAAATGTAGCTTTGACAGTAATGAGATGTGGCAACTAAATTCCAATGCAGTCAGGAAGTGACGATAATTGAAAGTGAAATCTTAGTCATAACAATGAAGAGGACATAGAAAATGACTGGTTGTTAACTACATCAGAAACATCAAAACAATTGTGCACGTGGAGAGTAACGCTCTGCATGAGACTAGATGATAAATAGAAGTGATTCGATGCAAATGGGTCAAAGCAGGACAGCCAATATGGATTTTGAAATCTCCAGTAGCAATAATTCCTGTAGAGGAAAGAGCAGCTGTAGAAAAGGGGACCAGAGAATTCTAGTAAAGGGATTTAAGAGGCCAGTGTGGGAACTGGAGAACAAAGTGGGTAAGAACAGAAGGGAGGAAAGCAACGATAAAAAGAGCAATAAAAGGAAAGTACCAGAGATGTGCAGGGTAACGTAATAAGCATGAGAAGAGGAGGAGAAAGTCCAGGGAATGGCCCTGAATCAGGAATGGCAACATGAGTTACACCTGCTACAGTGATGGACGTGGAGGTGCCAAGAGAATGATGGTCAAAGAAGTCCAGGGGCCTCATTCTCCGCTGCCCTGCCGTTGTGCAATGATTCGCACCTAACAACATAAGAGAGGTTATGCTGAGTCAGACCAATGCTACATCTGTGCTGTCTTCCGATACCGGCCGGTGCCATGTGCTTCAGAGGGAATGAGCAGAACAGGACCATTATCCAGTGATCCATTCCCTCTTGTCCACCCCCAGCGGTTTAGGGACAAGTAGAGCACGAGGCTGCATCCCTGACTGTCTTGGCTAATAGCCATCGATGGACCTATCCTCCATGAACTCATCTCATGCTGTACCAAATCAGAACGGTAGCATTTTATGCTCGCTTTGCACAAGTGTGAGTGGCTGCCCAAGGCACAGGGCACTTATTAGCCCCTTATTACGGGCTGCAGCTCAGATTGTGAATAGGATGTGCGGCTTCGTAACCAAGGCACGACAGATAAGGTGGGGGGAGATACAGTAGGGTAGCTCCTTTGTGCTGAATTGAGTCACTGTAGGATGTGAGAACAGATGTAAGCTTCTCTACTGGTGTACTGTGCATGTGTGTAGAGATTGATTTTACAACGTATGTGTAGTTGTGTGCGCGCTTATGGCAGAAACAATGGACTTGTTCCTTCACTAAATGCAGGCTGGGTCTTATTTAATTTTCCAACCTTTGGTGCCTCTCCGCTGAGCTCCCACCTCTGTCTCCCCTGTCCACAGCTCTCTTCTGCCTTGTTGTTTGATGCCGTTTATGCTGTGGTGACAGCAGTGCAAGAGCTAAACCGGAGCCAGGAGATTGGTGTGAAACCCCTGTCCTGTGGATCCGCACAGATCTGGCAGCATGGTACCAGCTTGATGAACTACCTGAGAATGGTGAGAAGTGACTGAAGTTTACTGATTTATTTGTATCCACCCCTCCTCACTGCCAGGAGCAAAAGATGTGCACACGGGAACGTGTGTGAGATGACTGCATGGGCATCGAAGTGCAGTGTACCCGCCTGTTTGAAGGTAGCGCTGGGAAATACTGTTTATACTCCATCCCCATGGCTCTAATAAGGGTAGATGTCAGAGCTCCACTGCTCCGTCTGTGTAAACAGCAGCCATTCGCAGGCTTTGCTCAAGGCTATAAGGGGGAACAATCTCACTTTGGTGCTGTAACTCACTCTCTCTTGGACAGGTAGAATTGGAAGGTCTCACGGGCCACATCGAATTCAACAGCAAAGGTCAACGGTCGAACTATGCCCTGAAAATCCTGCAGTACACACGAAATGGCTTCAGACAGGTAAGGTTGGCCCTGCCGGCCTCTTTCTAGGCTCTGAACTGCTGGGTGCCTCCTGGAAGGTTCTGAGAGCCCGTCCCCATCTCATCTAAAGTCAATGGCAGTAGAGAGTTCTCCTTGCCTTGCAAGAACTGACCCTTAGCAAGGAACAGCCACGGTGCTCTTTTAGCTGCACCGCTCTCATTGTTCATGGCTTGGAAGGAAGCTTATGGTGAAACCCTGTGTTCCCCTTTGTTAAGAGACCACCCCAAAGCATCTTCAAGCACTTTAAATTACTGCCTTAAGGGTCCATCTCTCCAGCATGACCAGAGCCACACAGGATCAGCCCTAGTGACAGCAGCCCTCTCTCCTAGTGGTTAAGATTCAGTGCCTACAAAGCATGTCCTGGATACACACACACAGGCCATATCTACACACAAACTTGCACTGGATTAAACTGGTGCAACCTGCTGTGTGGACATTCTTATTTCAGATTGAGTGGTTTATTTCAGTTCATCTTAAATCTATCCCTATATGATTTAGGGGAAAGTTACATGAGAAACTTTTAGCAATTACACAGGTATAGTTTATACTGGCTTTACCTGCCGTGTTGACCCTCTTCTTTTCCTATATGAATGGCACTTTTTTTCCCCCGTTTAGTTTAAATCCATTGTCAAGAGACATCAGCTAAACCAAGAAAAGGCCATCTTATTAGAGCAGGGTGCGAAATGGTTTTCCCATCCTGTGAAAACCTTCAAGATGTCAAAATTTTCCCCATCCCAAATCAGGACGAAAAATAAAAGTTTCCAAAATGTTTGTGAATCAAAACGCTGAATATTTATTTGGTTTGGGTCAGTCGGAACATGTCGTTTTGACTTGGACCATGTTTTATTGATTTAAAACGAAAAATCGATTTCTACAGGGATGTAAAAGCTGTCTAGGTAAAATGAACCAAAATGATAACGTTGAAGTAGAATGTTTCTGCCGCCCTGACTCAATCAAAGTTTTTTTGGAATTTCCCTTGTGTAGGAAATTTTGAAATTTCAGCCTCTCATTACAATTTGGAAAGTTTTCTTTGTCTTTCCTCTCCCTCAAATGTCAGACTTGCCCATGAAATAGAAATTCCGGTCCCTAACTAGCTGTAACCATCGCCTGAAACTACCCGCCAGTCCCTCCTGGTGTCTGTTTAATGCCTACATTGCGTCCTCTTCTTCTGCGTTGGTGATGGGAGCCAGCTGTTCTCCTCCTCCCTGGGAAATTGCTCTCAGGCCCTCCCCTTCTGTTGGGGCACAGCCTGACTTCCATTAGCACCCACCGTTTTCAAGTCTGGGTGCCGATCGTTAGGCACCTCAGTGAGCAGCCTGGCTTTCAGACGTTCTGAGCACCCATCAATCCCACTGAGGGCAGTAAAGCTGCAGGAAAGCAGCACCTTTGAAAATCAGGCCACTTGGATTTATGTTCCTCTGTCTGGATTTAGGAGCCTAACCCATTTTTGGTAATGAATGTTTACGGGCACCTGGGCAGGGGCGGCTTAACAGTGTCCTCAGAGAGGGGATGACTCCTGCCAGCCGCAGGTGAATCCTCCTCCCCCTCCACATACACACATCCCCCTTGGCTGACTATGTTGGAGATGGAGGCTAACCAGGCAACCGCAGTGCAAACGGGGTCTCGTTTCAGACTGAGTGGAGGCTGGTTAATGCACTGTGAAAGGCTCCCAGCAGATGTAGCTGATCAGTGGCTATTGATAGAGTTACCAGAATCCGAACACCCGTAGCATCGATCCAGGCTTGTTTCCTTTTCTGCAAGAAGCACTTCATCCTGACTGCTTATAGTAACCTTTTTGGGGGTTGAATTACAGAATTTGTGCCATGCATGAGACATCTGCAGCCACCACAATCCCTTAAGCAGAGGAGCGAAAATGGCTAGTCCTGGCGTATCTCTATTTACTCTGCAGTTTTAAGGTGCCTTATTCGCTCATATGGCCGGATCGGATCAGACCCCTGGTCCGTTTAGCTGAGTACCCTGTCTCGAATGGCCATCACCAGAGGTATCTAAGCGAGGGCACGAGAAACCCTACAATAGTGGATCTCAAAGCGTTGTACAAATGAGGTAGATTTCATGATCCCCAGAGTACAGGTGGGGAAACTGAGGTATGGAGAGGGGAAATTACATGCTCAACGTCACCCTGCCAGCCAATGGCAGATCCCGTTCGTCCGAGTCCTAGTCCACTGCTCTAGCAACTAGGTCACACTGCCTTTATTTCAACCCTGTTTATTTTCAATAAATAATAAAGGCAGTGGATGTAGAGGAAAGAGGGATTTCAGCTGAGATTGGCAAGCAGATGGAGAGATTCCAGGGAGAGGCTGTACCACATGGCAAGAGCTACAGGGGAAAAACGTCCAACGATGACCAGTGGCGTACGATAGGTCTTCAGCGCCTATTTCCCACTCTCCTCCGCTGTGGGGGCAGTAGGTGAGGCGGGGAGCAGGAGGGACAGGGGAAGATGCTCCCGGGCCACCCAGGGTGGGATGTGTATTTGTGACAAGCTCAGCCTGGAGGGGCCAGGAAGACGCTTGCCTCCTCCGCCACCGGCAGGCCAGAGCTGGGGTTGGTGTGGCTGCTGGGGATGTCAGCCCGGCAGCCCCTGGCTGCCTGCGACAGTGGGGGGTGGCTCTCTGAGGAGAGCGTGGCTGGCACCCAGGGGCACGGCCCCCGTTCCACCTCCCGTCAGTATACCACTGATGACGACCACAGCGAGATTGTCACGTGGAGCAGAGAGGAGGCCTGTGGTGGAAACACTAGGGACAGTAGTGAGATGCCAAATTCAGGCATGGTGAGGAACTTGAGGGAGCTGAACTTGATTGGAACTTGGCCCTGGACTGGACTGGATGAAGCAGGGCCATGGAGGTTGTGATTGCCAGGAGAAAGCAAACCCGATTTGTGAAACAGACTAAGGAGCCACGGAACTGGGGTCTCATCTTCAATATTCCTATCTGGGAAGTTTCAGCTCAGCTCAATGGAAAGAACCCTTGTCTCAGAGACCACCCCTTGTCCAGATGTTTCCCAGCTGGAAGTGCCTCATCACAGAACAAAAGCAGTGACATTTTAGCCATCTCTGCCTGGGACCTGAGCTCAGAAAAGTTAGTGAATTGCTGCTGCAGCTGCTTTTAGCCTTGGTTTGAATATTGCCTGCCAATTTCTACCTCTGGCATGTGGCAGCTCTGCTTTGACAATGTCTTCAGCTCCCTCTGAGTGAACAGGGAAATAGGGTATCACTTCCCACACAGAGAGGTCTCTTCTAGCATCAGTGCCCTTTTTAACCAGTCCCGCTTGTTATGAATGAAAGTGACAGATGCAAACCCATCTGCGCTAACGAGAGTAGCCATTAGGCAGGAGCTGGGGAGAGAAATGGCCTTAAAAAACAAGATGATTGCTATATTTTTTAATACATTTTAAATGTGAAAGGGTGTTTACCGTGAATATGCAGATTCTGTTGAATCTCTGTTTTGCTGAGAGCTCTGCAGTGAAGTTTTGATTGCACGGAAATTCCTCTTAATCTTACAGCTGTTTTCCAGCTCCTTGAGAATGGTGGGCAATCATCTTTAGGGTTTGGAGTGATGGTGTAGCCCTGTTGATCCCAGGATATATCCCAGGATATTAGAGAGTTCTGTATGTCTTGAAAGCTTGTCTCTGTTGCCAGCAGAAGTAGGTCCAATAAAAGATATTACCTTATCCACCTTGTCTCTCTCTTAGGCTTTGGAGGCACGAGAACTTTCTATTTGTTGAACAAACCTGGTTAATGGTCCAGTCGCATGTTTCACTCACCCAGGGTCCGCCTGCAGATGGTGGTGTTTAAACATGCTTCTGCAATACACCACCAAGGTGCAAGGAACAGTTGTGCATAAAGAGCAGTGACTGGGTAAGAGTCGTCCTGGGGTTCCCTGTTTGTGTTTCAATGGAGCCAGGTCAAGCTTACTTGGTTGACAAGTGTTTTTCCCTAATCGCCAGTCCTGCAAACTTCCCCCTGGATCTGAGTCCTGCTGGGTTCTTCTATCTCACAAACCCTCACCCAGAGTAGAGATTGTACAGATCAAATTTTGACTTTCATTACTTTCGTTTGCTGCTATTGTCTCCTAAGTAAACCCATCAAGAAATAGAAATGGCACCATGTGACTTACATGGCCAAATCCCAAACAAGCAACACACGTGGCATTTCCAGCGTGGAGAGTCTGAGAGCGGAGCACAAAGTGAAAGGTCATTCATGAAAGATCCCCTCAGACCTTTTGAAATACCAGTGCATTCTTGAAAACCCCGGTCTCCTGGGAGCAATCGGTGGAGAGAGAAAAAGGCAACCTTTTCTACTGCAAGTTATGCACCATAGGCAGCTAAGTGAGTGGCCTGTATTTCAGAGATAGCCAGCACCTCCCCTGGGAGCTGAGCTTTGCAAACAGCTCATCAGTGAGAGGTGATCAACTCCTACAGGGTATGCTGACAAGGCATCTGGACGATGGAAATCCCTGCTGGTGTCTGCTACCTGGTGAGAATATTTGGTGGCCTTAAACCGTTCCCTGTCAAAAGTCTGTCAAGGTGACCTTATTCTGTACAATACTCTTTTGTATTCCCGTGGCAGCCTAATTCCCCAGCTGGGCCTCTACCTCTCAGCTGGATGAGGCAGCCCCAACCTGAACTGCTTACTTGAAGATCAGGCCAACACTCAGAAGGTGTATTAAGGCTAAGCAGGGCCCAGATCCACCCAAGTTACAAGCAGTCCATGCCTGCCCCAGGCCCAGATTCTCCCTTCCAGGCCCCCAAAACATTTCATCCTCCCACTCCCGAATCTTTGAGCTTCCTCCCAACTGAAACATCCCAGCCCCCCAGCCTCACCAATTCATCTGGACCCCATCCAACAGTGGAGCCCGCTGCCTGTCTTGCTCCAGCTCTCACCCCAGTCGGAGGCATCGGTCCAGGTTTCTGAACTCCACTGCTGGATTCTGCAAGCTGCTGAGCACACCTTCAATTCCCAGTGTTTTCAAGTGGGAATCAAGGGCCCTCCAACCCCAGCAGTCGTATAAGGCTTTTGGGATTAGCATAGCTCTAGTGGGTTGCTGATTATTCTCCAGTTTTCCTCTTCTCAGCCAACTGGGGGAGAAATTCCCATATTGTTATACACAGTACTCACAAAAACAAATGAATAGTTAGAAAGCGTTTAACTAAACCCACCACTGGGGAGCAAACACTTGTGTCCTGGAGACAAACGGCTCCCTAGGGTCAAATTAGCTGACTTCTGTCTAGGGGTGTTTTGAAGCATCCTTGTTGCCTTTTTAGCAGGCTCATGCTCTCTGCCCATGTCTGTCTCTTTCAGCCACAGGGCTTCCAGCTCATCAGCTTTGATAGAAAATTCACCAGAAAAGCTGAAGCCAATCCAGATTTCAGCTAGCAGACAAATTAGAGGCACTTAGATTTTCAAACTCCTCGTTGCTTTTGGGCAGGAGAGCCAGGGCGTTAAATATTTAATTTTGAATATATTTATGCAATGCACTGAACGCATTTCCTTATTTAGTTTAACTAGTGGACGTTTTTTCCCAGCCATAGAAGAGCCCTCTGTTCACGAGACACCTGATAAGGCACAAACTCATTAGTGTGTGTCTGGGATCTGGAGATCTGACGGGCAGGCTTTTGAGGTTTCGTTTTGCTTTCTCTCCCTTTCCTCCTGTTAAAAAGCATTGTAGAATCTCTCTGAGGTTTAGATTAAACCCAGGGGATGGCGGGGGGGGAGGAGGTTGATGCTTTAGAAGGGGGAAGACAGGATATATGTTGTAGGTGATTGCTAGGAGAGGAAAGAAGACAGGAAGGGGATGGGGGGGGCGTTTAATGGCTTCAGTGGGATTAGAATCCAGGAATCTTCACAGCCTCTTTTCCACTGGACACCACATGCCCCCCCGCCGTGGCCATGGCCAGTTAGTCACTTACGTGCAAAAACGGCTCCCATGCCTCCTGGTAGGGATGGCAGGGGTGCTTAATTGGTATGTTGATGAGATACAGATGAGCTACCAGCTGACAGATCAGGGACCCTCTGTAATTACCACCACTTCAAACCTTTTTAGCATATAAATGGCTAAGCAGCCACCTGGGGACCTGTGCTTCTCCCTAGCTGCTCACCTCGAGCCCCCTCTGATGAGAATTCTGGGCCTGGTCCTTCATGGAATACGTGCCCTCATCTCCCAGGCACTTCCTTCCTTATGGTCTGATGATGCTCTGCACCCCAGGGGAGGCTCTGAGTAAAGGATTAGGCCCTTAGTGGACAACCCCTTCTCGCCCCAGCTGGCGGATGGGCCGAGGGAAGGGGTTATTGCCCCCAGCTAAGAAATGGGCCAAAGAGGCCCCAGAGAATGAGCTGGGGGGGTGGGGTTTGTCACCTTGGCTGAGGAGTGGGCAGGGGTTGCCCCAAGGAGAGAGTAGGTGGGGGGGGAATGGGCCAGGGAGGCACCAGGGATTGTCACCTTGGCTGTGGACTGGGCTGAGGGACAGCCACAGAGACCCACAGGTTTGTCATGTGCGACTGTTAGTCCACGTGCTGCCTGCCAGCCCCTCTGAGCATGGCAGACAGTCAGTGGCTTGGTGCTCATGGGCCTGCCGACAGGGATCTACCAGCAGCCTTTAAACGCTTCAAGCCTGGCAGGTGTCTGCAGCCACCACCTAGTTTCGTGGGAGAGGTTGTAATCCCCCACTCGCTGAGTTGATAAGGAGCTGTTTGCCAAGTGCCTAATTATATCTCCTCCCGGAACCATTCCCTTCCTGTTCGCATCGACAAGGATCTTTAAATGCAAACTCAGTGAGAAATAATTGTTTCTTGTTTTCTCTCTCTTTCTCAGGGATGGAGGAGGCTGGGGGTGGGACGGGGGGCGATGAATGAGCTCGGCAGGACACTGCTGGCTAATGAGAGTACCCAGAGGAAATCCACCTTCATTGCGCTGGAGGGGCCTAGTTGTTTCAAGGCGTCCGTGTTCAGGACCAGCTTTACTCTGGTTTCTAGTTGCAGGGGTGAAGATAGGAGGGGAGCATTGTTGCCTCAGCAGGTTACAGAGTGGTCTCACCATGTCGTCTCTCCCTGACATCACCCGCAGCTAAAGCCTGCGGGCAGCTGTGGAAAAGGCACTTCATGAAAATCCTTCGTCTCAGTGATGTTCTGTCTCCTTGTGCTTTAAGGGGTTGGGAAGCTCAGGGTCGTTAATGCCGATCCCCGTCAGCCTGGGGAGTTTAACGGATTGGGACCACGGCGCCATGCTCATCTCATGTTAGCTGGAAGCCATTTTCTACGGAGATGATAAATCTCACCAATTTCAGCAACTCCTTAATTCAAGAGGTTTTGTCTGCCCAGATGAAGGTGAAGAAGTGATGCAGTCAATGTTGCTGTCTTGCGATTTACAGGTTCAGCTGCCCTTTCTGGATATACATTGTTATTTGTCTCACAGTAATGCCTTGACACCCTAACAGAGGTCAGGTCGCCATTATGTTCGGTGCTGTACATACATCTAGTAACAGACAGTCCCTGTTCCCAATAGCTTACAATCTAAATAGAGAAGACAGACAAAGGAAGGGCTATTATCTCCTTTTTACATAGGGGAAACTGAGGCATAGGTTAAGTGACTTGCCCCAGGCCACACAGGGAGTCTGTGGCAGAGCCAGGAATTGCATCCAGGTCTCCTAAGTTCTAGCCTGGTCAGGATATGTCTACACAGCCCATGGCCGTAAGCTTCCCAGCCTAGGTCAACAGACTCACTCTACCCTGCTAAACATGGCTGTTCGGACTTTGCAAGTTAGGCTGGAGCATGGGCTGTGAAGCCCCAGGAGGAGGGTGGGCCTCAGAGCCAAGCTTCCAACCCCAGCCACAGCTTCAAAGCCCTGTCTAAACAGCTATTTTTAGCACACTAATGCAAGTCTCACAAGCCTAAGTCTGTTAACCCAGGCTGGGACGCCCACTGCCACAGACTGTGGTAGTCTATCCTAAGCATCTAGACCACAAGGCCATCTTACCCAGTTCCGGATAGGATATTTGAGGAGTACTGAAGAGTTTTTGTTGGTGGTTCTTTATTTATAGATCTTTTAGATCTAGATTTGTAGGTCTTATAGATCTGATTAAAAGTACCTTGGCATCTGCATTTGAGAGAGAGACAAAATGTGAGAATCCTAGTAATCTTCCAGTACATTAAACTTCAGAAACACTGAGCATGGTGGGGAGTCAATTAGTGCCATTACCGTACCATCAAGGGAGTCAGTTTTGAGTCAGAACCAAGCGCAGCACGGGGTGGGACTAATCTTGGCATATCGATGTATTTAGCCTCAGTGCTATGCTACAAGAAGGGTCAAATCATCTGTCATGCCAGGGGAGGAGGAGGCAGTCAATTACAACATGCCAGCAGGGAAAGGAAGACTCTGACAACAGCAAGGACTGTTAAAATTAAAGATAATCTGTCACTAATCTCTGGTTATGAGATCTGACAAAATAATGCCTTACTAAGAACTGATCGCTATTTCAGAGAAGTAAGAGGGGAGGGAATATTGTCTAGTTGTTAAAGCAAGAGACTGGGACCTTGTGCTAAAGTCCAGTGTAGCTAAAATCCGTTGTGTTACACCAGTGAAGCCCCAGTTTAAATTGGGTTAAAGGCTAGGCTGGATCCTGAATCTATAGAAGTAAATGACAAAAGTCCCATGGACTTCAACACGGTATCCGCCCCAGACTGATTACTGCATTCAGCCAAAGCACAGTTTCAGTGCATCTATATTAGGGGGTTGCACAGATGTAATTAGATTGATTTTGAGTTAAACTGAGGCTAATTTTCTAAATGAGGTCAACAAGATCTAGATGCCAGGACTCCTGGGTTCTATGTGCTCTGTGACGTCCTGACAATCACTTTGCCTCAGTCTCCCCGTCTGTCAAGCAAGGCTAATAGTCCTTCCCCGCCGCATGGAGGGGCTGTGAATTTTGCTGAGTTAATGGGTGAGAGATCCTTGTGATTTTCCTGGAGCAGCGTTAATGATGAGACAGGGATCAGACTGACAGCCCTGGAGGCTGAACTTTCCCTGTACTATTTGCAGAAAAGATACAGCACGAGCTGCCACGTGGTTCCTCTGCACTGTCTCCAACCTAAACATGCCACCTCTAGGGAGGAGAGGGGAAATTCCTTCTGTAGGACCCTGACAAGGGGGAACCAAGCACTTGCTGCCCACTGCCTTGGCTCACCCTGCCCCTTGCTGGAAGGGAAGAGCAGTGACTTTGAACCACCGTGGGCTGCCTAGAGAGACATCGCATGATCAGCTTCAGGCAGTACCAGCGAGAGTTGGACCTATGTCACCTAGGAGCAAGCAGAGGCCCCAAGAAGAGAGTAGATGGGGTGGGGGGGAAGCAGGGAGGCACCAGAGATTGTCACATTGGCTAGGGACTGAGCTGAGGGACAGCCACAGAAACCCACAGGTTTGTCATGTGTGACTGTCACTCCATGTGTTGCCTGCCAGCCCCTCTGAGCATGGCAGACATTCAGTGGCTTGGTGCACGTGGGCCTGCCGACAGGGATCTACCAGCATCCTTTAAACGCTTCAAGCCTGTAGAGCTTATCCTGCAAGGATCTCCAAGTATTTTACCGTTACTTGAGCCTCTTGGCACCCTTTGAGGTCAGTCACATGTGGTGATCCCCTTCAGATAGCTAGGCGGGAGGGTCAGTCACTCGCCCAGGGAGTCAATGGCAGAACCAAGACCTGAACTGCGGTAAAATCCTGGCGGGGGAGAAGGCACTGTGGTTTCTACCACAAGGTGGATGGGGGTATAGCATTGACCCCGCCTCGCTACCTTGCGCTAAAACCGCAGTGCCTTGTCTCCACTAGGATTCGACAGTGCGATAGGTAAGGTGCGTGGTTATCTACGCCAGTGAAGATAAAGCTTTAGTCCTGGTGCATTAAATAGGAGTAAGCACCACAACCCCTGCTGTGCGCCTGGCCATGGTCACAGTACAGACACCTGGCTCACCAGCTAGCAGTGTGAACTTGGGTGGTTCTTCTCGCTGTGGCAGAACAGCGTGTGCCAAGGCTGTCTGCTGGTGGAATAACTTCTCTGCCATAATGTTGGTGGGGTGCACTGTAAAGGTAATGAAGCATTAATAAATACCTTTCACAGGGCTGGCCGGGTCGTTGTCAGTCAAAGGAGCCATATGGCGGGCGCGTACTGTAATTTGCACTGTAAATTTCATTACTCTGCTCTTTACCTCTGCAGATTGGCCGCTGGCACGTTTCTGAAGGACTTACCATGGACAACAGAATCTTCTCCTCCAACATATCGGATACTCTCTTCAACACCACGCTCATCGTCACTACCATCCTGGTAAGCGAGGGCGTCACCGACGGCTCCCATTAGCTCTTCTCCAGCCAGGCATCTAGAGGTGTCATTCTCAATCAGCCCGGAGATGATTCCCTTCTCCTACCCGCCTTTGCCCCCTGCATTCAGCACTGCACGCTGATTTCATAAAGAACAGACGATCAAATCTCTAATTACAGCGCTGAGGACAATTTATGGCAGTGTAATTAAACTCAAGTTGATGTTTCATATGGAAATGATATTTGATGAGTTCAGAAGCAGCTGGGGAGAGGGCTGTGCTGGGGATAAGCTGCCATTTTAAATTCATCTCCGAGTGATGATCTTGTTCCGGATACAGCTGTTAGGCGGGGTGGGAGAGATGTCCCTTCTAGCCATGAAAAATTATGAGAAATGATTAAGATGACTATAATTGTAACAGACTGGGACTGTCAGTGTGCAGCCACCACCATCCTCCCCGCACCAAGTCCCTGTGCTGCCGGCCTTCCATCTTGCTCGGACTCCACTGCCCCATGCATGTTTTGCCAGTGCTGCTAACATATACACACCTGTGAAACAGCCTGGGTGCCAGTTCTTTGGGTCCAGCTGAGCTATGCTTGAATCAAGTCCCAAACTGGAGCAGAGGTGTCCTGAGACGGTCTTTCCTCTCCTAACTCTCCAGCCACCAAGCCTGAGAGCAGCTGGAAGCCAGTTTGACACACACACACCCCCAGCACAATTTAGATCAGCCTTAAGGCTGCTCTAAATTATTTCCGACTAGCTCAAGATTTCTGGACCTCAAGGCCAGGAGCTGGCAACCTCATGCCAAACCCCCCCCACCGCTCTCCCAGTGCTGTAGGCGTGGCAGGGGAAGGGTGTGTCTGCAGGCCCATTCCCAGTAGCAGTGATGGCAGCGAGTCTGCGGGCCCCTTCCTGCAGGGGCTGCACCGTTCTTGGCCAGGGGCACCGCTCAGCCCATGTGGAGAAGGGGCAGGGCCACGATGGCGGAAGGGTGGGGAGCGTGGCATTGCTTGGGGCCGGGAGTGGCGCGGCTCCGCCCAGGGCGCCATGTGCTACTCAAAGTCGGCGTGTGCCACTTTGGGCACTCATGCCGCAGGTTGCCGACCCCTGCTCTAGGATTTCTGGCCATGCCCTGGAGTGCCCTCTGCACCTTGGTAGATCAGAAATATCCACAGGAAGGACCAAAAGGAAGTGGCACAGAATTGCCTACACTCTCCCTATACCACTGAGGGATTTCCCTAGGCAAACAGAATCCCCAGCTGGTGGTTGAAGCCAGTTTTTGGTCTCCTTGTGCACTCCCACTGCTCCGAAGAAGTCAAAGGAGACTAAAGATCAGGCCGGTATCTTTTGCCAGAGCCCCTGTTCCCCATGGCACTTTCCAGTGAGCCCCTTTCATCAGCCCTGCTTTTTGATTCAGCGCTGTTGTGATCCCATGGCTAAGATGGGAATGACAGCTGCCCAGTTTCGATGCAGGAAAACCCTTATTTAATGCTGAAGTGGAACCACCAGGAGCTGGAGGGGAATGACCGCTACGAAGGCTTCTGCGTGGACATGTTGAAGGAGCTGGCAGAGATCCTGCACTTCAATTACAAGATCCGCCTGGTTGGCGACGGGGTATATGGTGTGCCCGAGGCTAACGGCACCTGGACTGGCATGGTTGGGGAGCTCATTGCTCGGGTGAGTGAGACAATATTGATCTTAAATCTTGATAGGAGTTAAATAACTCAACAGCAAAGGCCATCAGTACTTATAAGGGCTCATATCTGATGACGGCTGTGGTTTTACTCAATAAATGAGAGTTGGACATGAGGATCTCCATTAAAAGGATCATTTTCATAATTTTAAATGCATTTTAACTCACCGTGACAGTGTTCCTAGTGGTTAGAGCAGGAGAGATGATTCTGGCCTTGACTGCGGGAAGGAATGCGATTCAGTGGTTGGAGCAAGGGCCTGGGACTCGAGTCTGAGTAGAGCTGGTTGGAAAGTTATTTCCCCATCCCCCATGGGAAATTGCAATTTTTCATTTAAAAAAAAAGGGGGAGGGAGGATTTTTTTTTTTATTTTTTTTTTTACAGAAGACTCAAAATGCTTATGTTTTTGGACAGAAAGATTTTTATGAAAACAAAATTTTCTGTAAAAAGCAGATGTTTTCTGCAAACACTTTTCAACTAGCCCCACTCTTTGGACCCAGCTCAGATTCGGGAAGGCAATGTTATCTGGCGCTTGGAGGAGGAGGCTAGAAGTCAGGATTCCTGGGTTCTGTTCCCTGCCTTGGTAGGGGTGGCGGGTCTAGTAGAAAGAGGCCTGGGAGTCGTGAACGCTGCTCCTAGTGTGGCTGGGAGTGTTGTCCCGCGGGGGGAGTAGGAAACTTACTGGGTTCTGTTTCTGGCTTTGCCAGTGACTCGCTGCGTGTGGGAGCTTGGACGGTCTGTGTCCCTCTCGATCCTTCAGTTTCCCCATCAGCAAAATGGAATAATTATCCTTTCTGCATGACCCTGAGGCTGAAAATATATACGGTTTGGAAAATGCTTTGAGGTCCTTGGTAAAATTAGGCACATGAGAGCCAATTATTAAGAGTGGCATTATCGGAACCAGTATCATTTCCTTGCTGGCTAGGTATTAGGGAGGCGTTTCTGAGAACCGGCCTGCAGAACGCAGCTGGTTGAAATCAGCATAGCTACATTAACCCAGTCGTAGGTAATTATCTGGCCCCTCTCACTGGAGGAGCAGAATGTCTCACCATCCTTAGAGCTCGTCTACCCGGACATTTAGTTTATGGCAAGCTGGGTTCGTTAGCGCACTTTAATCTACTCCTGTTTCAAAGCACAGTTACCAATTGTTAGTGTGCATCGGCAAGGTGCACACGGACCGTTAGGCCAGCTTGCTGCAAATTAAACGTTCGTGTAGACAGGCCCTCAATATGTTTATCCTGTCAACACCCTTATCCCCATGAAGTAGGGAAGTACCATTATCCTGAGGCACAGAGTCTAAATGATTTCCCCTGGAAGTCTGGGGGAGAGCAGTTCTTTCAAGCTAGCGTCCTAACTCCTAAGCTATCCAGCTTCTCTGTGGAGATATGGAAACTGACCCCAGTTCAGACTTTGGCATACTATTTTTTTTCTCCTTTCTGTATGATTGTTTGCAAAATCCTCTGGGCTGTTGGCATAGATTTTATACATATCTAGCTTATATAAAACAGCTCTGTGACATTTCTTTTGGAAGTTGAGGAGGAAAGCGTACAAAGCAATGTGTGATCTCTGTAAACAAAGAGAAGAAAGAAACAAGCCAATTATATTTTGACCTACTAACCTTGATGGTACCTCTGTTAAATGGTAGCTGCTGATTCTGGGAGAGATAAGTGTTTTAACTTTGTCTCCACCTCCACACAGAAACCATGCATTTATAACTCATTTAACCCCAGTTCAGGAGGATTTTTTTTCCTATTCCAAGAAGATAGAGCTGGAGAAAACAGAATAAAAATTGGAAAAGAGAAATGTATGCTGGGCCTTGTTCTTCCTCGGCCAAAGCCCACTGGAATTTTTCAGTTGCCTTCAGTGGCCTTTGGTTCAAACCTTGTCTTCCCAACCCTAAAAGCCAGTGCAGGATTCTCCTTACAGTATAATTTCTAGTGTTTTTGTCCAGGCCAGCTTCTAATGTCTCTTCCCTTGATAGATTTCATAGTCAGACAGATCTCATGCCAGAGGAAGGGTTATTTTTAGTCTGACATTCAAAGCAAACTTACCTTTCTTCTTAATTCCATCTCATCATTCCCACTCAACCCACCCTCAACACCACTAGCAATGGAAATGTGAGGAAGGTCATACACAGGATTCTTCCTCTGGGTTTATTCAGTGCATGGGCTCTTGTACTGAACTGCACATATGTCACATGTGTGTTTGTAGCCTATAGGACTAACCTGCTTGCTTGCATATATATATATATATATATCTTTCCTTATAAATGTAAGTCTTGTTGGTTTGTTATAATAGAGTCATAGATTCATATTAAAATATTATAGCTGTGATACCTTACAGGCCACATCCTGTATGAAGGCTAAGCAGTTAGCATATGTTCGGGATCTTTGGCCCAGATAAGTAATGATGAGTTAAAGGATAAGACATAGATGGTTATAACCTTTACCCCAGGTAAGTCAGGAGGCATCAAAACGGGGAGGGGGGCTGTCTCAGGTTATGCCCCAAGTAAACTTCACAGACACACCACAGAACCCACCAAAGGGCCAGAAATAACAAAAGTGAGATAAACAAACCGTCTGGAAAGGATGTGAATATGTCATTAATATGCACGAACCTGCCAGCCTATAAAATAATAACAATTTGGGGGTGAAGAATCCAAGTGTGGACTTAGAAGGCGGACCCATATCGCTCAGGGTATAAGAAGGGGCAAATCATGTTACTTGGGGCAATCGTCAGCTACTTCTTCTTGAAGCTTCTTTTAGTTAATGTATTAAGATTCCTTCGTTTATACTTCATATCATTTGTAGTGTTAGTCTTAGCCTTATAGCTCTTAGTTCTTGAGCATAGCCTAGTTCTCCACCCCTCTACTCAAGAATTGAGGAACCGGACATCTCTCTCAGCCAGGTCACCAGGGAAGGCTATTAGTATATTAATCCAAAGCATACTGTAGAGATATGTGATATCATTTATTTTTTTGTGTGTGTGTGTGTGTGTGTGTGTGTGTGTGTGTGTGTGTGTGTGTGTGTGTATCACACATGAGTCTTTAAAATAAGACTCTTCTCTACGCAAAAGAATATATGGACACAAATCAGACATCAGGAATGGTACTATTCAAAAACCAGTCGGAGAGCACTTCAGTCTCGCTGGACACTCAGTAACAGACTTGAAAGTTGCCATACTTCAACAAAAAAACTTCAAAAACAAACTCCAGCGGGAAACTGCAGAGCTGGAACTCCTGTGCAAACTTGACACTATGAGACTAGGTCTGAACAGAGACGGAGAGTGGCTAGCCCGCTACAAAAAATAATGTTCCCTCTTTTGACCTTCACACCTTCTCATCAACTGTTGTGAATGACCTCATCCAGCCTGATTGAATTACCTCGTTAACACTTGCCCTCCTCACTGTGACGTAACTCACCCATCCTTGCATGTGTATATGTACCTACCAAACTGAAGTTTCCACTTCATGCATCCGACGAAGTGGGTTTCTGCCCACGAAAACTTATGCCCAAATAAATTGGTTAGTCTTTAAGGTGCCACATGACTCTTGCTGTTTTGTTAAAAGCAGACTAACATAGCTACCCTTCTGGAACTAAAATAAGACTGTAATCCTATCCATTTGATTATTCATTTCTTTTAATCGGTCATTTGTCTATCGTTTTATGTTATCTTTATAAAAGCGTATAAAATTATCCAAATGTGGCCATCAGTGTGAGCATTCCTGTCGTGCACCCTGGGGTCCCTATAGAACTCTTCTGGAGCCTGATTCCGAGACAAAAACCTCATTATCTTCTGTTCAGCTCAACTGGGGAGCCTATAACCCCATGCAAATTACTAAAACACCCAAAATCAGGCTACAGCCTAGCACCACAGGACAGTGATCAATGACTGGGGTTCTGAAGGACCACTAAGATGGCCACTGGTGCGTCCTCAGTACTTGCGGGAATGGTGTGACCCAGCCCTGACAGCAGGACATTGCACGCGAAGCATCCGCGAGATCGCGCCTCATGGAGAATGCCCTTTTGAAGAGTTCCCTACCCTGGTGCAGGCAAGCTCAGGCAGGCCCTGTGCTTTTCAAAATGGCATCCCCCGTCTGGGGTACTGGCAAAATCACGTCCAGTTTTGTCTCAGTGCCAGACGGGACTAACCAATTAAAGCAGAACTGTCCCGTTTAAAACCAGACCAATGGCTTGCCTAGGCATTACCTCAACAGAAATGATGACAACTGACAATAACTAATGACTGGGAAACTGGGTTCTTGGCAGCACTCCCAGTCCACTGGTGCACGTCCCTCGCCAGACACAATTTTTGATACATTTTTAAGGTTGGGAAGAACCATTCCAGTCATCCAATACCAAAGGCTAGTGAACTGGACTAGGCCTCAGGAATCCTGGATTCCATTCCCGGCTCTGGCATTGGACTGCTGGGTGACTTTGGGTTGGTCCCGTCGCCTCTCTGTGCCTCAGTTTCCCCATGGGTAAAAGAAGGCTAGTGCTACTGATCTCCTGTGTAAAGTGCTTTGAGATCTATAGATGACCAGTGCCATATGTAGTCTGAACTCCTGTATATTAAAGGCCATAAACGTTCCCCTAGCAATTTCTGCCAGGAGCTTACGGGCGTGAGCCGCAGCTATACAAATCATAGTGTTTCAGTACAAATCATGCCTCTGCTAGCGGTTTGCCCTGGCACAGCTACGCGAGTGGCTGAAACGCCAGTATAGATAAGGCCTCAATCAAAGCCACCAAACTTCGCTGCTCGGCTCCCTTCCCATTCAAAAGGTCTGACGTATTCCAGCCCAGTGCCTGGATTCCAGCTCAGAGAAGTTTGGGAAGAGCAGCTCAGCCCAACTGAAGTTTGCAGCAGCCTTGGGGTTTGTGTCTCTTTAGTCTGCAGGACAGAATCCAAGCACTGGTTTCTCACTGAATTGGACGCACTCATTTCTGGGCGCGTGCTCTCTGCACTCGAGCAGCCCCGAGACATCAGCAGGACTCGTGTTGTGTCGAGTTCAGCTTGTGTCTAAGTCTTTGTCGGATTTGAGCCTTAGGACAAGTCTACACTAGAAGTGCGGCAGCAGCACAGCTGCGCCACTGTAGCGCATCTGGTGAAGACGCTGTATGCCGAGGGGACAGCGCTGTCCTCTCGGCATAATTCCTCCACCGCCACAAGAGGAGGAAGCTATGTCTCCCGCCGAAATAGCACCAGTGTGGTCAGCGCTTTGGTTGCCGTAACTTGCGTCACTTGAGTGGGGAAGGGTCTTTTTCACACTCCTGAGCGACGTCAGTTGAGTGGTAGCGTACGCCCGCCCGTCGTGGCCCTGTAATGCCAAAGAGGTAACCTTTTGGAATGTGACTTTTCTTGGCTGATCTGGCAGGACTAGATGAAGAAGAAGCTTCCACATCCATGAATGATTATCAGTAATAACACAGGGGGCACGTGGGTCAGTCAGTCCCTTCTTGGCCCCCGTACACTGGGAAAGAGGGCTAGGGTGGCGTAAAGGAGCCTTAAATGCTCCATATCTGGTCAGGGGAGGATTTCCACAGCCTAGTCCCTGTGGATGACAGAGGCAAGGCTGCCCTCTAACGATCCCCTCACAAGTCCTGGCATAGGGGGTATGGCAGAGATGAAGCTGGAGGCAGAGCCTGGCGGAGATTCCTGACAGAGCTGTGGCCCCCAGGACACCCCAGGCGGCTGCCAGACAGGCCCCCAGAGCGGTCTAAGTTATTCCTAGACCCTCCCCCAACTCCAGCTCTCAGACCAGCCCAGAATCTGGGAGCAAATGTTTTTAAAGCCACTGTAGCCCCTCCTAGGCTCGTACCCCTTGGCTGTGAGTTTTGTGTTGTTCAGTCAGGGATTTTCCCTAGTGGTTTGGACCCCTTGTCCTTCAACTGTTTTACCATACCTACAACAGTGGCCAATCACTGATGGTGCAGAGAAAGGCAATGCACCGAACTGCTTATGCAGTGATGTACTATTGTTAGAGGGTGTTTCCTTCCTGACCCCGGCATTAAGGGTCAGAAGCATGAGATTTGGTTACCATGCTCTTAGCCAGTGTAACTAGGAAGGTCAAAAAATTATCCAGCTCTATTTTAATATCCTGCCAAAGTATTTGACTTGATGACTCTCGGCCCCTGTAGCAACTGAATTTCCACAGAACAGCTATTTGCTGGAAGGAAAAAGTATTTCATTTTATTGCTCTCTAAATTAACCAGCCATTGATTGAATCATTAGTGCGGGCAATTCTATTAGGGCTAATTCTGCAGGGCCCTCAGATATGACTGAAAAGGAGGCTATAGAAATACATGTGTGTTATTGATCCAAATATACAAGTACCTATTTATCAATCTGCATGCAAAACTCATTAAGAGCTGCGGAACACACAGACAGGATGATGCAGCAGATTAGTGAAAGGGCTGTCTTTCCCACGTAGGTCAGCAATTTGGACCCAGCGCAGGCCAGTGGTCACACAAAATCGTTACCATCTGATGGTGGTTTGGCAGAGGCGAAATTAATTTGGGAGGGCTCCACCCAGTTCCTAATAAAAGTGTCCCTATCCCAGAAACCATCATGCTAATAGATGCCTTTGTGAATCAAGGGCCTGAAGACGGGCCTCCTTTCTCATCCTTAGTGGTGGGCTCAGGAATGAAGCACAATCGCAGGACAGCGTTGTAATTTCCTCTGCTATTCTTGCCCTGTGGCTGGATTGAAGCCGTCAATCTCCAGTTGTCAGGCTGACACCTTGTATGAGCACCGACTATAACAAGGAAACAGGAGAGAAGAGCAGAACTCGTACATGGTTTAGCATTCAGCGCCCCGACCTTCAGGGACGGGCGGTGAGAACATCTCATTTCTTCCTTTCACAATATTGTCTCTCGCTTTGAGTCCCTGACGGGTCTCTCATCCTCAAGCTGGAATGCATTTGCTAGCCTGATCCGAGCCAATAACTGTATTTTCAAGGCATTGTGACAGCTTCCCCTTTTATTCTGATATGACTGTATTGGCTTCTTTTTGGTACCGAGTGGCTGGCTGCGCTCAATATGTCTTTGCAGTGCCTGTGCGTCATCTTGTGATGAGACTTCAGGGATTGACTCCCTTGCTGTTACACTGCTGGCGAGCAAGGTTTGCTCTGAGGGACTCATGAGGAATGTCAGAGGCTTCCAATCTACCTGTCTCTCATCCCTCATTTTCATAAACTGCAGGGCACGGTGTTCACGACGCAGCTTAATCAGCAGGAACCTGAGTGGCGGCGTTGCTACAGATCACCCCTGTGTTCTTCACTGGTTATTTCTGATGTGTGTTATGGCTCGAATCGAGGATCAGAGCCTCTCTGAACTAGGCGTAGCATGCCCTGGAGCAGAGAGCCACAGCCCCTCAGCACTTGCAGTCTAGGTTAACAATAAGATGCAACAGGTGGATGAAACAAACTTCTAGAGAAGAGAGGACGAGGTAACGACATGTTCCCATCCAGATAACCATCCCGCAAAAGCACTAGACTTGGAAACCAGTTTGGATGGCACCAAATCAGTGAAAGAGGCAGGGTGCCAGCCGAGCTACTAGGAATTTTGCCAGATTAGTTACGTCCTGGGGTATTTCAGCTCCCTCCTGCTGCCTTCCAGCCAGGACTTGGCAGTTCAGAGGCATCAAAAACACAAGGAAACCATTGGCAGGTGGGGAGACGTTAGCCAAAGATTTCAGACTCTTCAGAAAGGCCTAGGGCCGGGGGGATAAAGGTGGGATCCTTGGGACAGAAGAGCAGAGAAAGCACAGGAGCAAGGCACAACTGGTTTTTGCCAGCTGATTGCCTGCTGCTGCCAGCAGGGTGCCTCAGAGCTGGAGGAAGAAAAGTGTCCACATGCAGCAGCTGAGACAGGGTTTGCAGCACTGTTTTTATCTGAAACTGGTTCTCCCGTCCTTAGCATGGGGTGCAAAAATATCCCGGACACATGCACACAGCCACTCCTTCAAGTGCTATGCTATCACGCTCTGTTCCCTCTCGCCTTTAGGCAAACCAGAATGAAAATTCTCCCCTTTGATGGCCTCGATGGGTGATGAACCATGGAGACTTTTGCATCTAGGTCTTCGGCTGGAATCAAGCCTGTTTCCATAGGGACTGAAGGCAGTTGCCATGGGATGGCACTAATTGGCCCTTCGTTGGCCGTCTCAAGAACTGAAGGAGTCAAAAAGATTGAAGAAGCTTTTCTACCTCAGACGTGGTCCCTCCTGTTGAGGGGCAAAGCACATAAGTGGGGTGCTGCAGGAGGACGCTTACCCTGACATGGATCTTGCTGTCCCTGTTCTGTGGATAAAACAGGACTGGATCTTTCAGAAGCGCTTTCGGGTGTTAGGAACAGAGGTCTCAGTCCAAGACTCGTGCTTCGAAAGGTGCTTTGGGTCCTTCCAGGCCTGTCTGACTGGTGTGTTTCACCAGGGGTGAATTCACACAAAATCATCTGCCCAAAACCACTAAGTCTTTGGGGTTGGCAGGAAGCATGTGAGAAGTTGAAGGGAAGGAGGATTTGTCCAATGGTTAGGGCACTGGCTTAGGCTGTGGTAGACTCGGGTTCATGTCCCTGCTTCACCAGGGGCTTCCTGCATGACATTGGATCTTGCACGTCACTTAGCCGCTCCGTGCATAAGTTTCCCATCTATAAAATAAGGAGAATTATGCTCCCCCTCCTCACAGGTGTGTTATGAAGATTTGAAGGTTGCGAAGCACATTGCGATCTGCTGATGAAAAATGCTCTATAAAAAAAACAGACCTTGCTATTTTTAATGGCCACGGCAGTGATAATCTCCCAGGAAACTTTTGCATGAGGTCCTTTCTTAACAAAGTGTCCACTGACATCATGCGCCATCCATCACCATTAGCGTCAGGGTGAGCCACGTCAACATCTGTAGTGAGGGTGGTACCCGAGGAGGCAGGTGCGTCCTCTGGATAGAAAATCCCGACATTTTACTTAAGGCTGTTTAATAGCATAATAGCTCAGAATCCAGGCTCAGCCGGAATGGTTAATACAGCGCAAGTGTGTTTCAGCGTGTGTGTTCAGAACGCAGACAGCATCCGTGCTTAATGGCAGCTTTAGTTAAGGCAGGTCATACATTTCATTTCAGACACCAGTCCACCAGGGGATCCTCTGATCCAGCGAGTGTTTTGTTCTCATTTCAGCAGTCTTCTGCTCTGGAAACCTCTGGCTGCGCTACAATAATGCACTTTGTCTTTTTTTAGTTTATTTAAAGTTACAGTCTGTAGCTGGAACACAGCGGATAACGGCGGCATAAGATGCACCCACGGCACTGGGGCAGAGAGCGGCGAGAGCTGCAGCTTGAACTTGCGCAAAGCACAAAAACAGCAAGGCAGGAAGACGCACGTAGTGACATGAAATGGAAATAACTTCTGCGTGTGTTCAAGTGGGGAGTGGGTGTAGAGCAGTAACATTTGCGAAGCTCCCATTGTTATTAAGATTCGTTGACCTCAGTGAGTCATGGGGGGCGGGGAAGAAACCCATCTCACTTGACCATTTTGAGGCAAAAGGCACAAGCCCTAATCAGATGGTAGTGGGGCTCAGAATACGAATGCATAAGGCTCACAGACCAAAGTTTAAAGCCATCAGAATTTAGCTCTAAACTCTTGTCATTTCCCGGTGAGAGGGAGAGCAAAAGCCCCAGATAATGCGCCACAGTAATAAAGTAATGAAGGCCTGAGTCCTCTGCGTCACAGAGTCTGTACTCTCACCCTGTACAGAGAGGGATGGATTTGTGCTAGACCTTGTGTAGGTTAGAGCAAACAGCTGCTCTAACCTCTGCCTGCTGGAAAGGTCCTGAATGAAGAGCATGAGACTGAGGGTGCCGGGGTGCCGTATATGGCTGCTTTGCATCAGTTGAAAATTCCCTGGGGATGGGGAATTATCGTCTGGCTGCTTTACTGCCCATTTGTGCTGATGCTTTAAGATCAATGGAGCTATGCTAATTTACACCAGCTGAGGATCTGCCCCTCTGTCAGCAACTTTAGATGCTCAAAATCATTCCTGGCCAGGAGGGGAAAAAAAAACCCAGCTGCGAGTCCGTGTGCAAGGGGCCTGTATTCAGACGAAAGAACACTTGTGATTTCTTTATATAGGCTCTCTGTGTGTGCGTGGTTTTCCTTTCTTCATCACTGAACCTGGGTATTTTAAAAATAACAGTTTCTCTTATCTCTGCAGTCTCAGGCCAACAGCCTCTTTAAATTTGTATAAGCCTTCTCAATGCACAGTGTAGGAAATAGGATTTACTGTGACACGGGGACTCGGTAACCTTGGAACTAAGTCTTCCAGGATTGTAGAGGTTGCTTTGCTCCTCGCCAGGACAATCTGACTTAGTTTCCCCTCTCTCGGGGACGCTGTATCAAACACGTAGTTCCCCCCCCGACCCCCATCTGCCCACGGTTCTCTCTTAGGGATGCTACTTTTCTCACATAGTGGCCGAGCTCTCCTGCTGACAAGTAATCCCCGACTCCCACCTATCTTTTGCTTAACCGCTATTGCTGCAGAAATTGTTCCTGGCACAGGGGTAGAAGGAGTCACAAACCTCCTCTTTAAAGGCACCACAGCCTTTATGCAGACAGAGGGTTCAGTGGTCCTCTGTCTTCTCCCTTCTAAGTCTCCCCTCCCAACCCGTGTCACTTTTCTCCTGGAAAAGCAGATTCCTCTTCTGGGCTCAGTCCTCTGCACTGAGTGTCTTTTGAGTTTCCAGAATCCTGTGCACCGGCTCCAGATGTGCTTTGCAAACAGATGCTGTGGCAGCCAAAACAGCTGATGGTGGATCACAACCACGTCAAAGGTACTCACTGCCCACAGCTGAACTCAGACAGGAGAGATACCTCCCTTGGAGACACAGGGAAGGACCAGGTACACAGCAGCTCTGCAGCCAAAGGAGGGATTAAGAAAACGGAGGTGTTGATGTGGGAAGAGAGCAGTTCTAGTGTTGTTTCAGTTAGCACCTCAGATTTACAGTCTCTTCAGTGATCTCCTATTTGGTCTGTCTTAAGCTTCCCCAAATTCCTTAGATACCCTGGCACGCAGATCAATCGATCCAGTCTTTGTATTCTGGTGGTATTTATGTAACACCAGTTACTCATGTATCTAGGCCCCATGCCAGATCATGATGATAGGTGTCTTTTAAAAATACCTTAGATAGATAGCTGTTTAGGTAGAAATTCCCCCTGGCTTGTGACTAATTCTAGCCTGAACTTCGTAAGTATTGTCTATAGCCGCCTCCAGACAATTGGAAAATCTGGCACTGGTTATGTCAATAAATCTTCTGTGTTCAGAATGTGAAATGTCACTTTCTCCTTGACCCATGCACCTGACTAACTCATGGCAGATTTTAGCTGCTCTGTTTCCCCTTCTTATTTTTTTCTTCCTGCAGATAATAAAGTAGAGCTCCAATAAACCAATACTTTATTGTTGCTCTTGCAGCTCCGCCTGCATTTTATAGCCCTTCAGCCCAGCGACTTTGAATGTTCTATTTATTTATTTATTTGCCCGCTTCTGCCACGCGATGATTAATCCAGTTATTCTTAAGAAAATCCTGCAACAGCAGAAAGTTCAGGCACCATGCAGAGCGAAGTGCACATGCAAATTTGCTATCTCATGGTGCGTTTACAACTAGGGCACGGATCGGGAGAAATATGCCGCATATTTAATCGGGCCTTTGAGACTTGATGGTGCATTGACTGCCTTGAAAACCTTGTGAAACTCAGGGATGCAAAACATAAGCTATTTTTTTCCCACCTGCATGATTGCGACCGCTCCTTCTTCCCTGCAAATAACAAAAATATATATGTGAGAGAACAGTGCAGATCTCTTTTTTTGTAAAGCAGTTGAAGCTGTTAAAGGGAGCTATAATAATAAAAATCATATTTAAAATTAAAATTTCTTATCTGCATTAGAAGATTATTAAATATGGATGGATTTTTTTTAAATCGAATTTGCTTTACTCTGTTGATGGCATATTACAACCTTGTGAGAGGGTGTGTGTTGTGTTGCCCTCTAGTGGCTGGCCCACAGAGAGGGTAGCAACCTGCTGCTGCTGCCGGCTGATGGAGAGATTCCTTTAACTCAAGAGATAGAGGTCTGCTAATGAACTCTGAGGGGGGTTATTTCGTTTGCCTTTTTGCATTTCGCTTAGCTTAAATAATGAAACTAAGCTGACTATTTCCACATTTGGTTTATCGTTGATTTCATTTTCAAATTCTTCTAGCAACAGGTCCCTTCGGTGCAAAGGGAGAAGATGTTTTTGTTGTGATAGTTTATTGTTGTTATTCATTTATGTCATGCAAACATTTCTGTACATATTAGACCAAATGTATTTGCTGGCAGCAGTAGCAGACTGTTGTCTGCTAGGCATCTAACAGCCCAGACAGCCAAACTGCACTGCAGTTCACTGAGGTTCTCAAGCCACAGATCTGCTGTGGAGCTACTCCATAGCTGCAACTACAGCATTGAGGCTGTAGTAAACAGTGGCTGCTGTTTACTAGTGGAGCTGTGTTAGATTCTGTTCCGGTCTTCAGCCTGCAGGGCCAGAAAGGAAAATTTCCCCCTCCATGTATTCTGGGTTTGTTTTATTTTCTCCTTCCTCCTTAGCACCAGAGATGGCCATGGCTGGAGATGGGACACTGCAGAGCATGGGGCCAGTGTTCTGAGGTTGGGCAGAAATTCTCTGTCTTGGGTGCCTGGCTGGTGGGTTTTACAGATTGTCATTTTCAGGGTCAGGAAGGAAATTTTCCCTAATCAGATTGGAAGGGACCCGAGGTTTCTTCCTTTTTAAATTTTTTTTTGGCTTTCCTCTGCAACAGAGGGCACAGGTTGCTTGCTAGAATGATCTGCAGATATTTCAATTCCCCGCCATTTCAAGGGCTTCGCGCAATGGTGCACCTTGATCCCCCCTGTCCTCTACCTGTGGCACACAGTAGTGTCTGAGGGCTGTTCTACTTTAGTCTAATCCAGGTGATTGGGCTCAGTACAGCAGTAACTGGGTGGGGTGTGTGGCAGGGCATGTGATGTGCAGGAGGTCAGACTGGATGATCTGTTGCTCCCTTCCGGTTTTAAACTCTGTGCTGCTCCCCAGCGCTGCCCCGCTCCACCCCAAAGCCTTCTCGCAGAGTTACGGTCCATGCCACATGGGAGGGGTGTGCCCTTTTATGGCCTTCCCAAATCCTGCTCCACATTCCCCCCATAGTAGAACCATCCTGTTTTCCCTGCATCTCGGGATCACCACTCCTGTGCTGGGGTAGAGGTGGGCAGGGAAGCTGGCGTTGCCCATCAAGGTATAAAAAAACCTCTTCCTAAAAATAAATGCGTTTGGGGGTAGGTTCGTAGCATCCCTCACTTCATTTTAAGCTTTGACTATTTCGTGCTGGCGGAAGGTGCAGGAGTGACAGCTCTGGAGACCCAAATTCACTCCCCACAGAAGAAAGCCAGCACAGAGCAGTAAGGAAAACTCCCTTGCACTGTCCCAGTCAGTGTTTTGGCGTCTCCCACCTCACCAGCTAGTATCCATGTTCTCACACCTTTGCAAATTAAAAAGCTCAGGTTTTGCTGTGCAAATGGACATTTCAAGACACTTCTGTTTTTGTGAAGACGTTCAAAAGCTTTTGGGTTTGTTCCAAGGTGGAAGTTGCTGCTGGACAGAATTGGTGACCTCTGGTCAGCTGTAGCCAAGAGTATAAAAAGGATTTACTGGAGCTTCTTTCGGCACTTCCGTCTAAACTGCCGTCTGTCTCTCAGATGTTCACAAACCACATCAGTGTCATTGTCATCAGCTCCTTCATCTCAGCGTCAGCTTCCTCCTTCATATTGTCTGTCATCCTGCTCTTCATCCCCATGCAAACCTTGCATTCAAACACCTCTTTGGAGAGGGAGACAAACTCAGCCTTGCCGAACTATTGTAATTCTATCGGGAGTCTTAGGAGTTTCTTTTAAAAACTCCATCTCGTGAAGTCAAGCGATTACACGAGACAGTCAACCTTCTTTTCTTTTTTTAAAGTAAATTTCTAGCGTGCAGGGCTGTGAAGAAAAGCTAGAAAATGTGACCTGAGCAGACCTTAAAAGTTCAAAAACCTAGAGGGCCAATGCAAAGCAATTACATTTTTGTAATCTTATTATTTTTAAGCCTATTTCGTGTTTTGTTTTGTTTTTTCGTGCCCTACTCATGATTGTTGAACTCTTGGGGCTGGCAACGCTGCAGACTTTGTGGCTTGGGAGGCATCTCTAATTATCTTCTTTAAACTGTGAGCTCCCTTCTATGGCACTCTGTAATTAACAATAACTCTGTTTGGATGGGGGAGGACATGTCTTGTGGGGTCAAGTTTGTATCCTCTTCAACCCTTTACAATACTCAGTGCTTCTACAGCTCCTCCTTTCATCCAAGGATCCCAAAGCATTTTAAGAATAGGAATCAATTTTCACAATCCCCAAATGAGATGATGTATTACTTAGGGCTTGCAGCAAGCTTAGGTGTGAATGTACCCTGCAGTAGACCGCCGCACTCGGTCTACGTGCACCCCGCTGATGTGCGTTAACAGTGTGTTAGCGCCCTTTCAGCTAGTCCCATTTCAGAGAAGACTAGATCAAAGCACTCTAATAAACTGCCATGGTGCATCTGCAGGATGCGCACAGACAGTTGGACCATGGCAGGTTAATGAGGGGTGGATTCACATCCCAGCTTGCCGTGGTCTAATTGTTAGTGTAGAAAAGCCTGTAATTGTAAACTCTTTGGGGGCAAGGGCAATCTCTTTGTTTTATGTTTGTACAGCACCTAGCGCAATGGGTCCCTGGCCCGTGGTTGGATCTCCTAGGTGCTACCACAATACAAATAAATGATGGTGCCAATTTTGCAGGTGTGGGAGGTCTATGGAGGACCAAGTACAGTAAATGTAGTAAAATCCCAATGATGTCAGCAGCCTAGGCATGTGGTAATGATGACAGACAACAGACCAGCTGTCCCATGGAAAGACATTCTTATGGTGTCCGACCTCTTGGTCAATCACAGAGAAGATGGAGCGATAACACTGAGCAAGACCGCAGAGCTCTTAATGTGGATGGTCATCAATGGGGAAAATATGCCCATGTAGGTAGAGGTGGGGAAAACTGTGAGACCAGCCAAGGGCCCCCATGGTCTGTAGAGTCCGGAAGTAGAGGAGTATTTGTGGATGGATTATTTGAGGCTGGGGGAAGAGAGTCTCAGGTCTGCCCCTTGCCCCCACTTACTATGGTCAGGAAGAAGGAGAAAACCTGGGAGATGGGTGTATCTGACCCCTGATCCTGAAAGAGGAAGAACTAGTCTTTGTTCTGGGTGTGGCCTAAGGCTGATAGAGCACTGAGTGCTGCAATAGATTCTGCAGTCACACCGGGTGAAATTCCCTGTTCAACGCCTAGGCACTGCCTTAGGCTTCACACAGAGCCTTCTGCACAGGGTGAAATTACACCCATGAGGGAAACATCCTGGCTGGTTGAAATCAATGGCAGAACTCCCACTGACTTAAACAGGGCCAGGGTTTCCCCCCCAGTGAATAGTCTGGTGTCTCTGGCCATGGGTTTTGCCGATTTTGTGGGGACAAGTCCTTTGGGCTGGGGATTCTTCTGCCAGGGCTGTGGTTTCTCTGCCCCCCAGCGGTCCAGCCTTTGGGGCAGGCTGTTGATCTTCTCTGCATTCCTTCCTCTTTAGAAAGCCGATTTGGCAGTGGCTGGCCTGACAATCACAGCTGAACGGGAGAAGGTGATTGATTTCTCTAAACCTTTCATGACTTTAGGAATTAGCATTCTCTACCGAGTTCATATGGTAAGAGACTTATTTTATAACCATTTATAATGTTACGGTTATTTGCATGCAAACGCACTCAGGTATAGGGGGGTAATGAATGACTCCGAAAGAGAGTTTGGTTTCTTATTTAAACGCAAATGTGCTGGACCTTCCTCCGCCCCCATCCCAACACCCCCCCGCACACACACCCCCGTTTCAGCTACGTGGGCTCAGTGTAGTGACGCTGCCATTCAGACGCCCAATCCCACACATCGCTGTCACTGGTTCCCGGGAGAGTTGGGCGCACAGAGGACTGCCGGATCTGGCCCCCCCCCCCAACTCCAAGGGTACTGCCGTAGAAACCCCTAGCACCAAGTCTTGGAGCCTGGGTCACCTGACTCGGGCTGTGAGGCTAAAAAGGGCCGAGTGGACATTTGTAGCCTTGGCTCCAAGACCTGTTCCCGTCACGGGGGTTCAGAGCCCAGGTTCCTGTCTGAGCTTGCGTATCTACCTGCAGTGGTTAGCCCCACAGCATGAGCTCTGGTCAGCTGCCGCCATGCTATGGATCTCTTTGGCCATGTAGATGTACCCTAAGAGATGAAGTCGGTGGAAAGACTCCCATTTAGTTCAGTGCACTTGGGAACAGGCCTCAAATGCTGCCAGGACACTACCATTCAAAATGCAGCCAGGCTGCTTTCTGGCAGCCTTTCATTATGTTCCAGAAGACAAGTGGGATGGGGCCTGGTTAGTACTTGGGTGGGAGACCTCTAGTTTTCTTCTCTGAAGCATAAACTGGTGCTATACACTAAGGGCCTGATCTTGTTGCCCTTACCCGTGGAGTAAGATTGGATCTTACTTCTTTGGTAGCCGCGTTGATTTCAGTGGATCTTCTCCTAGCGTAAGGTACAATGTGAGTCTGTGTGACCGAATCTGGCCCTCCGTAGAGGAATACCAAGGGTGCCAGGGGATGTATTAATAATTCAGAGAGCTATATGCCTGGACTGATGTGGTGCCCCAAGGAACTGTGCTGCTGGGTGAGATATGTTTTGGTCACGATGCAAAATCATATCACTTTGTATCTGTAGCATGCTTTTTCATCTCTTTGTAAAGGTGGGCAGATATTATTGCCATTTGACAGGCAGGAAACTCAGGCGCAGACAAGTGCAGTGGCTTGTTGTAGGACGGGCAGCAAGTCAGAAGCAGCGCTAGGAACAGAACCCCATGGAACGGACCTCCACATTTTGCCAGCTAACGCCTCCGTGAGCCAGCTGAAGTCAGTAGAGTTTCCCGGGGGTAACCGAGGGCAGACCGTGGCATTGAGGTCATTGATAACAAGATGCTATGACATAACCGGTCTGTGTTTTGATACATGCTCTGTATGGCTCTGGAGGCGATAAGAAATACGGTCTTGTTCACCCATCAGCTGAACAAGAAGATAAAACAATTAAAGCCTCTTCTAGCCCTCCCCCCACCCTGTCTCAATACACCAGGCTGTTAAAGATGCAGCATCCAACATGAACGTAAACAAACTCACGCATACGTATCTGTGTGCTGCGTTGTCTCCTGCCAAGAACAAACAAGTAATTAAAATCTAGTTAAAATTCCATTTCCTCTGGTACGTGCAGAATGAAGGATCAATGAGTTAACTGATCAAACAGGATCGGACCCTTTCATGCTTTCCAAGATCAAATGTGTGTAAATATTCCTGCCTTGCAATGCATGCTATCTGCAACTTCCACCCCCCAGATCCCTACATGTCCCAGACGGGTTTCTGAGAATTTCAACCTGCTGGGTTCTGGTGGAATCAATCTTTCTTTTCTTTTTTTTCCTTTTCTTTTCTTCCTCCCTCCCTTCTCACACAAGTTTAAACGGCAGGGAATTGAGTATTGAGCATGCTCTGCTTTTGACTTACTCTGTGACCCTGGGCAACTTCCCTCACTGCAGCCTGGTGATTACAAGCCTGACTTATCACGAGGGGCAGATGTGAGGACTTAGTTCTGGGCTTCGGGCCGGTAACACACCCTGTAAGAGTGCGGCATTAGCTGTTGCTGCCTCTGAATCTAGACAAACGTTTGAAAGTGTTTTGCAAATATTCTTACGCCATGGGTCTGATACTCAGGGCTAAATCCTCAGATACCTCCTCAAGCATTAGTGCATAGACTAGCCACCATTCGTACATCGGAATTGCCAGACGAAATCAGACCAGCTGTCTGCCACCAAGAGGAAGGTACAAGGCACCCTGCAGAAGTGCTGCGCAAAGGATTCTTAACCCTCTAAGGCTGCAGTAATTCCTGTGCCCCAGCTGCACAGGGGCAGTCATGAGCAATCACTGGCAGATCTGTTTAGCAGCAGATCCCACCCACATACCTCTTCCCCCCCCCCGCGATCCTTCCAGACCCTGCTGTGCAGGGACCACCGCCACACCCAACCTCCAGGGATGGGGTCCATAGTGGTGGAAGCCGTAAATCCTCTCCGCCACACCGAGCAGCAGAATCATCCAGGTCCCCTACCCGTGGAGTGGGCACGGTTTTCCCACTTTGCACTAGCAGCGTGGCAATTAGCTAATTAAAGCGGTAAATATTTATTTAACGGTGGAAGGCATGACAGCTAATCATTGTGGTTTTCCTTCAAGGATTCAGCTTGCAGAGCAGATGAAGGCAACTCCAGATCCCCATCTGCTCTTCTTCCCCAGACCCCACCCCCACGCGGAAAACAGCAGCTGACGTATGTTAATCCCCAGCCCCGATCAGAGGTTTCCTAACAAATAACTACAAATACATTTCCCGCCGAGGAGTCGTCTCCACCTCTCAGTCCCCTCCCAGCTTAATGACACTGTATTTTATTTTCTGTTTAATTCCAGTTCTAAATCATTTCTCCCTCTCCCACCGCCCCCCAATCCAACCAACCTTTCTTATCACACACAACCAAAGACGGCAGTTTTAAATAGGGCTGTCATTTCTCTCAGTTTCACTTGTCATGATTTAATCAAATATGGATTTCTGACACGGGGACTCTACTGGACTTTCCGGTTCACGGGCTGCTGAGAGAAAAGAGTTCTCCTGATCTTGGTCCAGCCAATGGGAGACTGTGGAGAGAAGCAGAGAATGAACGTGAGCTCTAGGCAAGTGTGTCTGAACTAGGAAGGGGGCTGTTTTCTCTGGGGGCAGTGGAGCAGAATTGTATTGTCGTACAGTAGGGCATGTTGAGATCAGCGCCCCCTTGTGCTGGTTGCTGCACAGCCACGTGGTGAGAGGCAGTGCTTGTCCCAAAGAGCTTACAATTTAAACAGACAGGCCAGACAGAGGGTGAGAGGGGAAAGAGAAGGGAAGAGACTTGCCCAAGATCACAGAGCAGGTCAAGGGAAGGTGTTAGCTCCGTTACGTAATGCACTACTGAAAGGAGCTTGGACACCACGGTGATGAAAGTAGTAGAAAACCTCTTTAGAATAGTGGAGATGCGGGATTAGAATTCACTTCTGATTTTCAGTCCACTGTTCTAGCCATCGGACCAGTTTGCCTCTGCAGGGCGATTGTCCCACTGGAGGGGTGACATGTACTGAAGCTGGGGCAGGAAGGTATGCGCTGCAGTCCCTGGCCGGTCGGGGGATCGCTAGGTGTGTTACTGCCACCGCCTGCCTTGGTGTGGTGTGCTAGCAGGAGCTTTGGTTTACAGCTGGGGCTGTCTGAGAACCCCACCAGCCGCAGCTGGTGAAAGGGTGCAGCCAGCACGTTCTTCAGCTGTCCTGGCTGTATTCCCAGTGCAGTGCAAGTTGTGACCACTTCAGTGCAACTTCATGGCCCTTGTGCACTGAATCTGGCACTGGCTTTGGGGGTGGCCTGCATGTACAGGCTTTCTGCTGATTCGTGGTGTCACTCCAGTGTTGCTCTTTGCTCCGGATCCCACAGACCAACTGGTGGGGAAATTAGTAGGAGCCTAGCTGCCATCACTAGTAGCTTTTGCACAGGAATAGATGTGTAACCCACTGGTCAGTGTGTTAGACATCTCCCCCCTGTTCCTGTTTCAGAGAAGATGTGAATCTGTTACATGCCTGAGTGCCTGGCTCTCGAGTCTCTAACAGCTTGAGCTAATATATTCAATTCTAGAGGTCCCCAGTTCATTTCCAAGTGTCAGCTATCACACATTCATCTTCCTCCTCATTTTCTAGGAAAGATAGAAAAACAGAATGCTACAATGGTTAATGAAAGGAAGAGAGAGGAACAAAAGATGAATGTCGTCTGTTTCACAGTTCATTCCTATCCCATTCACTTGCATGTTGGATCTGGGATTTAGATTTGGTTCATTTTGACTTGAATGTGGGCTTTGGTTTGCTTTATAAGGCTCTTGAGTCATTATGATGGACCCTGGTGGAAATGGGATTTTGGAACAACATCCAAAAGTAGGGTAAATTAATCAAAAGGGACTTTTTCACAGAAAAATTTGTGCTATTTTTGAGCAAATTCTAATTGGTTTTGAATTCCCAAAGTTCAAAAATCTATGGAAGTCATTGTGAAACTTGCCTCTTCAGGACAATTTCACCAAACATTCACTGACATTTCTTGGCCTGGAAAAGAAATATTGTAGCTATATTTCTAGGGAAATTTTTTTGGAGGGGAAATCTTTGCTTTGGGTTTAAAGACAGCTAAAAACTCAGGAGTCTGGTTTGTGATGGAAGTGGGTTTCATAGAGGTGACAGTGGTCAGGGATTATTTGCTGCTGTTATTTTATTTAGTGCGACACCTTGGAAGAGTAAGCCAGTGGACTAATGGAAAAATTAAGTGGCTTTCTACTGAAGATGAGTCCTGTGTAAAGCAAAGAATTTCACAATTCAACAGTGGGAATGTTGATGGGATGGGAACTGAGTTACTGCAGAGAATTCCTTTTTGGGTGCTGGCTGGTGAGTCTTGCCCACATGCTCGAGGTTTAGCTGATCGCCATATTTGGGGTCGGGAAGGAATTTTCCTCCGGGGCGGATTGGCAGAGGCCCCGGAGGTTTTTCGCCTTCCTCTGCAGCGTGGGGCATGGGTCGCTTGCTGGTGGATTCCCTGCAGCTTGAGATCTTCAAATCTCACTTTTGAGGATTTCAATAACTCAGTCATGGGTTCGGGGTTGTTATAAATGTGTATGGGTAGGGTTTTGTGGCCTGCCTTGTGCAGGAGGTCAGACTAGATGATCATATTGGTCCCTTCTGACCTATGAGTCTATGAGTTGCCTTACTGGAAGTTCTTTCTCTGGGACACACTGAGAGATGACTACTCACGTGAACTGGATTGAGCAAATGGCAGTGTATGCTTGTGTGGCACCCATATGAAATGTACAGAGAACTCAGCTGAGATGTAATAGAAGGATCCATATACCCAAGTTTCAGAGTCCATCTCTCAGAGCCTGGCAATGATGCAGAGAGTGTGGGGGAAAGGTCTTAGCTAGCATCAAGATTACAAGTGCTGTAGGAAATCATACGCTCGGATGTTTGGTGATAGTTGGAATGACCTAGCTGTCTATGCAGAAGTTGTAGACTCCCACGAGCAGATCCTGCCTGGGTCAACTCAGCCCTTCATTCTTCCAAAGTGGATCTCTGAGTTGCGTGCTTTTTGTGTTGTGTGTGTGTGTCTTTCTGCTGAGATCTTAAAGCATAATACCCATGTGGATGTCAGGAGCATCTGAATAACATGTCACAAGATGATTTCTTCTCTGCGTGGATGTTAAGGGAACCTATGGAGCTTATTTCGAAAGAGCAAGTCTTTACGCCAGTGTCCTTTGCCCCATCTTTTCCTTCTCCCCATGAGTATGCCATGTGTGTGGTGCTGATTGATTGTAGCCCTCTCCATTTCAGAGGTGCTGAATGTGTGTAGTTTGGAAAGGAATGAGAAAAATTCTCAGCAAAATGGAACATGCTCAACATTTGAGATTCACCACAATAAGAAAACGTCACTATGTTTCACACATTTTTCTGCTAAAAAATTAAGATATTTTCACAGATAAATTACCTGTTTTTTCCAGCAGAAAAGGGCCTGTTTTCAAGCAAAGGTGGCTTTGCAGAGAAAACACATGACATTCAGACATGTTTCCTGAGATAAGTCACCATTTTACTGAACTTTGCAGAAAAGGAACATTTCAAGGGCTGGAGAAACAACATGGAAAACGTTTCTTTTTCATGTGAAACTTTGTGCAAACATTTTCTCCACTTCTCACTCCAATGGGATCTGATGCTCCTTTACTCACCTACAAACCTGGCTGCTGTGTAAAGATTATTTGTGTGAGTAAGGATTGCAGGATTCGGACCAGACTTTTGAGATCCTTCAGGTTCGCTATAAAAATGTAAGATAAAAATATTAGGTCAACTTCCACACTGGTGTATCTCCAGTGAAGTCAATTGAGTTATGTCAGCAGTGATTTTGGCCCATAGGCATATAAACCATCATGCTTCAAGGCATAAGCCAACCTCTAACTAATGAGGGTCAGGAAGGAATTTTCCCTGAGGGTAGGTTATCCCATAACTGCAGAGGTTATTTCACTTCCTCTGAAGCAGCAGGTTCTGGCCACTGTCTGAGACAGGATAGGGGACTAAGTGGAGCCCTGGTCTGATCCAGTCTGACAATTCCCATGTTCCTATATTTTTATTATAATCAGAATGAAGGGGTAAAGAAGAGGGCCATGCTGGGAAATGGATGTTGGCTGGTGAGCTGCTGAAGAGCTTAATGCCTTGTTCCTTCTGCCCTGTGCCCCACCTGCATCTCCCCCAGATCATTTGCTGATCCCCGCTCTTGTTTGCCTGCATTAACCCTGTATTGCTCCTGTGATTTCACTGCTGGGTCTGTGTGTTTCGTTGTGGTGTTTTGCAGAATGGACTTTTTGATTTGAAAAACAAAAACCTGCTGGACTCTTTTTGTCTCCACCTTAGGGGCGCAAACCCGGCTACTTCTCTTTCCTGGACCCCTTTTCTCCTGGTGTCTGGCTCTTCATGTTACTTGCCTACCTGGCTGTCAGCTGTGTCCTCTTCCTGGTTGCTCGGTACTGTTACTTATTGCAGTTCCTTTCCCATCCTCATGGTGCCACCTAGTGTCAGAAGTTGAGAACTCCAAGGGGGGATGTGGTGTGGGGAGAGGTTGGGTTACTGGGGGTCTCTGCTTTGGGCAAAAGTTTGGGAGCAGTAGTAAAGGGGGTGGGGTGTCATAGCATCCACCACCTATGTCTGTCTTTGCTGTTCAGACACATGCACAAACACATGCACTGATGCAAATGGCAGCCCTGGCGTCATCATACATCGTAGCAGATCAGTCAGATTAGCATGTGTTTGGCTGCATTGGCATCACCTTAAAACCTGGGAGAGGGAGGTTTGAGATTAGGTCTCATGAAGCACAAATGGACAGAGCCTTGCTCTGTTTGCATGCTAAATTCATCACAGAGAAACCCAGCTGAGCGCTTCGAATGGGAACCGTGAAGGCCGGCAGATCCGGACAGATGGCAGGATGTAGAGATCGGCCTCGGAAAACAAACTGACAAGTGTTCTCAGGATGGTTCCCCCTGGCCTGCCCTGTAGAAAGACTGGAAACAGCATTAGCATCTTTCCGGAGACTCACAGTTTAAGCACTGATCTTACTGGACAGGTGTCAACTCAGGTTACCTGTGGCCAGCATAAACCTGGTGTAATCGTATTACTGAAGGCTCATCTGCAGTACTTCTCCAGTTGTCGCTGGGGGACTGTGCTACAATGCTGTTTTCCCCTGAGCCAGTAATAACAAGGTTCTGTTTGGGAGCCTAGAGGGGCTTCTCAAATGTATTCTGTCTTGGCAGTGCGCTAAAGACATGCCCCAAGGCTTAAACACTGTTTCAGGGCATGGCTAATACGCAATCGTCATTACAAAATGGAACTGTGTAGTCATTGGGTCCCCTGGCCTGACTGGAGTTGTATTGTTGACAGGGCTTACATGGTTTTCAAAATCATGTTACAGCTTCAATAAGCCAGATCTGTAAGCCATTTAACAATGCAGTCAGGCCCTCTGTGCACTGTGATTTGGAGCCATGGTAGCCCTTCTGTGCATGATCCTCTAGAATGGTGCTTATGTGGTTTCTGATCGCAATGGAAATAGGTTCTTAGAAAATTCTCTCCCAGTGTACTCGGGAGTTTGTAGCTCACTGCAGGCCCTTTTAGCAGAAGAACCTCTCTCAGAACAGCATTTTGCTGTCAAACATCCAGAGACAAAAATTTCCAGAGATAAACTCCACCTCTCTGGAATCACAACAAGGCACAAGGAGATTCAGAAGCCATAATACATGCCATAATTCGGCTAATGTCAGCGGGAGCAGATGGAGTCCCCACCCAGTTCCCAACAAAAGCCACGATCATGGCATAAAAAAATCAACCCCCTGGGGTCTGGTTTTATTAACAACACTACTACATTCAACGCAACTTCAGCCTTCTCCCCTGGTTTGGCTGCTTCTGTGGTTCTTCCCCTTAGAACCCATCTGCCCCAGTTCCTAGATCTCTCTCCCAGAGGGCTACTCCCAATGCTGGCTGGAATCACACCACCCCTAGCAATCATTAACCTTAAACTCTCTCCAGAGTTCCAACCCCCTGCTTAACAGCTGGGTCAGCCGGAGAATCCAGCCGCCTTGTTACACTTGACAAAGGTTCAGTTTGCACCAGTTCCCTCTTGCAGCAAACCTGTCTATCCATATCTTGGGCCACTGCACGTGCCTCAGTTTGTAGAAGGAAGAACGCTGACTCAGAGAGAAGAAGTATCATGGCAGGAATAAGACACCTTCCAGCCTGATGACTCGTGTGTGCCTAGGCCCCATTTCTAAGGATGCTGACTATTGGAGCAAGGTGGCCACAAGAGGATTTCTCCATCCTCCCAGGAAAAAGGGGATGAGAAAAGAGACATAGGCATGGGGTGTTGAGATGGAGAAGTTGAAAGCCACTTAATTGATTCACAGGCAAGGTGCTCAAATAACTCCTCACCTCTGATGCCACTAAGTTCTATCTGTCCCTAGCTCTGATCCTACGTAGGAAGTGAAGTATGTGCTACTCTGGAGATATGAGCTATCGTCATTTCGGTGACATTCCATAACCTAGGGATCCAGCAAACACTATGGTTTCTACACTTTGTTCCATGTGGATTTCAGCTTCACCCTCGTGAGCTATTCAGAGAACATGGCACTTTCTAAACACCAGGGTCCAACTTGGTGTTTGAACTGGACCCTGCACCAGATCTGTACGTGGCTCTTTCTCTTTTGGTGTCCGCCTATCTGGCCTAGTGAGTTTTGCTTTCAGTTTCCCATTTGGAGTTGATTACTGCAACAAGAACATGGTGGAAGCTGCTGGATTTCACCTGATTGCACATCAAGTCCATGCAAATGTCACACCCTTTATGTGAAACCATGAAGGGGCTCATGGCTCACCAGAAACCAGACCCAGATTTGCTTAAGAGCGACACAAACCTTTTGCAAATTTTGTAACAAAAACCTCCAAACTGGCAGCTTCTGGGTTTTGCTGCAAACATTTCACACAACTCTGAAATGACGCCTTGATGCCAGTTGCCAGCAAAGAGTTTTCTGCTTAGAAATTCTGCCTCCCAGACAGTTGGGACCTTGTCACTTTTATCTTTTCCCCTCCTGTATATGGTGTTCCCTGTAACGTGAACATATTTGGCCCGGTGGTTTCTTGTCTCTGTAGATTGACGCCATATGAGTGGTACAGCCCCCACCCCTGCTCTCAAGGGAGGTGCAATCTCCTAGTGAACCAGTACTCTCTCGGCAACAGCCTGTGGTTTCCAGTCGGGGGTTTCATGCAGCAAGGATCTACTATTGCTCCTCGAGCTCTGTCCACACGGTGCGTCAGTGGAGTCTGGTAAGGAAACATGCCCATCAGAACTGTAAATGGCCGACAGTCATGGTTTGGGATGCTGTAGTGTCGCTACTGTAAACTGCAGTGTTTTGGAGCTTTAGGGTAAAATGCCCATGTTATTGTTTTTATAGGGGGTTTCACATGTTGGCCAACAGCAGATGAGTCTCCAGTAGTAGGTTATTACTCCCACACTCCTCCCAAAGGAGCTCCAGATTGGGACATTCTTGCAGCTAGCAGGATTTCTGCTACCAGAATGCTCCACATGAAATTTATGACCAGCCCCAAGCAGAGGGCTGCCAATCTGTTGGGTTCCAAATCCACTTTGGTTTGATGAAGAAGGCTTGGTTGTTCAGGAGACTTTGCACATGTATCGCCTATCACTGGGTCTTTACTGGGAGCAGCAGATCCACAGCAACTCTGAGCATAAGGCCTATCACTCCAGAGGGAGGGAGGAGGATTGAGATCAGATTGACCCCTAGGGGGAATTTCAGTTCACCGTTTCTTTATCCTCCCTTCCCCAGGTGGGCGTTCACCTTGATCATCGTCTCCTCCTACACGGCCAACCTGGCAGCCTTCCTCACCGTGCAGCGGATGGATGTGCCCATAGAATCAGTGGATGACCTGGCTGACCAGACAGCTATTGAGTATGGCACCATTCATGGAGGGTCCAGCATGACCTTTTTCCAGGTAAACCCCATTCTCTTGCTATCAGAGTGGGGGAGCTCTGTTAGAATCAGATGTTTCCCAAGTAACACGCCTTGTCCTGTATTCGGTGTCTCCCATTCTAGTTTCTGACTATGGGGGGAAATTCTAGGAAAGCCCAGGCCAAGTGGCATTCATGGTAGCCTGGGCTCATTTCCTAATCCCTGTACCACAATGAATTATTTGTATGGTCCCATTTGCGTGCACGGTGCCTTATAGGCATGTGCAAAGTCAAGGTTCCTTGCCTGTTAGACTGATAACATAGCAAGAAATAGCAGTAGACTGGGATCAGGATGGGAAGAGGGGAATCTGTCCTTGTGAGGTTTGTCTACAAAGAAATTTGTTTTTTCTTGGTTGTATTTTCGGTGGGCCAAATTCTCGATTCCTTAATTCAGATTGTATCCTCAGGCTAACCTCCCTCTGAGTGACAGAGTGAATCTAAAGGTACAGGTCCTCAGCAACCTCAATGGGAGTTAAGCACTGAAATATCTTTGAGGATCTGGGCAAGTTGCTCAGGGGAAAAAGATGGGACTAGACTGTGCCAGAGCTGAGATAAGTGAAGGAAGGCTAAGAGGTGGAATCTGAAGGAGGCGTTTCATAGCACAGCAATGGAAACATTCCTTGGAAGCTGAATGGCTAGATTCACGGCATATGTTTGCAGGACAGCCAGGTGAATGCCTAGCTTCTTGTACTCAGGAGATTAGTTTGCGCAAAGAACACCAGAGAGTGGGTAGTAAAGTTGTTCACAGCCATATGCTGTACCACTTGATAATACCATCCTTGCAGCACAGTATTTTGAGCCAAATTGTCAAGTGCGTATGCATTGTTACGTGGCCCTAACTTCTGCATATGCAAGCCTCAGTTTGCGTAAGCACGTACGTGTTGGCCAGCCCTGATTTCCACCAGCATACATGTATGTGCTGGTGCAAATCAGGGTTGGTGCACGTGTTGAGAGTCTGCTGACATGCAAGTCAGGCACATGCAAAACTTTGCACACTATTTAGCCCATTGCAGCCTTTTGTGCATCTCTGCATCTCCATGTTGTGTCAGCGTGGGAAGGAATGAGTTCATCTTTTGCACAGTGCTCTCAACTCACAAAATGCTGGACAAGTATTATTGATTTATTAAATGCTGAAATACCAACACTTTTCTCACTTTATTTTGAGTTTGAATTGAAGCAGGAAACCCTCGAAATCTCATCAGTCAGTCTGATCTTTCCAGCCCAACTTTGCAGACCTAAGAGGTTTGGAAAAGGGCCGCTTAAGCAGAATGCTGTATCTAAGACTAATTGAACAGAAACCAAATGAATAAAAGACCGCGACTAGTGCATTTACTTAGTTCTGCACTCTTCAGGGACGCCGCAAGTTACAAATCATGACCCTGAGTGTCTGTTGCACAGTCATTTACACCCCTGTAAACTGAATAAAAAGTAAATCCGAATGTGGAATTTTTACCCCCATTTTGCAGTCACTTTGCATTTGTATGAGTGATTGCATGTATGCTGGGCGCCACTACCACCATATATTAAATAATAATTAATAATAAAAACTTGAAATACTAAAACTGGGTACATTTTAACTGTAATTTAGTTTCAGTATCTATGCTGCTGCTTTACTTTTTACCCTTCACTCAGCTCAGGCAGTAGAGATTAGCCCAGTCAGTTGCACTTTTGTTTCAAACACAATCGGAACCAAAGCCCTAATTTCCAGCAGCCATAAACTCTGAGGGAAATTCAGATTGGATGTTGTTACTGGTCCGAGTATGGGGCCTGATCCAAAGCCGACTGAAGTCAATGGGCTGACCCAAACCCCAGATCCAAACATCCTCAGATGCCAAGAAAGTTTGGGTCCAGACCCAAACTATGTGGCTTAGCATTTCGGGGCATTTACACTTTCTCGTTCTCATGCACCAGTTCAGTGCTGCAACATTTGGGTTGCAATGGCTGCATGGGAGTGTTGGTTGGTTTAAAAGCAAACCAGCCAAACAAAAACATTTCCCACTGGACTTCGTTTTTTCAAATGTTATTGTGGAAACTTTTTTTTATGTTTTATAATTTTAAAAAATGTACTTAGGCTGGAAGCTTCAAAGGAGCCTAAGGGAGTTGAGCTGCTTGCAAAATCTCAGCCTTCTATTTTAATGCACTTTAATTTGAGACCTAACCTATCAGGTGGTGTCCTGTGCAACAGCTCCTCTTCCCTCCTCTTTCTTGCAGAATTCCCGGTACCAGACATACCAGCGGATGTGGAATTACATGTACTCCAAGCAGCCAAGCGTATTCGTGAAGAGCACGGAGGAAGGGATCGCGAGAGTGCTGAATTCCAACTATGCTTTCCTGCTGGAGTCCACCATGAACGAGTATTACCGTCAGCACAATTGCAACCTCACGCAGGTCGGGGGCCTTCTGGACACCAAGGGCTACGGGATTGGCATGCCAGTCGGTAGGCAGTGAAGAAACATTGTAGCTATTCCCTGCTCTCTGCAGAGGATCGGAGCATTTGAAAGGCTGAAACGGCTCTAGGAGCAATGTCACTTTTCACAGATGTGCCATGTGTCACTTTTATTTCAAAGAGACACTGTCAAGAAGAAAAATCCAATGTATTTTAATTGTCCATCTGTGTCCCTTTAGATGATGTAAAATGAAAGATTTTACAAATCTGAGATTATTTTTGCTGCATTTGTGCTCATTTGCTATTTTGCCCTTCACTCGGCACAAAGTGAAACTAGATTTGTTAGGTTTCAATTCCTGCTTCTAGCCTCACTGTAAAGCTGTAAAATAACAATGCTGAGAACGCCAGTGATTTTATCACAAGTCTGGTGTTTTCCTTAAAGCTTCCACTCTTAGACTCAGGTTATTAGCTGAGAATCTCAGCTTTCATGTTTTGGAAAATGAAAATGTCTTTAGCCTTCATGGTTGCAGAGAAAAGCCTGAAACGTAAACCTGAAATGTGAACATTAAAGGTTCCAACTCCGGTTGGCAAATAAAAAAGACCCCAAATTTGTTATCTATAAAGACCTTAGGCCAGGCTCATGGTTTGGGGGTGGAGTTGGGCTGCTTCATGATTTCTGAATACTTTGTGTTAGCAATATTGAAGAAGTAACATTAATAGCTTCCTTTCTGGTTCTCATCCACATTGCTGCTATCTTTGGATTGTTACTGTTGCAGGGAAAGGTTTAAATCCCAGAATAACTGTTTCAACATTTCTATTAGGTTTTGTTTTTAAAAACAAACAAACAAAAAAACCAACCACCCTTTCATTCACTAAGTCTAAATGTCAAGCTTAAACAAGCTGGCTGCATCCCGTGGAACAGCAGAATTGAAGTGGATAAAGCACACTCTGCTACTTGTTACACTGGTGCAATTTCATTGAGTTACTCTGACTTTACCCTGCTGTAGAGCATATTCTGTCTGAAGGTCTGTCTTCTGGATCTCTGACAGTGGAAAGTAGAGAGCTTGTGGCTGGCAGCTTGAATCTGCCTTCCAGTGAGCATTTGGGTTCCCCTGGTGGTTGGATTGAATGTCGTTACGGACAGGGAACGGTTTCCATTCTTGACCTTCTCTCCATATGGGGCTGATAGCCAGATCAAAGCTACAGTTACAGACAGATTGAGAGGGAATTGAACTGGATGGTTCAGGGGAATGGGATGTGGAGCTGCCCATTTGAATCCTGCCCAGCATGACAGCAACCAAAAGTTTTTCCCTGCTGCCTGTCTGAAACACATTTGGTCTCCGCCCAGACCATATCGCCCACAGCTGGCACTGATTCGTTGGAGACCTCAACGATGAGGACTGAATGGGCCATCGGGACCAAACCGCCCTCTCCCCTTGCAAGGCGGGGTCTCTCCAGTTCAGACACGTTGGCAGGACGGCGTGTGTAGTGGGAGGAGGGAAGCCTGCCTAAACTGTATCTTAATCCTCTCCCTCGGTGTTGCAGGCTCCATATTCCGAGATGAGTTCGACCTGGCTATTCTCCAGCTGCAGGAGAACAACCGTCTGGAAATCTTGAAGCGAAAGTGGTGGGAAGGAGGCAAATGCCCCAAAGAGGAAGACCACAGAGCCAAAGGTAAAGCCCAATTCTCAGAGATGCAGCCACCTCCTGCACGGGGCAGTCTATTAATAAAGATTACAGCAGTCACATTATTATAGATTCTAATAGGAGGGGCTCACGCACCGTACCCAAACAGTACCAGCTTTGTTTGGTTTTTCATTTCTTCCGACCAGAGATTTCTTCCTTAACAATGCAAGGAGTAAGCCAAACAGCTCTGCTGAGCCTCATGCAGTCTGTTTTTGCCTGGGGCAAAGATAGTAGGAACAACCAAATGACAAATATTGGAGGCATATGGAGGGTAAATTAGCTTCTAATAAATGTTCTCAGCATTACATGAGAAAATAGATGGCTGAAAGGATCGCATCCAAAACCCGGGCTCCTTTAAGAGAAAATGGAACTTCATCACAGAACCTTTGGTTAATGGGTCTAATCTAAAGCTCCTTTAGAACAGGAAAGGGGGGATGGGGATTTCATTAATAAAGCTTTAAAACGGGAGAGCAAGTCCTTCTGGGTACAGTGATGCAAATTGCCATAAAAGCCATGGCCTGAGGCTGATGTTCCAGCGCTTAGAACAGCTGCCAGCTTAAAGCAGTCACTACATTTTTGGCAGTCACTCTAACTTACGCAGAAGCTATAAGATTCCCTGGCTGAGAGAACAGACTTTTGACCCTTACAAGGCCAGAGACAAAGAGCCGAGCAGTCTTGCAACTGCAGTTCCATTTTCCTGGCAGATAATTTGTGAGGGCTTTTTTCAGTTTATAAGCTAAGCTGTATGGACCACATATGGGTTTCATCTGGCATGGAAACTTCCTCCATATGCTGCTTTGCTACCAGAAAATACTGCTGTGTACTTCAGATCATAGGAAAGGATGCTGGTTGTTGGAAATTACAGATGTGATGAGAGCCCCAATATCTGGAACTGGATTTCAAACTCCCTGGAGCTGTGTTTTTAGGTCAGCCCCTTATCTTTCCCAGAGGAAGGATGGTCCAGTGAGCACTAACCTGGGACATGGGAGACCTGGCTTCAAGTCCCTGCTCCACCCTGTGATCTTGGACAGGTCACTTAGTCTCTGTCCCTCAGTTGCCTTTCTGTGAAATGAGGGTAACATCACTTTCTACCTCATGGGAGGGGGAGGGTTATGGGAATCAATACATTAAAGAGTGTGAGGTGCTCTTATGCTATAGTAACGGACATATGCTATAGATAGATCATCTTGAGGCCATTTCGAAAATGTGCACCCTGCCTTGGATTCCAGGCCCGCCCCAAAGCATAGGGAGGTTTGGCGGTAGGGTTTCCATTCAGGCCTATTAAACCCCCAAAGTTTTAGGAGCAGGAAGTGTAGGGGCGCAGTGGGGATGTCTAGATATGTTGCTCCTGGTATAGGCTCTTCTGTTCCATTGCATGTGGCTTTTAATTGTGAGCAAAACTGGCCTCAGTACAAGTAGCTGGAATTCTCTACAGGTGCCTTTTAAAATCACACAATAATCCCTATTTCCAGCCAGTTCCAGGCCCCTCTCACTGAGAGTATTGGATTACAGGAGAGTCTCTGCGTGCCTGGTTGGAGGGAAACAGCCGCCCAGCGACATGCGAGAGCGCTAATTGCTTTATCTTGACATCCCAAATGCATAACTAGGCTTCAAAGGGATGAAAATCAACTGATAAATTATTAAATGCATTCCTTTCCGAGGAGAGGAGGAGAGGGGTGCGGGAGCATTTTGCTCAGCAAGCGCTGCAGAGAGGAAACTCCAGACAGGCCCTGAAGGGCAAAACCAGAAAGAGGGGGCCAGTTCTGGTTTAAGTGGAGCTGGGGTACTGGGAGCCAGGACTCCTGGGTTCTTTCCTGGCTCTGCCACTGACTCACTGCATGACATTGGGCAAATCACGTCCTTGATCTGCGCCTCACTTTCCCCATTTGTGGCACTGGGATGGTGGTAACCAGCTCGCAAGGGCTGCATGACGTTAATGAAAGGGGCTTGGGGGGAGCATTGCTTTAAATGAAAACCCAGCCACACTGTAACCCAGTCTCTGGAGGAAGGCTAAGCCAGGCCTGCTGGAGGGCGAGGAAGTCTCTGAAGGAGACCTGGGGATGAGAGGGAGAGGGGAGTCTACGCTGATTATGGCGTTTGGCGGGGTGGGAGGTAGACTTTGAGCTGACCCTGAACTGAGACTGTGGGATACAGTTTATGCCCTGTAATTCCCGTCTTAGCAGAAGCATCTCTCTCTGCAACGGTCTGATTTACCGGGGGCCGAGAGCCCCAGAGGGGCTGCCAAAAGAATGATGGAGAACAGGGGAGGAATGTCACCCTGTGAGTTTTAAAACAAAGCAGGTCAGCGATTTACAAGGACTGGGGAGAAGCTTTTCTGTCTAAAAGCCACGCAGAGATTAGGTCTGTGAATCATCCATTCTCTCGCTTTGATTTAACGTTGCAGAGGGGAGAGGAAGATTTTACAGGTGTCCTGGTTGACTAATAGCCACACGGTCACCTCAAAGCCAGGTGCGTGTGCTTCGTGGTCATCAATTCTATCAACAGTCCAGTTCATCCGTGACCCGAGAACAAGAGGGGCTGAAAGAAATCATTTCTGGGACACTGCTGAGCTATGGACACGGCTCCCCGAACTTTATTTGGGTCCCAGCTCACTCTGACCTCCTGGCCTCCTTCTGCAGATGCTACACAACAGGGATGGAAGAAGGCAGGGAGCGCTGTTCCTGTCTGATCTGTCAGGGGGAAGGGCTCCGTGTGCCCAAGGCTGACAAGCTGAGTGGCTTCCCAGGAGTTACAAGTGGTGTAAACTGATATAGCCCTGTTGGACTTCAGTGAAGCTAGGTCGATATATATCAGCTGGGGACCTGACCCACTGACTCCACTGGAGTTAGATTAGTTGACACCAGCTGAGGATCTGGCCCATTGTCTTCAATAGGGCTAGGCCAATTCACATCAGTTGGGGAACTGGTCCATTGACTTCCATGAAGCTAGCCTGATTTACACCAATCGGAGATCTGGCCCATTGACTGCAGTGGTGCTCAGCCAGTTTACACCAACTGGAGGGCTGGCCCTTGGAGCCAAATTTGCCCCTGCTGAAAGTGGAAAGCCCGTATTCCAGATTCCAATCTTGCTCACATCCGTATAAATGCAAAGCAATTCATTGCTAATGGGGTTACTCCAGTTTTGCCCCTTGTAACAGAGACGCATAGAACATGGCCCCATGATACTAGTTACTTAGGAGGAGAGCAATCAGCCATTTCTTGGCATAATTTTGTTGGCAGTGTGGGTTCCCCTAAGTTCTAGGGCTCAGAGCTGTTTCAGAGACACATGAGGAAATGCCCGCTTGCTGCTTCAGTGCTATGAGATGCATGGACCTTGGTTCTGGTTCCACCAATGACCTAATGTGTGACTTGAGTAAGTCACTTCTCTTCCTTGTGCCTCTATTTCTCCTCTTGTTTGTCCTGTCTATTTGGATTCTAAGCTGTTTGGGGCGGGGACTGTCTCTTACTACGTCTGTACAGCGCCTAACAGAATGGAGCGCTGATCTCACGTGGTCCTCTAGATGCTACTGTGATGTAAATAGTAATAGTTTTCCTTCCACATTATTGCATGTGAATGAAGGAATTGCCCTTGGGGCTGACATCTCCTAATGTTCTTGTTTCCATTTCTTCCTTCTCTTTGCTTTATCAGTGATGCTTTCTCATTTCTATTTACTGACTTCACAGCAACTATAACTGAGTAAATAACATGTGGGGCATAATTTATCTGATTGAGCTAACATCCTTTTCCTGCTTTCAGTTTGTCCGCAAACGGCTTTACATTTCTCTCAGAGGTATTTGTTGTTTGAAATTATTTGCTAAATCAAAATTCCTAGGAATTATTTTTCAATCACTTGCAAGCAGATAATTGCAAGTAATTTGGTAATTACAATTCAAGCTGTGCTAGTGAATTTTGATTGGACAGCAAAGGGCCCATTATACTGTTTTTGTTCCCTGAGTAGATGAGCACAAAGACGATGAGAAAAGCCAAGGTTTCTATGTGGCTCCGAGCACAACATTGGTTTTCTCTTCCTCACCACTTCATTTTTTTCCTTTGCTTTATTTCAGGTCTGGGAATGGAAAATATTGGTGGAATCTTCGTGGTTCTCATATGTGGCTTAATCGTAGCAATTTTTATGGCGATGCTAGAATTTTTGTGGAGCCTACGACACTCTGAACAGACAGAGGTAGGTTCAGAACTTTAATTGATGTTACAGGGAGTATACACATTGTTTGTGACGTCCTCAGGTGCTGCAGTGATGAGCACTATAGAGAAGCCTATAAAAAAGTTGGATAGGTCTGGAATAGATGAGGGTCGTGGGTCTAGGTATCAACACTGCAGGCAATGAGACCTAGAATACATGAGAATTCCATGTACAGTTGGGGTACAGAGCATGTAAAATTTCCAGTGCACTCAGCCAGGTCTAGAACTTACAAATATCTGGTGTGCAGTTAGCAAGATCAAGGTTATATGAAAATTCTAGTTGCAGTTGATGGAGGTCTAGAACATATGGAAATTCCAGGTGCAGTTCGTGGGGTCTAGAACACGTGAATTTCCTTCTAGAACAGGTAAGGAACCCAGACATGGAATTGAGGATCCAGAACACGTGAGGGCCTTTGATGTGGACATTGGGATTCAGAATAAGTGGGAATTCCAGTTAGTGGAACCTAGAACAGGTGGAAGTGCTAGATGCAGATTATGAGATCCCAAACAGCTGCAGATCCCAGGCACTAGCTTTGGCATCCAGAGCAGCTGAGCATCAGGATCCAGAAGAGGTGCAGATGTTGGGATCTGAGGGGTACATTGGAAAATTGACCTCTTGTCTGTGTGCCTTCCAGGTGTCTGTCTGCCAGGAGATGGTGACAGAGCTGCGCAGTATCATCCTCTGTAAAGACAGTTTCCACCCTCGGCGAAAGCGAGGGGGGATGATACGGACTCGGCCCATTATCGCTGAGGAATGCCGACCCCGCAGCACAACCACTCTCAGCAACGGGAAATTGTGCAGCGGCAGTGAGCCAGACCCGCTGGTGCAAAGACTTGCACAAGAAGCCGCCCTCGTGGCCCGAGGCTGCACACACATCCGGGTGTGCCCGGAGTGTCGGAGGTTCCAGGGCCTCCGGGCACAGCCGTCTCCGGGCTCGCCTGCACGAAGCGAAGAGAGCTTGGAATGGGAGAAAACCACCAACAGCAGCGAACCCGAGTAGACTGGGACAGGGCTGGGCAAAGAAACTCGTGTTCCATTTTAGAGAACATGGACTTGTACAGTGTCAGACTTGTTTTTAAATTAAAAGCAGTTATCCAGCTTCTTGAGAGCAAGACAAACCTTAAGACTGAGAACCAGGGCCAGCCAGAGATATTTGGTACCTCTCCTATCTGAGGACGTTCATCCCACCTGGATTCTGAACCGTTAGGTGGAAGATTCTCTAGTCGACCTTTCTCCAGCAGCTTCCCCCACCTTAAAAATCTGGGTTTGGGGTGGGGATGACACACACAGAGGGCAATTCATATACCAGAACTGCCCCAGCTAGGGGCAAGGGCCATTGTCAGAACCACCCCAACCTAGAACAGGAGAAAAGGACACTAGTGCCACCTGTCCTGATCACACAGACTCAATAGGGATTTTCTCTGGGAGGTATTTTCTTTTGATGGGGTAGAGGGGTTGGGAAGGGAGGAATAATCTATTATGTTTTGTTTTATTTTTGGAACTTCCAGACGTGGAGTCTCTAGCACACCAGATTTCAGGTGCTGAACTCTCCTTCCTTTGCGGTGTGGAAGGGAGGCACAGGAGATGGCTCCCAGACAGAGGCAGCAGATGAAATGGAAGTCCATTCAAGGAATTATTAAAAATAAAAATTAAAATGCCAAAAACCAACCAACACACACAGTGAACTCAAAGAGGCCTTGAAACACCTGAAATTTCAGGGGTTCTGTGTCTTTTGTTTTGGGGTTTGTTTTTTTCTGTCAAGGAGGGTCAATGTGTATGTGGAGTTTGAAGCACTGAAAAAGGCGAAAGGGGCAGGAGAGAGTAGAAGGTGCTGTTGGATTTCATATGCTCTCTTAGAAATGCTGCCTTTTCCCATCAGCAGAGGGCGGTACTACTCGTGGTCCCTTGCTTGTGAAAGTACAGTTGCAGGCATAATAGAAACAGGTGCTCACAGGTACAGCACATTCCCATCCTCTGAACTCTTCGCACTGGCCCCAGCCTCAATCGCTGGGCCTGTGTGTGACCAAGGGGCCATCTTGGATCTGAGAGTTTCCTTGCTTCCAAATGTCCTCGAATGAATGGCATCAGGCAGGGAGGTAGGTTCAATGGGAGAATCGCTCCGGCTCTTCCGTGAGAAAATCCTTCCTTCCATAGCAGCAGCAGCAGCTTATCCTCTGCTTGGTACAAATGTGGGGTTTACACTGAAGAGTTTAATTTTCTGATTGAAAAACAAAATTCTATGCAATTTCTGATTGTAAAATAAGAGGGGGGAAATTGAGGGGGGAGCGATAAATACAAACCTTGAGCAAAGGTATATCCTGTTCTTGAATTGTTTTTTCTTTTTTTTTTTTTTTCAAATGTACTGAAATAAAAGATGTCCTTGTACAATTATGATTCCCCCCTCCACACTTTTAAAGCCTGGAGGCAGTTTGTGTCCCACCACTCATGGGTGCAGCCCAACAGTACCCCTGGAAGATCTGAGACCAGTCCTGGGTCTTCACTACAGCATGCTGCTGCTTTGGCCTCTGCAAATTTCTAGCTACTTGAATAATACCCAAAACCGCCACTCGTATCATTGTCTATAATCATTACCAAAGAAAACAAAGGCAAAAAGTTGAGCAGGACATGTGATCACTTTAGAAAAACAACCACCCAATTCCTTTGGCCCTATGCTGCAGTGAAATCAGACCACCGCAAGCCACAGCCTCTTTTAAACCTGATTGCTGAAAACAGGCTTCTAGCATGGTTTCCCTGCACACAGGATTTGCAGCAGCAGATCAGACCAATGGTTCACCTAGTCCAATAACCTGTAGCCTGCCAAATACTTCACAGGAGGGTATAAAAAACCACAGAGGATGCAGATACCAGTGATGGGCACTGGAGATTATTAAATAGCATCTGTTTCTGGCAGCACCCAAAATGCAGAAGACAAAAAGAAAGGAACAGTCCCTGGTCTGGGTGAGGGTCTGTGGCCTGGGTTATGCAGGAAGTCAGACTAGATGATCATAATGGTCCTTTCTGGCCTCAGAATTTCTTAATCTGCGCAGAGCTCGTGTTCTAAACAGACCAAGCAAACAGAATTGGGAGGGTAGAGACAAGATGAAAGGTATACGTAGAGTGATCATGTAAGAATTGGCCACATTCTGATAATAGTGTTCCAGTAACAGGGCCAGCTCCTTAGAGGCTGTGAATTAGCATACTTCCATTGACTTCCCTAGAGCTACGCAGCTTTATACTGAGGATCTGGCTAAAGTTCTTGGCTGGAAGCTGGAGGGGAGCATCAGTTCATGCCTCGCTCCAAAATCTTGCCACAGTCAGCCAGCTAGTTACTTGCTGGCATCACAGAAATGAGTCTGCAAGAGAAGAGAGGCAGTGGCTTTGCCAAGTGGCTCAGGCAAGGTGTCCCATGTACCGGAGCGAGGCAGACAAACAGGAACGGGGTTGGCAAGCATCAGTAGCAGAACAGCAGGGACGGGGGTTTAGAAGGGGTTGGAAAAGAGACTAGACAGCCAGTTATGGGGTAACCCGCCCTTAAGGGAAAATTTGTCCTAGCCCCATCAGATATGGTTGGTTTATGCCCTGTTTGGCAAAGGAACAGTTGGCTTGGGTAGACAACTGATTAAAACCTCTAGCACCATTTAGCTAGTACGGTGGGGCAATATAATCCCGCCCTTTCTTGGTCAGGGCAGCAACGCTCGCAATGTGTATTTACACACGGGCACCGCCAGCCTTCTTTTGATCCAAATGTGGACCTAATGCCTAAGTGGGCATTCTGATTGGTGCAGAGTGAGTCAGTGTACATTAAGGTAGCTGCATTTTGTCAGGGCGGCCTGGGCCACTTACGTGAGCTGCGGGTTTGGACCAGAGGCGGCTTGTAATCCCTAGCTGGTCAAGGTAGCACTTTGCCCCTCCTCTAGTGGGGGTTATGTCAGCTAGAGATGGATACAGCTGCTACAGCAATAGTTACAGGAGCTGTAACTTTCAGCTCATGCTGTAGCAGCTTGTGCATTTAGCTCAAAAGGTCTCAAGTTTGATCCCCCCTGCTGACATTGAAAGGTGTTGGCATTACATTAGTATTGTCCTTGGGCCAGCTCTTCCACTGGTGTAAATCAGTGCAGATGTCAATTAGGCCAGCTGAATTTAAACAAAGTAAAGCCCAGATTCAGCCTGGAGTCTTAGGGCCCAGAGCCTCAAAGGTAAAGCTGCCAGTGATTTCAATGGCTAGCTGGAGCCTAAATACTGTGGAGGATCTGAGTCTTAGCACCTAGCTAGACTCCTTGTACCAGCTCTGCCACTGGGGAAAGTCAGGTCCGCTGCATTATAGCCAATTGTACTGGTGGATTTCTACCACTTGGGGATCTGGGCCCTTGATTTTTAACGGCAAACAGTGTTTACTCATAGCACTCATGCTACGATTCGCTAGCATATCCTGTACTCCTGCCAACGTTGGTGACATCTGAAAACGTCTTATGTTTGTTTAAAGACCAACATTTTCTTACGAGCACTAGACGCTACTCATCAAAAGAAACTTGCTTTTGAAAATTTATTTACAGATTAGCAAAAGAAAAGCCGTCCATACATCATTTATCAAATCTGACTTTTTTTTCCCCCCATTGTCGCAGTGAATAAAGAGGGAGCTTGACAGTACCAGACATTTTTCCTTTTGCTATACCACGGGATCTCCCAGTTTTCATTCAGACTGAGGACATCAGGAAAAATAAACCAGCTGGGTTCACCCTTGATTTGTCTTCACTTTTATCTAATTTTTGTCAGCTTCCCTTTGTCATGCTGTATTTTCTATCAGCTTCTGTATATTGGGGGGGAGGGTTGGTTTGATCAGATTGTTTATAATAAAAATATAAATAAACCTTGAACTATTAGTGGATGGCTAAAAGCTGCTTGGCTTGAAGGCCTGGTCTGGTGTCTTTCAGGACACATACAGAGGATCATGCATGACACATGCATGCACACACACACACACATATATGTACTCATAAATTCCAAGGCCAGAGGGCAGCGTAATCTGACCTGTATAACACAGGTCCAAGTGTTTCTCCAAAATAATGCCTAGGCTGTGTTGCATAGAAAAATCTTCCTGCCGTGCTTTAAAAATTACCAGTGATGAAGAAGCCACCACAAACCTTGATAAATTGGGCCAATGGTCCAATTATTCCCATCATTAAAAATGTACAGTTTATTTCCAGTCCGAATGTGTCTAGCTTCAATTTCCAGCTAGTCCACCAGTGCCAGATAAAGAGGTTAAAATAACCTCGCTACTTCTGCTTACTGTGCCCGTTTATGCATCGCTAGATTACACTAGCACTTTTAGCCACAGTGTCCTGGGAACTCAGGTTCAGCTGATTAGCCACCGTGACCCCCAAATCTTTTTCAGAGTCATTGCGTCCCAGGATAGCATTCCCACATCCTGTAAGTATGACCACATAAGAGTACACAAACGGAGGAGGGACTCTCTCTAATGGAGTGGGACATTTGCTCCCCTCCACCCCCAGCTCTTTGTTCGCACCCTGGAAACCATTTTAATGGCCTTTTTCGTTTGGCCAATGCCACTCACATGTTAATGAAGTTCAAGATTTGGAGTGGTTTGCCTTCCAAATTGCACTTTCCCAGAATAGCCCTCTCTTGATAAAATGGGGGTAATTCTAGTAAGATAGCTCTGCGGATTCCACTGGGAGTTGAAGATTAGATCAATTAAAATATAATACTTGGCTTTATCCCTTGTAATTGTTTCGCCAGAGCCCCCTTCTATTACAAGATCTTCACTGCAGAACTCAGGAGGCATGTAAACTGAGTATTTCTGTTACTGAAATTCCTTTGGCTACATTTCTCCCCTGTTAATATGAGAATACTCATCCTGCAGATTGGCCAGTCTTATTGGTTAGGAGAGGCTATGAGAATAACTAAAGCTCTTGGGATTCTTTTGTGATGAAAGTTTCATTTGTTTTGAATTCCACGCTGTTTAATTTTCACTCCCCTCTAAAGGGATACTTTTCTCCTAAAGTCCACCCTCTGATTAACTGGGAGATGGGAAGGAGTTGATGTGGATTAAAGCATTTGCAAGAGTAGAGTTGGTGTCCTGACTGCACTTGATGGCATCATTAAAACACAAGAAGGCCATTTTGTAGCTTGCAAGCCAGCAGGACTGTGGCACGCTGAAAATGACAAAAGGGGAATTGCTCTCTTTTTAGTTCAGTTCTGCTGACTGGGGAATAGCAAAGACAACTGTTTCACCACGTCAGAACCAAAAATGTTCTTTAATGGTGGTGCCCTTTAAAGGAGTTGGGTTTAGTCCCGCCTCCTGTGATCACTCAGATGTCTCCCTCCAGGTGCGATGAAGGTTTGACTGGAAGCTAGCTCAGGACTGAGAGTTACAGAGGGAGTGTGGGGTGTCTTGGGTAAGGAAAAGGCCTAATAACACCAGCTGGCTGAAAGACCTGGTTGGGGGCGTCTGTTGTGTAAGTAGCATTAGACACTAAAGCTTTCTGAGGTAGATACTTTACAAGAGGTAAATTAAAGCAGGCCTGGTTTTCTTGTTTTGGCTGGTGTTGGATTGAGTTTGTTTGAACATGTATGCCTGGGAAAAGGGAAAGAAAGAGATTGCCTTCATTGAGGCAGCTGGCTGGTGAGTTGATCTACTGGTGTATGTGTGAAAGGAGAAACAGAGGCAGGGCTCAACAGTGAGTTTGAGGAGACCTTGTTATATGTTGCCTATGAGAACAGGAAAAATACCTATTCAAAGAGACAAACCATAGCTAATTGACTGTAGATCCCTTGGTCCCTAACTAATTACCTACAATATCCTATTTGTCTCTTCTACCCCTTCTCACTAACAGGACTTTGGGGCCTGACTGTCAGCAACTGTAAAATTGGCATAGTTCTATTGATTTCAGTGTAACTGTGGATATGGCCCTACATTTAAAGGCCAGATTCTAAATTCACATAGATGTAAATCAAAACTAACTCCAGAGAAGTAAGTAGAATTATTCTGATAACATAAATAGCATAACTGAGATCAGAATTGGGTCCTAAATCTGGAAAAATTCTAAACCAGACTCTAAATAGAGATCTGAAAGAAAATTTGGGGAGAACATGATCCCTAAAAGTCTAATGACTTATAAAATCCCTTTCATAGATGCTGTTGGGATGCTGGGAAAAATCTAAAGGCTGGTGGGTATCGTTTCTAAATTAAAGAAGAAGCTGGAACTTGAATAGCGTTTGTAAAGGAGAGGCTAAATGTGCACAAATGCTTGCTGAGTAGAATATAAAGCACCCAAAGTGCCAGAAATCCCATTATGATTTGATGGCCACAAACTGATTGAAAACACAGAGCTGAAAGCAGCAGTGATGAATTCAGTAAAAGTAGGCTCCTCTGATACTTGATGCCATGGTGAGAAATTCAGTCTCTTATCAATTGGATCAGTACAATGGAGACAACGCTCAGAGATTTTTCAGGAAGGAATGCACTTCATTCCAGCTGAATTAATAGTCCCTTTTACAGCAAATAATATTGCATTTTTGGGATAAAAGTATTTCACAAACTATAGGCAGGGAAAAGCTGAAACACCACTAATGTACAGCTGTTTCTCAGGTGGAACATGGCAGCCATTTAGCAGTGTAAAATGCAACTTAAAACCAGCTTCCTAAAAGGTCTGCTAAAGAGAGAACAGTAATAAAAAGGAAGGAAGCTCACTTTATTACCCCAATGTTCTAGACTCCTCTTCATATTCCAGCACTGTGGTTATCATCAGGGCTGTCAATCCTCTAATATCCAAATGTCAGTGACCAGTTTTAAGAGAGACACTGTCACACTTGTGATTATATATTTTCTATATAGATTTTCATACCACACATCAAAAACTGAACCATTTGTTTAAAAACAAACATCATTAGCACTGTGACAAACAACAGCTTGGATTATTAAAACTGAAAAGATTTAATATTTACTTTTTGCACTATTTATGCTATTTGTCATTAGTCTTTGTCTCAGGTGGATCAGTGAGAATAGTCTAGTTGATTTCACTTTTGTTTTCTAGTCAGTTTTGCTTTTCAGTTCTCATGCATTAGAATTGCAGTGGTTTGCAGTGAAAAGTTTTCTTACATGTACCCACTGTAATTTAAAGTTACTAACAATGGAATCCTTTCTAGCAGGTTTAGATTTTTGTTAATTAGCTGCTAGTATTCTTCAATGGGCAAATCCTCAGCTGCTATAAATCAGTATGGACTTCAATGGTGCTATGTTGATTTACACCAGCTGGGAATCTAGACCAAACTGTGTAGGATACATACAAACTGAAGTGCAGCACAGAGAGGGTTTAATACACAATATGAGCCAGATCCTCCACTGATGTAAACAGCACAGCTCTATAGACATTAGAGCTACACTGATTGAGAGCATTTTATGATCTGATCCTATATGTCTGCAGGCCTTTCTGGACCCCCCAGCTCAGTGCCAGTAACACATCAGCTCTTCTCTGAGCTCCCAGGTAATGTTGATGAGTATAGTCCTTTGACTTCTTCCAGGCTTAGCTCTCGCTGAACTGAGATTTGATGTAATTTATTTCTAAGCCAAAAGCAAATGCAAATGAGCATGGGGAAAAAAAGACCTCTTATTCCCAGGTGAGCGTTAAGATCACTGATTTGTCTGCCAAAAATCTATTGTTCTTCCATAGTCTACAGTAAATGGCCCCAGCACATTTATGGAGGTGATCGCAGGAGATGCTCTGACTATTGCTCGCAGAATTAAACCAGGACTAGATGAACACACAGCCTCCAGTTTTATTCCTGTGCCATTTATCAGCCATGACAGGCTTAGGCTATAGGCAGCCTAAAGGAGATCAGAGTATGGTAAGGAGCCTGAAATCCAGAGTAACGTTGCTAAGTGCCTCCGTGCTGACGGTCCAGTGTCAATACAACTTCCTCTGGCATTGAGAGGGTTTGTTAGTAATGTCAGATGGCATAGAGCTGGGCAGACGCATACGAACGTGATACACAGTTCTGTACCAAACTATGATAAAAAGTAAAGGCTAAGGTTTGTTAGGATTTGGCTACATGGGGAAATTAACCAGCATCACTGAAGCAGAATAGCTATTGCACTATACCTAGCCTATTCTGCTATAACTCCCCCGTGTGGACACTGTATTCCGGAATAAATACTCTGCTTTGGAAATGGAGTTCAGTCCAGAATCAAATCGCTTGTATTCTAGAATACAGTGCCCACATGGGAGAGGTGTACTAAAACAGCTAACAGTGCCCTAGTTATTCTTCTACAGCTATCTCGATCCATCTTCCTGTGCAGACAAACCCTTAGTTATGGACTGTCAACTAAACCCCAAATGGAGATTACGCCCCAATGGCTTTCTTTACCTGCTGGTGAGGGTGGGGTGGGAGCCAAGGAAGAGGCGAGCTGCCCTCTGCTGGATTCTCTTATATCCCAAACTTGGGGGGTAAAAGAGCATGAGATAATACTAACGCAGCTTCAACGTGTCTAACTTCCTTCTCCATGCTATCAGTCACCACCATTTCTCCCTTCCATTGCCTGAAGGGAACGGGGCAGCAGTTTGCTGGAGTCTTGGGTGGCCCAGTCTGCTAGAGCTGTTGCCAGGGGACTGATGGGGGGCTCAGGGCCAGGAGACGATATAGGGGCATAGAGCCTCTGGAGGTGGAGCCCGGGATCCTAGTGACTCTCCCAAGTTCTGTAAACTGTAAATCTCACTTACTACCCACACAGGCAGCCCCTGGGCGAGATCCTCTCCCTCATTGCAGCCCCTTTGTGCCACTCTGGAGGCAGAAAGGGGAAGGATAGCTCCCTTGGGGAACTTCTGCAGTACATCCACACCCACCACTCTGGAGGAGTGGCCAGAGGTGTGACAGGACGGGAGGGGAAGCATCTGGGACAATCCAGCTCTTCTGAGCTACAGAGAAGCCCACTGGAGGGCCATAACATGCCACAGTACTGAGGTATTGTGTGCTTGGCCACTTACTGTCCTTGCTTTTGCATATGGTTATTGTGTTTACAGAGAACCAAGGGACCTCGTGGTTAAAGCAGGAGACTGGGACTCCTGCTTATTTGCTGTGGGACTTGGAGCAATTCCCGAGACCTCTTTGTGCCTCAATTTTCCCACAAGTAAAATGGGGATTATCGCTCTATGAAGAAAGAGAATCATGCAGTGGTTAGGGCACTTACTGGAACCTGGAACTTCTGGATCTGCCACTGACTCTCTGTGCGACCCTGAGTGAATCCTTTAGCCTCTCTGTGCCTCAGTTTCCCATCTGTACAATAGGGATTACAGCAATAGCCTGTGAAGACAAATACATAAAAGACTGTGAGACACTCAGATACTAGGTGAGGGGGACCAGATAAGTACCTCAGATTGACACACGGGGGGTGAGGGGAGGTATATTGTGAGGCTTAATTCATATTTGCAATGGGCTTTGAAAACTTCAGATGAAAGGTGCTGGAGAATTGCAGTGTGTTGCTAATAATAATTGGTCATTATAAGAAAAGCTGGCATCCTATAAATAGGCTGGCACCTTTCTTAAGGCCAGATCCTGTGGCCAATCTGTACGTAGAACTCGTTGCTTGGAGCTCTATAACAGGACCTTCGGTTACGGCTCTCCAGTCTGCATCCGCTCTGTTGTCCCAAGACAAGCTAGTCCCTTTCCATGATTGGAGAGGTTATTTTTCCTTCCAATGCACTCTGGAGGGCTGGCAAAGGAAGGCCCAGGCACTTCCATATCTGGAGTCTCATCAGCTGTTCCCCTCTAACTGGGTCCCTAGATGCTTTGGGTTAGGAATTAGAAAGCCAATGCTTTCCCACACCACTTGTGCTATTGGCTGTCAGACCCTGGGACATGGGGAGCAGCTGACAGCAAATTTTTTCCTGGCCCATCCGCCTTGTCTCTCTAATATCCTGGGATGTACATGGTTACAACTGCACTGCATATTCACTGGGTGAAATTCATCCCCTATGCAAATAACCAGCACAAGACTTTTGCATGTTTCAGAGAATGCCCTGAAAAGCTCCCCCCTTTAGCTGTTAATGGTTAGCCAGGAAAGCAGGAAAAATCTTAACCAAAAGGGTAAAAGTCCATTTTGTCCCATGAGCATCTCCAAGGTGAGTTCAGAAACCAACCAAACCTAGCAGAAATGTACTGGTATTTATTGATTTGTTTTTTTTTTTATTTTGCAATCTGATTTTCTTAAGTCAAAAGTGCTGGATCAGTGATATCTGCAGGCTGGTGATATTTTTAAATGATTATGTTCTAGGCATGCCTCCTTGAAAAGTAATGTTAGAATGCATTAGTCCTAGATAACTTACAGAGACCCAAGAAATGATTGATGAAGCTCTTATGTAAAATCTGAGGTCATAGTGAATTATTACTTTAATGGTTTAGTGAGAGGCTGCTTTAAGCTGATCAGCTGGGGATAGCTGTAAATGAAGTCGGATTTTAAAGTTACTAGATAAATATCTTAGAGCTACCACCACTGTGCATTTATATTATAGCGTCACATTTTAAAAGGCTCTGTACTGCAAGAGCCCTCAAAATCTCCATGTAGATCTACGCAGCATCTGAGAGCGAGCCCCTAGCCTGGGTCCACAGACTCATGCTAGCTGGACTCCCGCTATCGCTGTAAAAATAGATGTGCAGATGGCGCTTTGATAATGCGGCTTGGACTCTGAACTGCCTCCCCACCCAGCCCCAAGACATCAGAACCCAGGCTCCAGCCTGAACTGCATCGTCTACACAGCTATTCTCACTGTGCTAGTGTGAGTCCCGCTACCGCAAATCAGTGGCCTTGGGCTGGGGAAATTCACTCTCAGATGCAAAGCAGACATACCCACCTTGATGGTAATGGAAGTGGAGGGCGTTCAGTATCTCTAAGGATGAGGCCCCTCTGCTGCTCTAGCGCTCAACTGCAGACTGTATGTTAAACAGGCTTGGTGCCTTTAACTTCCCTCTTAATCCCCAGCTGAAATGAAAGTTCTTCTCTCAACACTTATTAAAGCTCCAATTTCGTTTCTCATCATTAAATCATGAAATTGGCCAAAAATATTTAAATTAAGTGAAAGAGAGATTTATGAAAGAACTGAAGTCTCTCTGAGGAATTGAAGAATAATCCCCATGGGTGAAGGCTGAGGTGATCACCAAAACCAGAAGCAAATGGATGTAAAAGCTACACAAAAAGAAGTAAAAAGCCACTGATGGTTACATTTTTGCCAAAAATAAACAAACAAACATTAAAAATGAAATTTCAATATTTAGATGATCTGGAGGCAATATTTAATTGTACTGGTTCTGCCACTGATTGCCTCTGTGACCTTGAGCGACTCTCCTCACTGCTGTGTGCCTCAGTTTCTCCATCTGTAAATATGGGCTAATAAGACTTCCCCCAACTTTTAAAATGCTTTTGGATCTATAGATTAAGGGTGTTCATGATTATTTTTATTGGCTGGAAATTTCAAAGGAAGCTAAGGGATTAAAGCATCCAAACTACTGAAAATCAATGGCATTTGCGTGCCTTATTCCCTTAGGTCCCAACCATTCTTAAATGAAACTTACATATGGTATAATAGAGTTGGGCATAGGCCATGTGATATGAATTTTGAGCCAAACTTTCTCGGGGTTTGGGGATGTTTGCATCCAGAACACTGGTTCATCTTTAAAATGTGTCAGCTTAATGAAATAAGGATTAAACTCGTCTTTCACCCAGCATGCATTTATTATTGATGAATGGTGCAGGACTAATGCCCTATTGAGTGAACCCTATTATCCATTCACAGAATAAATGCAGTGCAAGCTTCCTCCATATTTTCCTAACAACATGGTCCTCAACCATTAGAGGAAATGTTAAAGGTGATTTCAGTTCCCATAACCTATTTGGCCCTTGAGGTCTCTGCTGAGACTGTCAGCAAAGCATTTAGTGACAACTATGGTGTGGTTTTGTCATGTGGATACTTGTCTATTAAGGATTAGATTGAAACCCACCAAACTCTTTTCACATGGACCATGAGACAGCCGACAGATATGCATTTTCAATCACTACCAGCTTGGGCTGAATTCAAACTGGCACCTAGAGGTGAAAGCCTATATCCCATTAACCGTTCCCTGAGTTATGCAGTCCTCATTAAAGCAGACTTTTATTTAACTCAGAGAATGCATTGGTCATAATCTCACACTCACAGTATTGACATAGTAGAGGTCAACAAGTAAATCTATTATGTCCAGTTGAATCTGTAACTGTAGAATAAAGGAATTAAAATGAATTTTGTATTGAAGTTTTATCTGATGGCACAAGTTATGAGCTAAGGTACATTCTTACTCTTCATGTATTAGCAATTGAATTGCTTAGGTGACTTGTGCAAAATGTTGAGGGTTGTTAGAAGAATGCAGATTCTGAATGCATCGGGGTTCTTTATCTTACTAAAACAGATGAGGAGGTGGCGAGCAGAGCAAACAGAGACAAAGCGCTCTCAGGAATGTATAAAAGGAACCAAATAAACCATTCAGAGGAACGTGGATAAGTGTTTTCTCTCTGTTAAAGAGAAAACCAGCCCTTTGAAATTTGTATATATATTCTGGAGTACTGATAGTTTCTAACACTGCACATTTCCATGGTAACAAATCTGTAGCTATGTCTTCATGGATATGACACACACCAAAACTTCAGGGTGACACTGCGGATACAACTCAGACCATGTGAAAGCATAGGCCCCTACTGTGACAGCAACCTTTTGTAAACCTAAATCAGGACAGGTGACTGGAACCAGGAAATCAACATGCTTCTCATCAGTCTTTTCGTGATTACAGCTGCACACCCAATATTTTATTTTAAAAGCCTTTTTGCGTGAAGGAAGACCCTGCAATGAGCAGAAGTGGGGAATCAGAGAAAGAGGCTGAATCAAGGAATGGGAACAGGGAAGACCATTACTGAACTAGCTTAATGCAGCTCTTAACCTTGTAACTGGGGCCTAGACCGTGTTGACTGCTACAGCAGAGTGCTCTGAAAATGGTCAGGCTTGGACTCCTTGTGATTTCTGGTGTGGAGTTTCACTGTCCAGGAGCGTCTGCTGGCATTGCTCTGTCCCAAGAGTTTTGCCCTCAGCTCAGTCAGTTGTATTATTACTTGTACACCAACAGCACGGTAGGAGCTTTAGATGGGTAGGATGAAAAGGTTACTGCCCCAAAGAGATCCCAGTCTATCTGAGGGAATCAGCTGGCCGCCATCATTGCAATATCTGAATGCCTCACTTCTTTAAAGGATTTGTCCTCACGATACCCTTGTGAAGTAGGAAAGTGGTATTGTCCTCTCTTTACTAAAAGAAACAGGCACTGAGAAACTAGGTGACTTCCTCAAAGCCACGCAGGAAGTCTGTGGTAGAGAAGGAACTGAATGGGGTTTCTTGCAGCCCAGGTTAGCGCTGTAGCCACTGGACCGGCCTTCCTTCCATCCATCTAGGTAGCATCCATAATGATGCTATTGTGCTCAATTGTCTTGGTGGTCTGTGGATTGGCACTTATTTGTAACTGTAATATGGCACGGGTGATGCTACAGGCCTGAGGATGCCTCAGACACAGTGTGTGACCCATTTAATTGCACCATCCGTGATGTTACTCTGCTGACAAATTTCCTCCACCCATGACTTGTAGCAGAGGTGCAATCGTTCATTTTAGACCGTTTCTGTTTCTTATCATGGGGTATCACTGCGGATGTTTGTGGGAAATCAAGAAGATTTGTTGCCAGGCACGTTTATCCAGGGCTGCTGCTTTATCCCTCTGTGATTTATCATTCTCTCCTATGACATCACGGTCAGTCACGGGCAGATAATAGAGCCATTGCCGAGGGATTAAGCAGCAGAAACAGACAAACTTGTAAATGATGGCTGGTCTTTCCTGCAAGCTTCTGCACGTCCCAGGTGAACGGCGGGGTGGGAAGCAGATAAAATAGGACCTGCATCCCAACTGCCTGTGGAGTTGCTTTCAGATTTGTGCAACAGAAATCCATCCATCTTTATAGAGCCGCTTTTGCATTTCTTTCCCCTAACCTTGGAATCCACTCTAGATGAGACAGCAACGACTTTTTCTCCGTCCGCTCCTTTTCGATGTGTGCCGGGGGCCACCGCCGCTGCATGGGCTTGTATTTACAGCAGGTCACTTATAGAGGGGGGGCGAGTGGCCTCACTTGGGGCTGGAGCTAAGCTTCCCTCCAGCTCGAGGGGGGGGTCACGACTCTCCGGCGGCCCCCGCTCGAGCCTGGCCAAAGCGCTTGGCTCAGTAATTTCTGCACGGGGGGGCGGCGCGAAACCAGCCGGGCGCAGCAGGGGGACGGGACGCCCCCGTCCCACCCCCCGCGGGTTGTCACCGGGGCGCATGGCCCCCCCCCCCGCATTTCCCAAAACCCAGGCCTGCTTTCGTGGCCCCCCCACCTGCCAGGACCCTGGGGGGGAGGGGTAATAAGCAGCACTCACCTGCAGGGGGCAGCGCCGGGCACCCCTCAGCCACGCCCCGGCCTGTGACGCAACACAGCAGGGGCTGGCAGCGGGTGACGTCACGGGAGGTGACCTCACTGCACCACGGAATGTTGCAACGCGTGGGGGGGGGCGGCTAAAAACAGGAGGCGGAGTCTTGGGGGGGGAGCGCAATGCATGCCGGGCTCCAGCTAGGCCGTCTCCATGGTAACCGCCCTCCCTCCCCCCCTCCCCAACCGCCGGCGCTCACGTGATGTTTGGTTGCCGAGGAGCTGTTTCCGGGTCACGGCGGGACGCGCGGGGCCGGGTGAGAGCCGGGGCCGAGCCGGGGCCTGCGGGCTGGGGGAGGGGCCGCGCCCCGCGACTTCCAGGGGCCGGGGGGGCCGCGCCGGCGGCACGTCCCTTGTCCGGGAGCCGTGGGCCCTGATGGCCGGGGGGTGCGGAGTGACTCCGGATCTCTCCGCCCTGCTCTGGTGAAAGCCGGG